>JARFIW010001241.1:92500-692500 GCA_036346225.1 Platerodrilus igneus
TATATCAGACAAACATGATGTGTTTACTATTAAACAAAACAAAATTGTTCTTAATCCAAGTGATAAAAGAATTCTTAGTACCTCAACCACTGATACTAACTATTGTCTATTTTGTAGTATTGATTACAAAAATTACATACGACAGCGAGTACTGTGTTAAAAATTGTTTTCGTTGCAGAAAGTAACATCAATACCCGTCAATATTACTGTATTAGTCGATTAAGGCGTGAGTTAATTTTTTACTACGTTTCTTTTTATTCGCTTAGAGCAATGCAGAAAAGAAGTTTGAATTGGCAACATTTTTTTATAATAAAATAAACCTTGATACAAAAATCACATTCAGTTTTACTGAAAAGTAAATCGGACGAGATTGCTAACTAAAACGGTGTTATAATATTTTTATATATCTGTGTGAATAAACTCACAAAGCGCCAAATGAGCGGTTTGTCTAACTGATTTTTTTACTTAAAGCGATTGACATTCATTTCAAACAAGTATTTATTAAGGTCATATAAAAGACCAAAAGCTATACCATTATAAATAACGTTCTGTAATTTAAATTTCATTACGTAGCATTCGTTGAATTTTAAAAAAAAATATTTTATACCTCCATCATGAGTTAATTTGCTACGTGCTATAATTATGCTAAATAATGAAGAAATGAATTGCTTTAACAAAGTTTTTATGGAGAATGTCATGCGTTGCACATTGCATATTCTATTTGCAGGACGACATGAAACAAGAAAAAACGCTTGGCAACATTTTTTTATAATAAAATAAACCTTAATACTAAATCACATTCAGTTTTACTGAAAAGGAAATATTTCACATTGATATTTTTGTATAAATTAAAGTTATTTTTTCCCTAAATTTTTAGTTAAACAAAACAAACAAACAAAACGCATGAGTTTGATGCAGATTTTTTCTGGGATACTCAAATCTTTAGGAATTTTTTAATTGAAGCAACATTTTGGGAAAATTGTATGATTATTAAAATTTACTGAGATTAAATTCATCTCTTCCAATAAATTAAAAATTGCACGACGTAATTATATTATGATAAAACTGCAGAATGTTTTCAAAGTTGCCTTCAGTATGTAAATATGGAAAAATGCTTGCATGCGAATTGCTTTGGCGCGAGCAAGCAAATTTTTTCCTTAACGCAGCTGAATGAAAAATGATGTGAGATTGTTGTTATTGGAAATTAAAATTCAGTATTAATTTTTCTGCTGATGAACGTGCTTTGTTAAGGCAAGATTTCAAATTTGCTTTATTTTTCTGAAAAATTGCAAATGTATAATTTTATAGCTTATTTGCTTACATCACAACATATTTATGTATAAAATAATTTAGCTAGTGGCTGAAGTTAGTAGTGGTATTTTAAATTAAACAGTGAAGTGTTACACTTGAAGGTAAATATAAACAATCATGATCTGCTTAAAGAGTGTGTTCAACGTTTGTTCCCGTTTCGGACTTTATAGCTATTCACATTTTGATTCAGTATCACGATCCAATTCCAATTGCATTAAAAGACAGAATATTAATTCTAAATATTTAATGTATTTTGATGTTAATAATTTATATGGGACTGCAATGTCTGAATATCTTCCATATGGAGAATTAGAATTTTTTAGATGACACCATGCTAGAGTTTGTAGGGCTTAGATCTAAAATGTACACTTGCAGAGTTCAGGACAGGATAATAAAAAAAAAGTCAAAGGGGATCTTCCTTAGCAAGTATTAAGCAAATTTCTTTTGATGATTATAAAAATGCTTTGTTTTATAAACAGACTATACAGAAACAGCAATGTTTAATTAGATCAAGTCAAAACCTGATGTCTTTACTATTGAACAAAAACAAAATTGTTCTTAATCAAAGTGATGATAAAAGAATTCTTAGTACCTCAACCATTGATACTAAAAACCTTGGGGGGTATAACTATACACTCAGAAAAATGACTTGTAAATCTTCAACCACTGGCTCAAATAAAGAAATGCAATTTTATTTTTTAGTTATAAAAAAAAACTTCAGTGTTATGTTTATACCTGCACAAGTACGCAGTTTTTCGTTTTGAATTTATCTAAAAATAGGATACCTTTCAATCTAACCGAGTTGAACTATATTAGCATAAATGTATTGTAGAGAAAAAATAGTAGTAGTAACCGTTCTGTTTAAAAAAAAAATCCAGTTTGTTATTGTTTAAAGATGTGTTACCATAAGGTTGATGAGTATGTTTTTCAATATTAACAATTGCATTGTCGAAGTAAACTTTTTTCACGCACGTTCAGTATTTCACTATTCATTTTACATTTTAATTAAATAAATGCAGTCCTAACGATTGTAGAAACAACGGCTGGAATGGTGTTATCATATATAGCGCTTTATTTGAAGCAAATTATCCGACCCGGTGAAGAAGTATTTGTGAAGGGTTTAGAAAAAGAAGAAATTGATTGAAAACCTACCTACGTTTACCTTTTTAATCTTAAAAATTTCATTTGACCAGTTTGGCGTGTAACCTTTCGTAAATGCTTCCCTGTGTTTACTAATCCTCAGACTGTCTTTAATTGAATATTTTTGGTATTTTTGGTTGCAAGTTTGATGTGGGTAAATGATGATTTAAGAACAGTTTTTTCATAAATCAACTTTTACTAAAAATAGGATACCTTTCAATCTACCCGAGTTGAACTATATTAGCATAAATGTATTGTAGAGAAAAAATAGTAGTAGTAACCGTTCTGTTTTAAAAAAATCCAGTTTGTTATTGCTTAAAGATGTGTTAGCATAAGGTTGATGAGTATGTTTTTTTTTCAATATTAACAATTTCATTGTCGAAGTAAACTTTTTTACGCACGTTCAGTATTTCACTATTCATTTTACATTTTAATTAAATAAATGCAGTCCTAACGATTGTAGAAACAACGGCTGGAATGGTGTTATCATATATTGCGCTTTATTTGAAGCAAATTATCCGACCCGGTGAAGAAGTATTTGTGAAGGGTTTAGAAAATAAGACATTGATTGAAATCTATCTAATGCAAAACATTGTAACTGATATGCTTGCACTAGGTTGTCCTAAGCTATCGGAGTTAAAAATCAACAATCGTTTAAAATATAACATCCATTGTTGTAGACACAGCAATAATAATCTGCAATGCGCAAAACAAAAATACCTTTTTTTTTTTATTAAAGGAATGGTTTAATAATAATAAAAAACAATAGAAAGATTTTGTCTGTATTATTTATTTTAATATAATTTTGCAATGTTAGCCTTACAAAATTCTTTTTTATTAAAAGAATGGCTATATAATAAAAAACAATAGAAAGATTTTGTCTGTATTATTTATTTTAATATAATTTTTAGAATGTTAGCCTTACTATCTATTATTATAACAACTTCTAGCAAACATTATTTTTATCGATCCAGCTATTGTGTACGTTAGAGAAGCCTAACCATTTTACAAAGACTTTATTTTTACTCTTTCTTAGGACTTTTTCTACCAGGTAAATTCCTGGATGTTTAACCTTTTGCAACTCCATTTCATAAAATGCACCTTTGATTTCTTTTTCATCTTGATCTTCTAATATAGATGTTGTCGGATTGGTTACGTTTACCTTTTTAATCTTAAAAATTTCATTTGACCAGTTTGGCGTGTAACCTTTCGTAAATGCTTCCCTGTGTTTACTAATCCTCACACTGTCTTTAATTGAATATTTTGGTATTTTGGTTGCAAGTTTGATGTGGGTAAATGATGATTTAAGAATAGTTTTTTCATTTGATTTATCAACTTTCACAGGTTTGACACCGATAGTATTGTGAACTGTATTGTTGTATTGTTTCACAATATCGCTTAAATTTTTTATCCAATTGTAAGAACCGTTCAGGTTAAACAAGCGCCACATTTTTCCCTTTAAAGTTCTAATTACACGTTCCACAATGCATGCTTTCTTTGTAGAAAAAACACTATAATGGTTTATGCCATATGTCTGCATTAAGGATTGAAAGTGTTTGTTATAATATTCTTTACCAAAATCAGACTGCAAATTTCTTGGTGGATTATTAAATTTATTTAAAATTGTTTTCATTGCAGCAGTAACATCAATACCCGTTTTACTTTTAAGTGGTACAGCCCATACGTATTTGGAGAAAAAATCAATAACTACTAAAATGTATTTAAATCCTTTGTTTGTTTGCGCATATGGTAGCATTTCAATCAAATCGGTCTGAAAAAGGTCATTTAAACCTTTTACTATCACTTTGCGTCTCTTAAAATTTATTCTTGCTGGTTTATGAAGTTCATTTACTATATCCTCTTTCACTTTTGATTGAGTAACTATCATAATACTTTTTTCTAATCAGGATTTATTAAATACAATTAATAAATACTTCCATGTTTGAATGTCGTGGGCTCCACTTGCTTTTAATATAAAATCAAGAAACATTGTGGTATTGTTTATAAGTCCGGAACCGGAACAAACGTTGAACACCCTCCTTTAAGTGGATCATGATTGTTTATATTTACCTTCAAGTGTAAAACTTCTTGGATTGCCCAACCTGAATCCTTTTCGCTAAATTCCTCTAATCGCTTCGAAATCTTGTCTAATACGTTCTGCTTATACCACCGCTTGAGATTGGTATTTATATCGATGTGACGATTTGCAGTAGGAAACGTCTTCAAATCTATTTCGCCAGTTGTAGGCTTAACAAAGTTAGCGGTCAATATTACATTAACTTTCAACATTGATTTTTTTAAGCAAGCAACAATCTTGCGTTTAAAACTTGCGAACGCCTTGTCTAAGAACACTAGAGGATCTCTATAACTTAAATTGGTAATAAGTCCCGTAATTATTCGACTTCCAAAACATGATTGTACATCATGCCAAATCAGATTTTTTCGAATAGGACCTCTAGAAAGTGTTGCATCAATACCTTTACCTTGATATTCCAAAGAGCGTTTCAAGTGCTTCAATCGTACAAGGTAACTTTTAAGATGTGCCAAATTGGATTCCAGCCTACTAGGATTTTCCTGACAATTGTCTTCGTATACCTTATTTCTAATAGCAAGCTTCAATATACTAATATTTGCTTTAATAATTATAATGTGTTTTGTTATTGCATCGACTGATCTGATTAGATTCACGCATTTCACAGTTAATTTCAAAATAGCGCTACTAATCTCGACCACGGTTTCAGAATTCATAATTCTATACAAATCAATACACTACTTAATATATGTACAGCTTTATTTACGATTTATACAAAAATATCATCTGACAAAAGCAAAACATCTGTAAATCAATTAGCATACAACATCATTTTTCATTCAGCTGCGTTTACTGAAAAAATTTGCTTGTTTGCAGTATAGTAATCAAATGTTTTTTTATACGACCTTTGATTTATGCTGTGTGTACAGAAAATACACTATCATTACAGCGCTATTTTTTATGGCTACATATAAACAATTTTAATAAAAATTAAAGCAAGTTTTGAAAAAATGTCTCAGATTAAACCGTCAATGTTGTTTATTAATTTACACGCACTATAGAATATGCAATGTGCAACGCATGACACTTTCCATAAAACTTTGTTAAAGCAATTTATTTCTTCATTATTTAGCATAATTATAGCACGTAGTAAAACTAATTCATGATGGAGGTATAAAAATAATTTTTTAAAATTCAACAAATGCTACGTAATGAAATTTAAATTACACAACGTTATTTATATGACAAAACTTTTGGTCTTTTATATGACCTTAATAAATACTTGTTTGAAATGAATGTCAATCGCTTTAAGTGAAAAAATCAGTTAAACAAACCGCTCATTTGGCGCTTTGTGAGTTTATTCACACAGATATATAAAAATATTATAACACCGTTTTAGTTAGCAAGCTCGTCCGATTTACTTTTCAGTAAAATTGAATGTGATTTTTGTATCAAGGTTTATTTTATTATAAAAAAATGTTGCCAATTCAAACTTCTTCTCTGCATTGCCCTAAGCGAATAAAAAGAAACGTAGTAAAAAATTAACTCATGCCTTAATCGACTAATACAGTAATATTGACGGGTATTGATGTTACTTTCTGCAACGAAAACAATTTTTAACACAGTACTCGTATATAATTTTTGTAATCAATACTACAAAATAGGCAATAGTTAGTATCAGTGGTTGAGGTACTAAGAATTCTTTTATCATCACTTGGATTAAGAACAATTTTGTTTTGTTTAATAGTAAACACATCATGTTTGTCTGATATAATTAAACATTGCTGTTCCTGTACAGTCTGATATCGATTAAAAAATGTATAAAAGTCAAGTTCTTTCAGTTGTACTGAAAAAAGTATGCAATTTTTTTTCAGAAATCAATGCAAATTTTTAATTTTTTCTAACAGGTCAGTTTATTATTTAATATAAATACTTCACGTAGATTTTACCAACAGTATAGAAAAAAAATAATCTATGATATCGATTAAAAAAATGTATAAAAGTCAAGTTCTTTCAGTTGTACTGAAAAAAGTAAATATTTCAAATGATTTCTAGGTAAAATTTAATTTTTTTGTTTTGCAATGGACAACTTTAATTTTAAAATATGGTATATACGCGTGCACAGTTTCGAAGCCAGACCGGTCTTCCATTAATGCTGACTAAGTGGATTTATTTATTATTCTGCTGATATTAGCATTAAATTTCTCGCTTTTTATTTTTCCTGTGGATGTCAGCATTAAAAAAATTTATACATGACTGGCTTTATTAAATTTTCTATAGATTTCATATTTTCTACAATTGCTATCTAGACAATACCTTAGCATTAAATTCTTGCTTACATGAGTTGAATTTTCTGCTGTTCTTGTTGTTTAATATTCTTATATACTCAAGATATGTGTGTGTGATAATTGTTCAATCTTTATTGCCAAGTTGTAGTTGTGTGTTCTATAGAACAAATCAAAAATGAAAACCTTTTTTTTTTTTAAAAAATTGTCCTTGTCAGGAAAGAATAATGATAGTGATTGGGTTAAAATTATTGAGTAGTTTATAGTCAATCCAAATTAAGTACTGGAGAAAAAATCGTTGACGCCGTAAGCAGATCCACCAATTGCAACGTACGACCTGATGACACCAATACAGAGTATGTATTCGTTAGCTTAATATATATAGATTTTAATTTTTCTTAATGCATTTTACTTGATATAATATTCATTTGAATCTTTTTTTATTTAACACGAAGAAGAAGAACAACCAGAAACGACCGTGCGTCAAAGATGAAGAAGACAGCCCTCATAGAATTGATAATGCAATATTTTTAACCGTTCAGAGTTGGAGTGAGTTAGAACCGTTCTTTATATTTGGGAACTTAGGTGAATTATAGTATGTTTATTCCAGAGTACATAACATTATATATATATATATATATATATATATATATATGTATTTTATAGATTACAATAAAGAAAAATACATTGTGTGTTTCATTTCACATTACTCCCGATTTAATAACTACGTAATCTCAGTTTACAGAACGGTGTAAAACAATTTTTGACTTTTAATCTGAGTGCATATTTCGAATAGATGCTCTCATTTTTTTGCGATTAAAGTTAGAAATGCATTTCAAATAGATGCTTTCATATTTTTTGTAATTGAAATTAGAAATGCATGTGATCTAAAATTGCAGAGCTGCCTTCAGTACGTAACTATGGAAATGCAAAATGCTAAAGAAGCATTAGGCTAGACTATCGTTGACAAGAAAAAAAAAGCTGTCTGACATGGGTTGAATTTTCTGCTGTTCTTGTTGTTTAATATCTTTATATATACTCAAGATATGTGTGTGTGTGTGTGATAATCTTTATTGTCAAGTTGTAGTTGTGTTCTATAGAACAAATCAAAAATGAAAACTTTTGTTAAAATTACCCTTGTCAGGAAAGAATAATGATAGTGGTTAGGTTAAAATTATTGAGTAGTTTATAGTCAATCCAAATGAAGTTTTTTTGAAGTTGGAGCATTTCATAAATTTCCACGTTTATATATTTCTTGCAGATAAACTGAGTTCGCGATTTAACTACGACTTGTTATTCTTTAAAAGCGAGAATGAGAAAATTGGTGCAGTCAGTCTGTCTATCTGTTTGTCTGTCTTTGGCAAATCTTTCGAGATATCTGTACAATTTGTTAAATGTTGTAAAACCAGTAAAGAGCTATTGGGTTGATCAATTATAATTGCTTTCAGGGTTGAGAGTTCCATTCGTGCTGTCTGAGTTTAATTGTTTTTTCTGCAGACATCAGCATTAAAGATTTCTTACTGACTACAATAATAATACAGACACAATATTTTTCTATGGTTTTTTTTTATTATTATCAAACCATTCTTTTAATAACAAAGTATTTTGTTTTGCACATTGAAGACTATTATTGCCGTGCCTATAACGTTTTTTGCAATAGATAGGTTTCCATCCATTTTTTCTTTTCTAGACCCTTCACACATACTTCTTCACCGGGTCGGATAATTTGCTTCGGCTAACATTGTAAAATTATATTAAAATAAATAATACAGACACAATCTTTCTACTGTTTTTTATTATTATCAAGCCATTCTTTTAATAACAAGGTATTTTGTTTTGCACATTGCAGATTATTATTGCCGTGTCTACAACGATGGATGTTATATTTTAAACGGTTGTTGATTTTTAACTCCGATAGCTTAGGACAACCTAGTGCAAGCATATCAGTTACAACGTTTTTCATTAGATAGGTTTCAATCAATTTCTTCTTTTCTAGACCCTTCACAAATACTTCTTCACCGGGTCGGATAATTTGCTTCAAATAAAGCGCTATATATGATAACACCATTCCAGCCGTTGAAGATTCATCCCAAGAAAGACCATGAATATTCCTTGTCACCCAGTCGTTGTGTTTTATATGATCTTGTCTCAAACAACTAGACTGCATTGGCAGTTTAAAAATTTGATGCCAAACAACACCTTCCCAACAAGTCCAAAACCGCAATTTCTTTGCACACAAACTCGTTTTTCTTGTATTTGAATCCCTGAATAACAATTATATACATGTTTGTATGTAAATATATGCAGTAAACTTCGACTAATTAAATTAATATTAGGAGCAATGTCCTTATAGCAGATTACCACCATCTGCGTACTTTGCCAACCCACTTTTCAACCTATCACAAGAGTGAATACATTTTGAATTGAAACCGGCCCATGTGTATTTGCAGCCTCTAAACATAAATCAGAAACCACTTTAATTAAACACAATTGACTTGAATGCGATATTTTGCATCTGTCATACTTTATAACTTCTCACTAGAAAACCAAATTCAAAACATCTACACACATTTTCTCTGCACTTACATTTTTCAACATACGTGTCTTTTAAAGTATCTATGTTCCATTGAAAGTAACATAAAGCCGATCCTAATTTAAAACGTGCCCACAAGTATTTTACATTTGAAAGTATATAAGAATTCAGGTTTTCACATTTTACATTAAAAGTATATAACGCCGATTCTAATTCAAAACGGTGCACGTGTAACTTCTCGCTAGAAAACCGAATTCAAAACAGCTACACACATGTTTTCTCTGCACTTACATTTTTCAACATACGTGTGTTTTGAAATATGTTTCATTGAAAGTAATATAAAACCGATCCTAATTCAAAACGTGCCCACAAGTATTTTACATTGAAAGTATATAAAAATTCATGTTTTCACAACTATTTTACATTGAAATGTTTTCACAACTATTTTACATTGAATTATAGGTTGATCCTAATTCAAAACGGTGCACGTGTATTTTACATATGGAAAATACGTCTGAACACGTTTTGAATTAGGACCGGCCCTACCTACCTACTCTTAAGCTATTACCGACTCACCGCGCAATCGACTCAGAATAGCTCCGGTTGGTACTTTACTTTAATAATGTCAGTAACAAAACAGCAATTTGACCGATCTGCTCTAAATTTCTTTATAATGTATCTTCCATTCACAGTGAAATATAAATTACTTTTACATTATTACAGATTGTTTAACTTAAAAGCAAATTTTTACATTTTAAACAAAAATGCAGCTAAAAATTAACAAGGTTACCCGCAACGGTAACATTTAGAGTTAATTTCGTCGTTTGCTTATGCTATCACAGACTGACTTGCGAAATCAATTCAGAAAAGCTCCGGTTGGTACTTTTCTTTAATAATGTCACAAGCAAAACAGCAATTAGACCGATCTGTTTTAAAATTCCTTATAATGTACGATTTTTTCAACTAAAATATAAATTGCATTTACACTGATATAGATTGTTTCCTCTTAAAGGAGCATTTTTACATTTATAACATTGACATAAGCAGAAATGCAACTAAAATTTACCAAGGATACCCGCAACGGAAACATCCAGAGTTTATTTCGTCGCTTGCGTATGCCATTGCCAACTGACTGCGAATTCGAATCAGAAAAACTCCCTTTGATATTTTGGTTTATCAATGCCAGTAGAATAACAGCAGTTAGACCGATCTGTTCTGCAATTTCTTATAATGTATCATCTATTTAACGAAAATATGAATTACTTTTACATTACCACAGATTTTTTCCTTTTAAAGGCGTATTTTTACATTTTATAACATTGAAATAAACGGAAATGCAACTAAAAACTAACAAGGATACCCGCAACCGTAACATTCAGACTGCAAAACTGATTTAGAAAAACACCCTTTGATACTTTGCTTTAATGATCCTAGTAGCAAAACAGCAACTAGACCGATCTGTACCGAAATTCCTTATAATGTATCATCTATTCAACTGAAATATAAATTACTACTACATTACCACAGATGGTTACCTCTTGAAGGCGCAATTTTACATGCCCAACATTGAAATAAAGAGAAATGCAGCTAAAAATTAAAATTTCGTCGTTTGCTTAAGCTACCACCGTCTCACTGCGCAATCGTTTCATTGTAGCTTCGGTTAGTACTTTAATAATGTCAGTAACAAAACAGCAATTAGACCGATCTTTTCCAAAATTCCTTATAATGTATCACTTACTCAACTGAAATATATATATATTGCTTTTACACTATTACAGATTGTTGCCTCTTAAAGGGGCGTTTTTACATTTATAACGTTGAAGTAATCAGAAATGCAACTAAAAACTAACAAGAATACCCGTAACGGTAACATTCACAGTTCATTTTCTCGTTTGCTTAAGCTGTCATCGATCCATTACGAAATCGATTCAGAAAAGCTCCGGTTGGTATTTTACTTTAATAATGTCAGTAGCAAAACAGCAGTTAGGCCGATGTGTTCTGAATTTCTTTATAATGTATCATCTATTCACACTGAATTATAAATTACTTTTACATTATTACACTTTGTTTCCTGTTAAAAGCGCATTTTTACATTTATAACGTTGAAATAAACAGTAATGCAGCTAAAAACTAACAAGGATTCTCGCAACGGTAACATTCAGAGTTCATTTCGTCGTTTGCTTATGCTATCACAGACCGACTTGCAAAATCAATTCAGAAAAGCTCTGGTTGATACTTTACTTTAATAATGTCACTAGCAAACAGCAATGAGACCGATGAGTTTCGAAATAACTTATAATGTATCATTTCTGCAACTGAAATATGAATTACATATACATTATTAGAGATTGTATCTTTTTAAAAGCGCATTTTACATTTATAACATTGTCATAAAGAGAAATGCAGATAAAAATTAACAACTATACCCACAACGGCAACGTCCAGAGATCATTTCGTCGTTTGCGTATGCAATTGTCGACTTTTGTACTTTAATAATCCCAGTAGCAGAACAGCAACTAGACCGATCTGTTCCGAAATTCCTTATAATGTATCATCTACTGGACTGAAATATAGATTACTTTTACTCTATTACAGGTTGTTTCTTCTTAAAAGCGTATTTTTACATTTATAACGTTGAAATAAACAGAAATGCAGTTATAAATTGACAAGGATACCCTCAACGGTAATATTGAGGGTTCGTTTCGTCGTTTGCTTATGCTCTCACGGACTGACTTGCGAAATCAATTCAGAAAAGCTCCGGTTGGTACTTTACTTTAATAATGTCACTAGCAAGACAGCAATTAGAAATTCCTTAAAATGTATAATTTCTTCAACTGAAATATATATTACATTTACATTATTATAGATTGTTTCCTCTTAAAAACGCATTTTTACATTTATAACGTTTAAATAAACGGAAATGTAGCTAAAAACTAACTAAGATACCCGCAATGTTAACATTCAGACTGCACAACTGATTCAGAAAAACACCCATTGATACTTTGCTTATTTAAGCTTATTTAAGCAAAGTATCAATGGGTGTTTTTCTGAATCAGTTGTGCAGTCTGAATGTTAACATTGCAGGTATCTTAGTTAGTTTTTAGCTACATTTCCGTTTATTTAAACGTTATGATCGCAGTAGCTAAACAGCAACTAGACTGATATGTTCCGAAATTCCTTATAATTTATCATCTATTCAACTGAAATATAAACTACTGCTATATTACCACTGATGGTTACCTCTTGAACACTGAAAAAAGAGTATTGTAAAATCTACTGCAATTATAGTTAATTTTACTACAATTTGTAGTTCCATATGAACTAGGGACAAATTATTGTAATATTCACTAAAGTTTTGTAGTAAATTATTATATGAGTTATTAACATAAACTATAGTAATTTTTCAGCTAAACGTGTAGTGAAATTTTCAATATTGTATAAGTGGTAGCATTTCATATATTAACATTGTAATATTTAAATATGTTTCTAGTTACTATTACAATTCCCACTAATAAAATTTCATAGAGCTTGTTGTAATAATTCTCAAATTGATGCTAAAAAGTACTACACAATCTGTAACAATTTAATATTTTAAAGTGCAATCATTACAATGTTAAATTGTAATTTTCAAAATGTGTATTTGCTGTATATACCATTTTATATCGTAATTGTTGAAGTTGTAATATTTACACTTCTGAATTGTAATTTTAACTATTCTAAATAGTAATCATTACAAATTGCTACAGGTTGCTAATATCTATGTAGTGCCAGGTGGATAGGAAAAAGATAGAAGGATATAGGAAGACCTAGACCAAGCTATATTAGTCAAATTATTAGAAATTTAGGTTGTGAAGGGTATGTAGAGCTTTTTAGATTAGCACAGAATAGAAAAGAAGTTAGAGCTGCGTCAAACCGACCTTAAATAAGGTCGAAAACAAAATGATGACGAATTTATATTGTAATCTTTACCATTTTAAATTGTAACTGCTATTAGACAGGCAGCTAGAGACAGAAAATGTGCAGTGATCCTATACAGCATGCCCTTTAGGACTATTGATTAAAGGTAGAAATTAGACAGTGGTGCCAGGTTCTTATAATGCAAAATTGAATTTTCATTTGCATGCAGAATGTGCTCTTTTGAATGATCGGGTGTCAAGTATGCCATTAACAACAAATAAAAATTAGGATCTAGGTTAAGAGTCTATGATAACAAATTCAGAAATGCGAGAAGTTGGACAATACCGATGCAAACTGAGTGCATATATTAAGTCAATCCAAAACAATTTTCATCACATATACGTAGTAGTTTATATCTGCTTAAACATTTTACGGATTTATAATCAATCTGCTGAAACGTCAAATTCAATCCAACATTTTACTGAAACTGATATGAAACAAATCGGTTATTGAAAATAAATTTTTAAAAAATTGTTTAATTTTGAGGTTAACGTTAAATGTGTTTAGAAATTGAATATATAGCCACAATGTATGAGTGAAAAACATTGGTGTCTTGTATTGAACATCCATCGTCCCAACAGATAGTGATATAAAAGGCAAGCGATTTAACTTAATTTACTCCCATGTTATATGCAATCTAATTAAAAAGCCCCTAGGATATATACTGTATTAATTCTCTTTATTTTTAAACCTAATTTTATTTATATAATTCAAACTTATCTTCAAAACTTTTTATAAAATTTTCTAATCCCCATTCCTTAAGTAAGTCGTTAATATTA
Organism: Platerodrilus igneus; assembly: GCA_036346225.1. Lineage (NCBI taxonomy): Eukaryota > Metazoa > Arthropoda > Insecta > Coleoptera > Lycidae > Platerodrilus > Platerodrilus igneus. Next base: position 106,538 of record JARFIW010001241.1, read on the forward strand.
ATATCTGGTTCAATAATGGCGGCGTCCTGCGCACTTTCACTTTCTAAAATACTAGCATCGACTATTAGTTAAAAGCTTTGATACTAAAATAATGAAGTTATACTAGAATGTTTTAAACACAAACTTGTAGAAGTAATTACAACAGTGACTTCGGAAATTTTAAAGTTTATTATTGTAATATGAACAAAAAATCTATTATTAATTACCACAATATTTCAAACACAAAGTTGTAGTAAAATTATCTATTCTACTTTTTCAAAGATTGTAAAAATGAACAGTTCGCTGTGAAATTTTAATACAAAATTTGTTAAAGATTACGACACTTTTTCCAAACTTTTTATACGTGAATTATTGAAGCTATTGTGTTAAAAAATAATACTAAAGTAGTGAATTTTACTAGAATGTTTTAGACACAAATTTATATGAAAAACTACAACACTGACTATTAAATGTTCAAGTTACTATTGTACTATTACAAAAATTATATTAATAATTACTACAATATTTTAAACACAAAATTGTAGTAGAATTTTCTAGCCTACTTTTATCAGTGAAGGCCCATTTTTACATGTACAACATTGAAATAAAGAGAAATGCAGATAAAAATTGACAGGTATACCCGCAACGGTAACGCTCAGTGTTCATTTGGTCATTTGATTAAGCTACCACTGACTCACTGCGCAATCGATTCAGAATAGCTCCGGTTGGAACTTTACTTTAATAATGTCTGTGTCAAAACAGCGATTAGACGTCTTTTCTGAAATTCCTTATAATGTATCATTTACTCGACAGAAATTTAATTACTTTTACATTATTACAGATCGTTTCTTCTTAAAAGTGCATTTTTACATACATAACGTTGAAATAAACAGAACTGCAGCTAAAAATTAACAAAGATACCCGCAACGGTAACATTCAGGGTTCATTTCGTTGTTTGGTTATGCTACCACGGACTGACTTGCGAAATCAATTCGGAAAAGCTCCGGTTGGTACTTTACTTTAATAATGTCACTAGCAAGACAGATATTGAACCAATTTGTTTCGAAATTCCTTACAAGGTATCATTTTTTTCAACTGAAATATAAATTACATACACATTATTACAGAGTGTATCCTCTTAAAGGCGCATTTTTACATTTATAACATTGACATAAACAGAAATGTAGCTAAAAATTAACAACAATCCCCGCAACGGCAACGTCCAGAGTTCATTTCATCGTTTGGTATGCTATTGCCGACTGACTGCAAAAACGATTCAGGAAAGCTTTCTTTTGTTCTTTACTTTAATAATCACAGTAGCAAAACATCAACTAGATCGATCTGTTGCGAAATTCTTTATAATGTATCATCTACTCAACTGAAGTATAAATTACTTTTACTTTATAACAGGTTGTTTCTTCTTAAAAGCGCATTTTTAGATTTATAACGTTGAAATAAACAGAAATGCAGCTATAAATTAACAAGGATATTTGCAACGGTAACATTCAGAGTTTATTTCGTCGTTTGCTTATGCTATCACGGACTGACTTGCAAAGTCAATTCAGAAAAACTCCGGTTGGTATTTTACTTTAATAATGTCATTGCCAAAACAGCAATTAAACCTATCTGTTTCGAAATTTCTTATAATGTATCATTCTTTCAACTGAAATATAAATTACATATATTTTATTACAAATTGTTTTTTTTTAAAGGCGCATTTTTACATTTATAACATTGGCATAAACAGAATGCAGCTAAAAATTAACAACGATACCCGCAATGGCAACATCCAGAGTTCATTTCGTCGTTTTCGTATGCTATTGCCGACTGACTGCGAAATCGATTCAGAAAAGCTCCCTTTGATATTTTGCTTTATCAATGCCAGTAGAATAGCAGCAATTAGACCGATCTGTTCTGAAATTCTTTATAATGTATTATCCTTTCAACTAAAATATAGATTTCCTTTTAAAGGCGTACTTTAACGTTTTGTAACGTTAAAATAAACGGAAATTCAGCTAAAAATTAACAAAGATACTCGCAACGGTAACATTCAGACTGCAAAACTGATTCAGAAAATCAACTTTGTTTATTTTTACTTTACTTAATTAATTACTAAATAAATTAATTAAAGTTATTCCTGGGTTCTTTAATGAAATCAGTGAACCTAAGGAAGGGTTTCCTTAAGATGATGGAACTCAACTATCTTCCGACTATGCTAGGGGTCTATTCTTCGCGTAGAGCTTATGAGAATTGGTCGTGGTTCTTTATACAAAACATTATTTACTTACTGACTCAACTTATATCAAAATAGGGGTGTGAGGGAGGCGCCACCAAGTCATTAAGTTTTAAACACGGAGTTTTTCTAAACAGAACTTGGGAGTCCTTAGAGAGGAATATTGTATTTACTGCTTAAGTAGGAGCTGTAAAGAAAATAGGATTAAATTAGCAAAGGAGGACACAAGAGGTGTACTCTTGTTACTTCATACAAAGAGAAAAGCTATAAATATTAATCATATGCACGCTTTAATAGACACAAATATTAGGCATCAAGTTTTGAAAGTGCTATCAGTGCTCCTTAGTCAAATGGGAGCTACAAATATTAATATATTGAAGGTATTTATGCCTTTTGCTACTTGATTTAATTACCCTATTCTTGAACTCACTTGTTCAAAATAAAACAATTACTTTAATGAAATAAATGATGGTTCTTTAATCAATTATTGCTTTCTCTATGATAAAAGGTTGTATGTACAAAATATACACATTAAAATTGTACTTCAATTTCTTCTATGCAGTTGTAGAATAATAAAATCAAACAAAATATCAAACATGTTAAGCATTTCCTTTTTTTATTACAAAGCTATTTCAAATCAGTATCCAAAATATCAGATCTCTTATTGGTTTACAGGTGTATATGAAAATTTCAAAAATCTAATAATATAACTTTCATATTTGCTTTAAGTATAATTACACATAAATAAAAACTTTAATCAGGGCTCAATTAGAGTGTTTAAGTGCATTCGTAATAATAACAGGTACAAACCTGGATTTAAATGGTGATAAATTCTTAACATCAAAAGTCTTTTACAGTTGCTAAGCAAAATAAGAATCGTAGGTCATCATAATGTTGTACTTAATATGTTGTTTTGTATCAATGTTGGCCTAATGCGGACGCCATGTGAAAATAATAAAAAGAGGCATACCTTGCACAGCGATGTTCTTGTTTATGTAACAGTGTTACTTTGTCTAAACCAGATGTGCTTACATACGGTGCCCCGACAAACAAATGACGTCGGCTGTCCACATGTTGTGATGTAGCCAACTACGTTTCTTGGACCAATTATACGAACTTGAAGTGTATTTCTTCCTTGCAAAATGAAGCAAACAAATCGAATCCACCAGCAATCCAAAATGCTTTGTTTTTTACGGCATTCCATTCGTTACAAAATAATTATGTTGACCGTAATTATCCACTTTATTAATTGCAAAAACCAGAAATTCGCCAACCATTGAAGTTAATTTTATAAACTAATTGAAATCAATATTAACAAGTTACGTGATCATTATTACAATTTCTTGGAGTACGTCTTATCATTTTTGTGAAAACAAAAATTAACAACGTCGAATATCTTGTTATTGGAAAACTATTGAGCGTATAAACGCTATTTTATTAAAAGTTCTACATTAAACACATTAAAGGTTATCACTAGATTCATTTCGTTATCTTTTCAACTGCATTTTCTTTCGTATAAAACATCATGGCAATTAAAAGATTATCGTAAACTTGAGTAAATTATAGTAAACTGAAGAAAATTATGTTATACTGGAAATAATTATTACTAATTGAAGAACGTTCAGATTAATTTAAGAGGATTATGATTAACTGAAAAGCGCTATAACAAATTTATTTAGTTTGTCATAGAAATTAAATCTATGTGCTTACCATTATTAAGAAACACTTATTCAAGTGCATGTTGCACTTGACTTAAACGGTTAGGCCTAAGGCCACACGCAAATAGCTGTCTTGAACACTGCACTCATGCATCGTGTGTCTTTATCAAATGCCTATGCCAGACTGACTAGTTTGTCCACTGCGCACAAATACTTCGAAGTCGCTCGACATTGAGGTATTTATTCAAAAAGCCAACGCCTGTTGATAGCAACCAAACTAGCACTAAAAAATAATCTCTGCATTATGATTGGGCTACACGATTTCAATACGAATATTTATTTGCATAACGATATTTACGTGTTTACTTAAATAGACAAAAAGACGTATTTAACGAGCAACTTTAGGTGATTTGCAGTCGTCAAAAAAAATGGTACAACTTTTGATTCTTTACTTTAATGATGCCAGTAGCATAACAGCAACTAGACCGATCTGTTCCGGTATTCCTACATTACCACAGGTTGTTACCTCTTGAAGGCGAATTTTACATGTACAACATTGAAATAAAATGAAATGCAGCAAAAATTAACCAGGATACCCGCAACGGTAACATTCAAAGTTCATTTTTTCGTTTGCTTAAGCTGTCATCGACTTACAACGAAATCGATTCTGAAAAGCTCCAATTGGTATTTTACTTTAATAATGTAAGTAGTAAAACAGCAATTAGGTCGATCTGTTCTGAAATTCTTTATAATGTATCATCTATTCACACTGAAATATAAATTACTTTTACATCATTACAGATTGTTTCTTTTAAAAGCGCATTTTTACATTTATAACATTGAAATAAACAGAAATGCAGCTATAAATTAACAAGGATACCCGCAACGGTAATATTCAGAGTTTATTTCGTCTATTGTTTAAGCTATTGCCGACTGTCTGCGAAATCGTTTCAGAAAAGTTCCGTTTGATACTTACTTTAATAATGCCATTAGAAAAACAGCAATTAGACGGACCTGTTCCGAATTTCCTTATAATGATCATCTATTCAACTGAAATATAAATTACTTTTACATTGCCACAGATTGTTTTTTATAATTATTATATAGACAATACATCAGCTTTATATTTCTTGCTGATTTTTTTTATTTATATTTCTGTATAGTTGTTATTTCTACAGTTATTAACTCGACTATGCATTAGCATTACAATTCTTGCTGATTAGATTTATTGAACTTTTTGCTGTTCTTGTTGTTGATGCACTTTATATACCGATAATGTGTTATAATTAATCATGTAATAGCAAATTCCAGTTGTGGTGCATTCTAACTAAATAACAAAAAAAAATGAGAACTTATTCAAAATTGTCCTTGGAAGGTAGTAGTGAAATTGATAGGGGGAAAGTTAAGGCACTAGATCAACCGATAGTTAGACTTTGTTAACCAATTCACCTGTATCAGTTTAAAATCTGAAGTAACCTGAAGTAACACACTATGTATTTATTGGCTTAACATAAATTCAATTTATTTAATGTATTTACTTTATCTAAAATTCTTCTGAATTTTTCAGTGAACAACAACAAGGAAAGACCTCAACTAGTACCAGGGCCTCTAGGGCGCCACTGCAGATAGAGGTGATAGTCCCCACGGAACCAGTAAGGTAATTTTTCACTGTTCGAAGTATTTTTATGCGCTAAAGCTTATTATATATACAGATTAGGAAAAACATATCAATTTAAAAAAAATGCGTGGAGGCGATGAGATCGTGGAATTAGGAGAGGAAGAAGAAGACGCAGACGTCGTTTTCTAGAAGCGCTAGCAGGAAGGTCTATTTCCTGTTGTGTCTTGTCTGTTGCGTATTAATACACACTTGTGTTAATCCTGTGAATGGATCATTTATTATGTATTTCTATGTATTTTCCATTAACTGACTCAATGTGCGTGTTATATGAACGTCTGTTCTTGCTTGTGCTTATTAGCACGCACTCGTGTTAATTTTGTGAATAGATTATTGATATTACATTACTTACTTAATGCATTTGTTAAATATGTATATATTAATGTTTGTGCATATTAAATTGCTCGAGTCTTAATCCTGTACAAAGATTTTATATGTGTGTGTGTGTGTGTGTGTGTGTTAATGTTTGTTCTAAATTAAGTAAATTTAAGATTTGTGGAATGTCAACCAATAATAATTAGTATCTGTTCCAAAATAGAAACTATACATAATGATACTGGATCAATGAGTGTACTTCTTAAACATCTTGTAAATAGGAGGCAAGTTATAATTTTTGATAAAATCTCCTAGGTGATAAGTGTTTAGAAAATAAGTTACTTGATTTTGAAAAGTTAGTTGTTTCTGAAATTTTTTTTGTAAAAAGACGTTTTTTCTCGGGAACTTGTTATTGAATTTGAAAAATGAATATACCTATTTGAAATTTATCTTTTTTATTTGATCATTGTAATATCGGAGCTATAAAGAATTTGTGGAAGACTATTAGCGCTCTATATAATAAGTAACAAAGGTTTTATACAACCATGTGCAGTTAAGAAGAGTGATTCCCGTTAAAGCAAACAAAGGGTCATCTTTAGTGTTGGTGAAGAATAGCATCACTGTGCTTCGAATAATTTACAGTGGTTTCCCAGTCTAACAAGACAACGTTCTGTTCATAGGTGGTCGTGTATTACAAGAATACACATTCATATAGCGGATTCTAAGTATACTGTTTCTGAGTTATTATTTTATTAGTCCTAGAACATAAAATAGAGTGAATCTAATAAAAACATGAAATTAAAACTTACTTTCTACAGGTATTAACTGCAAGCATTCGCAAGACAATTTTGTTTTATCCTGTGAAGAGGTCCATTTGAACAACTCAAGCACCTTCGGTGGAATTACAGGTATTTGAAATTAATCCTTGTATAAGCACCATTTAAAGATATTTCTTAGTAATTTGAATCTCAAGCGTTTATCTAAATTATACATTTGCGATTATATTTATCAATCTTTAAAAATAATAACGCCACATCTGCACTGCGAGAGGTTAAGCAATATTAAATAGACGACGCTTTATGTGGAAGTGCTTAATGTGCCTGTAAGATACCCTGAGCCCACGTTTTCTTACAGAGTAGAAATATCTTCATATAATAATTCCTGAGAGTGAGTTTCAAAAAAAAAGCCGTGGCATAAATAAACATAATTTTTCCTTTATTTAATTTTACAGAAATACAAAAAGTTAGAGTATTTTGCATCGTGGTTAAATATATACATGTACTTAAGGTTGCGGTAGTATCAGAAAAAATTACCGCTATTTCTAAATATTTGAAAGACCGACACCACCTTTATCTGTGCAATCAAGTATCCTTTAACTCTTTAATTTTAATTATATTCTTCATTCAAAATAATATATATTGATGTGATAAGGTCACGATAAGTTATTGAACAACACTTTCTGTGGGAAAGCTAACCGAAAAGTAAAATTTTCCTACATTTAATTTTTATTCTGCATAATATTTTAGTAGGAGAAGCGTATTTTGTTAGCACATAAAATAAAATCCCATATAAAGTAAAACGCACTATAACGTTGTGACATCATTTACAAACGAAGCCCAATCAAGCATTCATTGATTTAAAATCCGTATGTAAATATTTACTGTCCTGAAAAATATCAGTTTTATTGCATTCATTCACTTGAAAAATACTAAATACCTTCGATGTCAAGTGATTTTCTTTAAAATATAGCATATAAAACCAGTTTCAGCTTCTGAAAATATAAAAAAATCTCCGTACTTTTCTAAAATGTAAATTTATTGATCTTCTTTAGAGATATCAGTCAATATACGTTATTTAATATAAAACGAAAGGTACAGCAGTTTTTGCATTTTTTCAAGAGTGTTCTGAAAGCCCTAAACCATTTCTAAATAGGCAATAAACAGCTAATTATTTTCAGCTCATAAAACACGTTGATTTGCTGAACGAGATAACATTGGGAAAGACTATAACCCAGATAATTGTTACACATGCTCATAAGGGAGGGAGATATTGACTATTAGTTTCATTTATTAATAAGAAAAGAAAAACGTTTGCGATTGCTATAAATTCTAAACTGACAGCTCATTAGAGATAATAAAACGAGAAATCACGATGGATTGTTACATCATGAGGATGACTCATACTTTCAGAATGTAATCAAAAGGTTTGAGACTATCACCTATTTACAATTTTATTATAAAAGACAGAATTTAATGAAGAGCAGAATTTATTCATTTGTTTGGCATTCATGATTTAGTATTTAATTTGAGAACATAAGTCAGTCAACATTTGATCATTGTTAATTTATGGAGTACAACGACAATTTATTACTCCAGTATAAATAATAAGTTATCTTGGTGCAAGGTTACTGGCTATTTTTAATCTATTAAAATAAATGTACTTTTGTAAAGTGATATTTTAATGTATGAATCATCATCATCATTACCATCATTATGATTTCAGTCCTAGAACTAGTTGGACGCGTACCCTCATTGTTGAACCAACCTACACATTTCCCTGAAATTTGCACGGTCTGCATCTACCACTATTTGTGTGCGAAAGTCTGATCTCGGTTATCTCCACCTATCTTTTCCTATCTTTGTTTGTAATATATCTTGTACTATTCCCCAGAAATGTCTTAGAACGTATCGTGTCCTTCTATTTCCTCTATTTTTCAATTTTTCACAGAAATCTTTATTCCTCTATTATTTCTACAACCTATTTGTTATTAATTTTGTCCGACCGTGCTACCATCCTCATACATCTGTAGCACAACATTCCAGAAGACATATCTTTCTGTCTACTACTCCTACTGCCCCGATTTCATAGATGTGCTGTACTGTGCTCCACACTATGCTTTGAACAGTTTTCTTCATGTATCTATGTCCGTTGTATTTGAACATGGCTGCTGTTCTTTCTTGTTTGATGCAATTCAGTCACCTTCTATTGTTTTACAGTTATATACCCTATTTTCCCGATATTCAGTGGTATGTGAAGGGGGTAAGCAGCCTTCGACTGCCAAGTTCCCCCAGCACCTGAACCTTTGTCGAATTAATAGTTTTTCCAATATACCCTTTTGCACAATCAACATTAGTTAAAAATATTTCATACCCAACACCTGTAGTTGTCTAAAATAATCATCAGATTTAAGAGCACTTATTTTTTCGTCATTTGGTTTTACGTCTTGAAACTAGTTGGACTTATACCTTAGCTTATTTATGTTCTGAGTTAGCCTACACAGTTCCCTGCAATTCTCACAGCAGCGGATAAACAGCTCGATTCCTTCTATTGTTTTCTAATTATATGCCCTATTTCACCAAGATTCAGTGGTATGTGAAGGGAGTTAAGCAGCCTGTGGCTACCAAGGATCTCTCAACACTTAGACATTTGCCATATTAATAGTTTTCAGGTAAATCCTTTCGCACAATTAACCTTAGTTGGAAGTATTGCAAAATCAATATCTGTAGTTGTTTATAATAATCACCATGTTTAAGTACAGTTACTATTTTCGTCATTAGTTTTTCCATCTTCCGACTGGTTGGAAGCGTACCTCCATTGATTTCTACTCTGAGCTAGCCTACACATTTCCTGATATTCTCACAGCCTACATCTTTTATTATCTGTGTGCTGTAGTTTAACCTAGGTCTGTCTCTACTTCTTTTTTTCTATCTCTGCTTCTAATATATTCCGCACTATTCCCTCATGTTTTAGTATGTGGCCTATCATCATATCTTTCCTATTTTTTACTGTTTTCCACATAGTTCTTTCTTCCCCTACTACTTCTAGTACCTCTTTGTTCTTAATTTTGTCTGTTCATGGTATCTTCATCATACGTCTGCAGCACCACATTTCAAAGGTTTCTACCTTTTTCTTGTCTGCTTCTCCTACTGTCCAGGCTTCACAGCCATACAGTGCTGTGCTCCACACATATGTTTTAAGCAAACTTTTCCTTGTTTTTATGTTTGTTGTCTTTGAATGCAGTATTTGCTTTTTCTTGTTAAATGTAGCACGACCTTGTGCTAATTTTTGTTTTATATCTTTTGCTTATCCCATCTTGCATTATTTGACTTCCTATGTAGCAGAAATCCTTAACTTCTTGTAAGTCTGTGACCTGCCACCTGCAGTGTCACTATCGTCTGTGATACAAAGTATTGCATCCATTCTCATGAACTGTTAATAAATTTTATTAATTGTCTTTGTATTACATTGTTGCACTTCACTTAGTAACTTCTTAATAATTTCTAATAATTTCCTTGTAGTTCCTTTTTTATAATACATACATAATTTGGGGGATATGTAACGCCTCTCTCGTATATGAAAAATTATGGGTTTTCCTCTTTTAATTTTTTATTTAAAATTCATAATTTAAATTCATTGTTTAAACTTCATGGTTTCTAAGAGTATATTTGTTTCTTTGTTTACCTTTGTTTCCTTAAATTTAAAACTGTTTTCTTTATTCTTATATCTAACGTACATTTTGTAAAATACATATATAATTAGAAAAATAAGAAAAATGGTTAATACAATTGCCCAAACACTAATGTTGTCGTAGTGTAATTTGGGAGTTTTTAATTCACTCAAATGTTCCTTATAGTTTTTCATTAGTTTCATGGCATGGTTGAGGTCGTCTAATTCTAGATGTTCTAGTTGCATGGGTTTTTGGATTATTTCTTCATCTTCGATTTGCGTTGTCTCGATTTGTAATTCTGGTAAGTTTGCGAGTCTCTTGGTTGCTACGTGATCTTGGTAAACTCTGATTATTTCGTTTTTAGTTTCAAATAGCAGTTTTCCTTAAGGGTGATTAATTTGCTTCCTATCAATGCTAGATTGTTTTCGTCTTGATTACAGTGGTCAGTTGCGATTACTTCTGTTGGGAAAATGGCAATCCATTTATTTTCTGTAACCTTTTTAATCTTCATGTTGATAATTTGTATGAGTTTGGCTTTGCAGTTTTTATAATGATTTGAAAATTTTAATAATAGTACTTTGCAAGGGCTGTCTTCTTGAATAATTGTTGTTGTCAATGATTGGCATAAATATTGGTTTGGTGTGGCTTCGTTACATTTTTCGTTTGTATAACCATATCTTAGTTCATTTAAGGATAGGAATTTGGTTATGGGTATGGTAACTTGACACATGCTAGTAACTTTCATTGGAAAAGCATATAAATGATAATAATCATAATTGTTATTTTCTACTATTGGGATCTCTATTAAAAATGTTACGTCGTTATTATTTACATAGCCTTTAACTATAGCTATTTTTTCAAATATTAGAATGTTTGATTCGACTACATCAAAGGGTAAATTACTGTTGGTTATGAATGATCTAATTCTTAATAATTCCTTTAATAAATCGATGATACTAGAGTGTAAGGTATTTAATTTTGCAAATGTTACTCCGTTTTCTAAAGTTGCTAAAATATGTTAAACTAAAGTAAGGGTTGATATTATTTGGGTGAATATCATATTGAATCTAATCAGGTCTCGCATGCCTAACATGGTAGTTTGCATGTTAATTTCAAGGGTTTGTACTTGGTTGGTTAGACTATCTTGGCTTCTCACTACCTTTCTTAATGTTTCATTGAATTTTATAATTGTTGATTGGGTTAGTGATATTTGGTTGCTAATTATGGTTTTTATATCGTATTGATGTTCGATTAATTGCTGTATTGCGTTGTCATAACGTTCTGCGTCCTGATTATCTAAATTGCCTGTGATTGCTTTTATTATGTTACCTAATCCGTTGATTAGTCCTCTTTTTCGTCTCGTAGTTTGTTCGGTGGGTATTAATCTATTGAATTTATCTTCTGTTTCTTAAAATGCTTTCTATTATGCTGTTATAATTCATCATCTCTATGGCGTAGTTCTTTCCGAATTTTGCTGTGTACATTGATTGTTTTAATGGGCAATAATTGTTTTTGATTATTTGAAATTCTTGTTTTAGTTCCGTTAAGTCGAATTTTTGTGCTAATGACCAATAGTCTATGGTATTCTGCATACTTTGCATCGTGAAAAGTAGCGAATGCGTTCTTTAATCCAAATGGCATTTGTTTATATTCATAATGTCCTCTAGGTGTGCTAAATTCTGTTTCCGGTGTATCTTTCTCATCCATTTCTAGTTGATGGTATCCTGAGGCGAAGTCTAATGTTGAAAAATATTGGCATTTACCTAATTTATCAAAAATTTCAGTTATATTGGGTAGTGGATATTTGTCATTTACCGTTTTTTCGTTTAACTTTCTGTAGTCTATTACCATTCTTTATTTCCTTTTGCCCGAGGCGTCTAATTCCTTGGGTACTATTAATACTTGGTTGCTCCATGGTGAGTTGGAGTGCTGGATTATATCTTGCTTTAATAAGTCGGCTACTTGTCTGTCAGCTTCTTCTTGGCTTGCCTGCGGTAGTCTGTATGCTATTGTAAAGATCGGTTTGTTATCCGTTAGTTCTATGTTGCGTTTGACCGTATTAGTGAATGTTAGGGGTATTCCTTTACAGTGGAACATGTCGCGGTATTCAAAACATAAATTTTTAGTTGCTCTTTGCTCTTCTTGGTTAGTGTCGGTATTAAGGCGAATGTTACTTAAATCTTTTCTTAACATTTCATCGTGTGCTACTGGGTTGTAATCGTCTTTTAAATTTTTATCTATTTCCATTTCGTTAAAATTTAATTCTTCTACGTTAATTGCGTTGGTTAATGATAGCTCTACGGGGTAGTCGTTTGATTTTAAATTCGTTGTAGTGGCATAATTATCTTTTATTTGCACTAAGGCGTTTGGGGTTTCTACTCCTTGTTGAAATGTCATGTGATTTATTATTCCTACTTTGTTTTGAATTTACTGGGATTTTAACTTTTTTTCTGTTCGATGTTCTATCGTGTATTTTTGTTCAGTTTGGGTATTTTGAAATATAATGGGGATTCGTCAGTGTTTTGTTTTCAATAAGCGATTTTTTATGTCAATGTTGTCCCCTAATTTTCTTAGAAGGTCCATTCTGATTAGTTCGTCATATTTATCGTTGAATTCGAAAATACAAAATTTGTGTTTCATTTTCACATTGAATGTTCTCGGTAAGGGTATATTAGCTACGAATTGGTGTAATGTCGTTTGATGGGCTGTTTTAATTTTAAATGGCTCTCTCTCTCTACATAATCTAAATAGTGTTTCTTTACGGTTCTGGTGCTAATTAATGTTTGAGGATCCGGTATCAATTAATAGTTTAAGTTTGGCATGGGGTATTTCTATATATGGTAGTACTAGGTTATTTATGTTATTAAAATTTATTAACTTCGGTCGTTTATAAATCGGTCTATCTGAAAATTTGAGCACAAGTTTTCTTCGTCGTCCTCATCGTAATTTTTGCTTGGTTCGTCACGTTCATAATTGTTCGACTGTTTTGATTCAATGTTTGTACTGGGGTGAATGTAATTATTCTGGTCATTGTCAAATTCTTCTACATTTTGATGAAATAGTTCTTCTGATGTAAAGTTTTGTTTTTGGTTATTACTTGGTCGAATGTGCGTTATTTTTGTATTTGGTCTGGTGTTACCAGATGAGGTATTTATAGGTGTGTGTTTATACTAACTGTTGGGGTTGTTATTATTATTTGTCATTGGGGTATTTCTAATAGGGTTCGCGCTGAATGCTGGTCGCTGTTGGTTCATATTTTGTTGAAATCTTGGTATGAATGCGGGTTTTATAAAATTTGAGTTAAACGTTGGTTTTGGGGACTGTTTGAAATGATTATTAAAATTCGTATTATTGAAATTTGGGTTATTAATTCGCGGTTGATTCATTTGTGGTGTGAATTTTGGTTGGGTGGTTGTTTGTCTCGTGGCCTGTATAGCTTTTATTGCTGAATAACTTTTATGTGCGTTGGGGTTGTATAGTCTGTTGCGGTAATACATTACATTTTCTTTTTCTATTATCATGTTCATGGCTTTTTCTAAATTTTGGGGGACGTTGGAATATAATTTTATCTAATAGTCGTTCTGGTAGTGCATTTATATAGGTGTCCAGTGCCATTTCGTCATACATTTTTGTTTTTGAAATTCTGATATTCAGGTCGGGTTTTTCAATTTTTAATTTCGTTACGATTAAATTAGTTATTTTCCATTTTAAGGTTTATTAAGTCACGTACTAGGCATTTTAGGTTACGTTAATCGCCAAAATATGCAATCAATATGCGTTTAAAGTTTTCCCCTTGTTCTAAGTCAGCTTGAGTGGATATTAATGTTAGTGCCCGTCCGGTCACTTTACTTATTATTAGGCGTAGGAGTAATACGTTTCTTTTATTGTATCCGACATTGTAGAAGTTTTTCAAAAATATTTCACATGCTGCTATATAATTTGATAAGAGAGCTTAATCTTCGTTAAAGGTGGGAATTGTTTCTAGATAAATTTTCATATCTGAACTCATGATTCTTAAGGGTTGTTCTAATAATTAATAATTACTTTTGATTTTAATTAATTTCAAATTTTTGTAAAAATTGGGGTGTATTTTGCAGTTTGTATTGTTATTCTTTAGTTGGGTTTAGTAATTTTCAGTTTAGATTGCGTTGGGTTATTTGTTATTTTTAGCTCGAGTTGTTTAGGTTATTAAAAATTGAGTTGGTTGTCTTTGTACTCAGTTATACGGTGCTGTAATCTGGATTGAAGAATTTATGCTCGGTAATCTCTCTGTTAATTTTTGTATTTTTAATCCGTTTATTTTTACTTCGCGAATGTTAATTTTATTGTAGGTTTGCTTTCTGAAAGGTTTCGATGTGAATAATTTCTCCCGGTAAGTGTTTTACGTTGTTTGCGCCAGTTAAGACTTATTTTATTTTAATTCTGCTAATTTACTTACGTCTGTTATACTTATCTCTTCTCCGTGGGTGTTTGTAATATATAAGCTGCTTGCTTTGTAATTATATTGTCTGGTTACCGTTAGTCTTAAATATAGGATTGCAAGTTTTCGTCAATTGCTTTGTTCAATGTTGCCTGTTACAATTAATACAATGTTACTTTGTCTACTGTAGATTTTCTTACAGCCTCTTGATAAATTTATTGCGCAAATACTTTTGTAATAATTAGATATATAATTATAATTTATGCAGTTGTGAGAAGATTTCTCCGAAAGATTTTATTCAGTTTGTGATAGTTTAAATACGTCTTTTTATAATTGTATACCTAGCTAATTGCTGCATTTTCAAATCATAAAATGTTATGTTTAATAATTGTTTTGTTATATTGAGATATTGCGATGCGTTTTCGAATGAATCCTTTTAGTTGTTGCTTTTCTATACTAAGCATTTTGTACTAAAATAGCTTTTTAATAACGGTGCGTTAGATGAATGATGTTTTATTCACTGATGAGTTTCCTGTCTTATCTTATGTAACGATTGCGCTATAAGTTTACACGCTTGTTTTAATTAATAATGGTTCAATGGTTTAAGTTAATAATAGATTGCAGAGTGCGTTTCTGTAATTTATAGGATGCAATGAAAGTTACGTTTGAATAATTCGTTTCTATAATTTTGTTTTATATACTAGTTTGCGGTATTAAATAAATTGTAAATTAATTACGTTCTATTTTTGGAATCGTTTTCGTTTTGTGCGCCAGTTACTCTGTGTTGGTTTGTTTAATAGTTGTCTAATTTGTGCTAATAGTTGCGTAAAAATTTTCTTGTTTTAAGGTCTCTTTTGCTTTCAAAGTCTTTTTAAAAATCAAGTATCTCAAAAATAAATTTGAAAATAATTCCTTGCAATAGCCAAGTAAATTATTTTCTTAAGAATGGCATAAATTTGCAATAATAAAACAGTTAAAACCTGTATATACGTAAAATAAAAAAAAAATACTTCTAATACCAGCAATATCAAATATAGATTGTCAAAATAATTGGTTTTTAAGAATATAAACTTACATTAATTTCTTCGTCGGTTTCATGGACTCAGCCGATGTGTATACTTTGTCCATGTTGGTTTTGTTTGGATTCGATTGATGTTTATATCTCCTCCAAGATTTTGTTTCTGCTGGATTTGATCGATTCTTGTATCTCCTCCAACTTCTGTTTGGATTCTGTCAAAATTGCGAATTAAAATTCTTGGTCACCAGTCTTCCGATTTTTGTATTCGTAGTGCCCTTTTGACATCCTAGTGACTGCGCCAGTTTAGTTTCGGTCCTTGGGAGCTGCGTTTTTAAAAAACACTTCCAAACTTCTTAACAAATTTATTTAATTAAACAGAATTGAATATGAATTTTACAAACTTGATTTAATATTACTTAAAGTCGAAAAAAGAATTAAATGTACTAGTTTGAGTAGTCTAAGCAACTGCAATGTTAAAACTGAATACTTTGACTGACTGCTGAGTCTTGA
Source organism: Platerodrilus igneus (assembly GCA_036346225.1). Classification (NCBI taxonomy): domain Eukaryota; kingdom Metazoa; phylum Arthropoda; class Insecta; order Coleoptera; family Lycidae; genus Platerodrilus; species Platerodrilus igneus. The sequence goes on from JARFIW010001241.1 coordinate 122,793, forward strand.
GGCTCCCAGGCTATATTTATGATGTCCCTATCCCTCACATGGCTCTGGAAACTTATAGAGCTCATGCCTGCTTATCCTTAATTCTCTTCATTGTTACAATGTTATAATCATATTTTCTAAGTAATTGCGGTATCTTGACTGTCTGTCACCTGCACCTGCGGTGTCACTATTGTCTGCGATACAAAGTATTGCATCCGTTCTCATAAACTGTTAATAAACTTCATTAATTGTCCTTGTATTACATTGCTGCACTTCACTTAGTAACTTTTTAATAATTTCCTATTATATCCTATTTTATAATACATACATAATTTGGGGGATATGTAACTTGTGTAAGAACTAAAGGAATTTCCTGTTCTTTAATATCGTATGTCCCTATTAAATTCACGCTCCAAATGAAAAAGTCATCGTTGTTGATACTATTATAAATAGGTTACTTGATGGAAATTGTTAAGTTGGAGCATAGTGCATTGTATAAAAGTACTAAGTTTATTGACTAATGTTGAATATTTATGCTTAGATAAGTAAAAGAACAAAATCTATAAGTAATATGTTATTAATTTTCAAGCATCAGATTGTAGAATCAAACTTATAAATACTTGAAAAATAGTTAGGTTATGCAAAAAATTTTTGCCAACTTGATTTTACTTTTTAGTTTGTTCTACTATTTGGATTTTATAATGGATTTTAAAAGAGGGAAACACCTAGTTCGACTGGCTTTAGAGCAAAATTGGGAATGGAATAATTCTAGTTTTACAGGTTACAAAAGTAACAAATCACAGGCGGTTTCAGAAAAATTAGGTAGGTAATAATTTACTTATACTTAGCGAGTAAATGTATTTGGTTTAATAGTATAAATGACATTATGTACTTTATTAGACCACGATATAGAAATACCTGATCATGAAATGTTAGAATTTCCATTAAAACTACATCACCACAGATGAATTGTAGCCATTTTCTGAACCTTTAGGTAATAAATATTTTATTTGAGGAAATTGATCATTAGTCTATCACTTTATATCCTATTTTTAACTATGAAAATTAAGATCTTAACCCAGAAGTATTAGAAAGCTCCCAATGTGCTGCAAATTCGTTTTCTCCACTTAGAAGTTACTTAGAATTGCAGCATGTTACTGTTAAAACTTTAGTTAATATAGTGAATAATTAATTGCTTACGTATAATATTAATTTTTTATGTTAGATTATATCATTAAAACTCCAGAAAATACTTTTGTTTTGGAGCTGTTAAACAAAAGTATTGTCCATTTGCAATTAGATGCATTGGCGTTAGATGCAATTCCAGAGCAGGTTGGTGGGCTACCCGACTTGGATATTTATAATGATAATTCTGACGCTGATCCAAATTACATGCCAAATTGTGTTACCGCAGAAAGCGATTCTGAAACTAGCATAAGTGATGTTAACAAAAAAAATTTAACAAGAAAAACGTTAAGAGAAGTGTGTGCTCTTCTAATAATGTTAAAGCATCCGGAGAATAAAAACTTACCAGCAAAACGAAGAAGAAGTCATACTTCAATTAAAGAAAGGAAACTACAAAGATTAGAAAACGATAAAGGAAACATGAAGTTAAACCAGCCTGCAAAAGTCGTTCCCAAAAAAAGTGCAGAAGCAAGTTTTCTGAAACTTTGAGAAAAGGTTTAAGCGCTCAAAACTGGAACATGACATTTGTGGAAAAGAGAATTTTTGTGTCCAACAATGTTTCACGAGTAGATGTTAAACACAGTCGAACCTCTGGCAAGAGTAAACGTAATAATATATTCCCCTATTACATGAAAATTAATAGCAGAGAAAAACTAGAAGTTTGCAAAACATTTTTCCTCACTACTCTAGGTTACAACCTCAAAAATGACAGAATTATAACATATACCTTGAAACCACAAAAATGTTCTAAAACACAAGCTTTGCCCACAGAAAACAGACGTGATAAGCATAGAAAAACACCTGCCATTGACAAAAATTTAATAAAAAAACACCTAGAGACATTTAATCGTGTCCCATTATAGAAAATTTTTAGAATTTCTAATTCAACAACTTTAACTAACGCAAGAAAATTTTTTTAGAAACAAATAACGAATTTCTAATTCAACAATACGAGAATTAACTGGCGCATAAAAATAATTTAAATATCCCGAGAATAAAAAGCGAAAGCTAAATCACGACTAATTAGAACCAAAATCCTTATAACAACGCAACTATTCAAACGCGAACGGAATACGATCCATAAATGGACAACTTGCATTCTATTATTAAAACCACGAGAACCAACATTCATCGCATTATCTTAACCCGTAACTGCTGTGAAGCAATTTTAAGTACGCACACACTGTTCACCGGTCAAATTGACCGGCACGAATCGTGTTTTATCTATATTACGTATACCTTAAAGGGTGATACGTTTCACTAATTACATTATTAGACTCTCCCCTATAATATTTGTTTCAACAAACCCCTTTCCCTCTCCATTCCTAAAATAAATTTATAAAAAAACAACCCAGCAAAATTGAAGCATTTATTCAAATTAGCATAATCATAATACATTCATAAAATAAAAAATTAACATATAATATAGAAAAATGATATACCTAACAGAAAAATTTAAACACATTCCTTGCAAATATGCCTGGAACATTGTGACCACACAGGTTTTTTACAAGTTATGTAACCATGCGATGCTTTTCTTTCTTTTTTAGCAGTACACAAATAACAAGTCTTACGCTTCGGCAATTTTCCTGTTTCGGTCTGTAATCCATCCGCTGCAGATACGAGTATATCAATTTTTAAAATTCGTCTAATAATAAATCGGATTTTTGGTGCTGTATGGGGATTCATCAAACGACGTTCCATTTCTGGTTTTACTAATTCGAGGGCCAATTGTTTTATGAAATCAATTCGTTTCAATGCCAAATTATTTTTACATGCACTGTAAAGTATGAATGCATTGATACTACTTATATCCAATATTCTGAAAAATATGGCCATAGGCCATCGTCTTGTTCTTCGTCCAAAACAATAAATCGCGCATTTCTCATCCAGGGCATCAACTCCAGCCTTAGTCGGATTGTAATACATAATAATTTCTGATTTATTTGTAACGGGGTCAGTAACTTTTGAATGATGCATAGAACTTACTAACAAAGCTACTTTACCTTTCTTTGGAACATATGAAACCAAAGCGATACCTGACGTAAAGCCATACAAACTTGAAGCAATTGGTCTGTGTTTGCTAGGCTGAAATTCTGGTGGAATTTCTCTTTTATTTTTTTTTATGGTGCCAACATAAGTAAGACCTTTTGTCTCCAATAGGTGAACAAGGCCTATTGATGTAAACCAATTATTGGCAGTTATATTGCGATTAGTCATTTGAATTGGTTTTGAAAGTCGTATTACAGATTGAGTCGGTTTAGGTAGCTCTTGTTCTTCTGGTGAAAGAGTTCAACCGTCTGATTCTTTCCCAAAATATATATAACCATTCAAAAAGTAATGAGTTTTGCTATCTGTAAGTGCCATTATTTTTATTCCATATTTACATGGTTTATTTGGCATGTACATCCGGAACTTGCATCTACCACGAAAACTTACCAGCATTTCATCGATCGTTGTACATTCTCCCACACTGTAAAGTTTCTGACAATATTTTTACAAAAGATTCAAATATAAAGGATATTGGTGCTGTAGGATCCAGTATTTTGCGTTCCTTTCTGCTTTGAGGATCGTCGAATCTCAAGGTACTAAGCAAAAAAAGGAAGCGACATTTACTCATAACTGCTCGAAAAAGGTCCCTTCCTGAACCATCAGTTGCAAAAATTGCATTTACATCTTCATGATTTGATTTGAATGCAGCAGAAAAATAGAGCAATCCTAGAAAAGCCTTTAGTTCAATTATATCCAATACTTTTAGTTCTGGACGATTTTGTTTTTTGTATTTTTCTCTTTCTCTTTCAATTCGAGTATTGAAAAAGCTACTAGACGTTAGTATTTTAATTGGTAAAAAAATCATAAAAGGAGCTGTTGGAGCAAAATTAAAGTCCCACGTATTATACCCGTTCCACAGAAAGGAGGTTTTCTACCATTGATTCCGATATTCGCAGGACTAAGTGCCCTAGGAGCGCTAACAGGTGGTGCTGCGGGGATAGCTAAAGCGGTAAATGATGCCAAGACAGCCAACGAACAGCTTAAGGACAGCGAACGGCACAATAGATCTTTGGAAGCCATTGCTGTTGAAAAAAAGAAATGGAATGTTTCTAAAACCATACAAAAAAGGTACAGCATTATTCTTAAAACCGTACAAACAGGGGCGTGGCATTTGTGAAAAAGTATCAAAAAACCAAGCAAGTTACCTCGAAGAGCTCTCACCGATGTGGATATAAATAACTACGCATCTAACATTCCTCATTTTCGCGGAGTCTTTTCTAGAGATCAGTTACAGAAGATTAGACCGTATGTCAACGAGTCGGGTGTGATTAATTTGGATACCACCAAAGGTTCGGGTACACATTGGGTAGGGTACCAAAAACGCGGAAATAGTGTGTTTTACTACGATTCGTTTGGGGACTCGAGACCACCGGAAGAAGTGGAGATATATTTTCGAGGTTGTAAAATTTACTACAACCGGAGCAGACTTACAACACTTACAATTGTGGACATTTAGTGTTAAAGTTTCTTAGTGACAATGGCTAAAACAGTGAGCGTGTTCGGGTATGGTAATGTCATATCGACAGGATTCATTTACCCACCAATTAAATTGAAACAGGACCGCAAATATGCTTTGGGTCTAGTGGGACTGTACACTTGTAACTCTGTGCAAAACATACATCCAGGGAACAACATCTTATACTTTAACGATCCAGAGCATTGCAGAATAGCCATTGAACCTGGATCATACGAATTAAAAGAAATAAATGCATATATACAGGATGTTTTTAAAAAATGGTTTGGTCAGAAGCCGGACATCAACGAGAACATTGAAAAATATTTTAAACTGAGTGCAAACAATAATACATTAAAGTGTTCTATACGAAGCATTATACCAATTGATTTTGGGGTAAACCATAAAAACAATATTGGAAGCATCTTAGGGTTTACCAATCGCAAATTGGCTGCAGATGCCGTACATATCGCTAATCAGCAAGTGAACATAATATCGGTCTCAAACATTTTGTGGAAACCAATATCACCGCAGGATCGTTCAGAAACAATTTTCTTACCCACAGCATATTCGAATTCAGTCTGTCTGTACCCCCTGGGTATAATCTAGAAAAGGAGCCTAACCACGTCATATATTATCCACTAAGCGTGACAGAAATTGATAATATTTCAATCGGATTAGTCGATCATTTGGGTGAATTGGTAAACTTTTCACCGAAAACATACACCTGTGTGAGACTGAAATTAAAAAGTAGCTGAAAAATTCCCATCGATTTTGTATATAAAGCACGCTACAACACCCCTAGACGATCAGAAGTGAATACGACGTCAAAGCGTCAAGTTATCCAGAGACTTACAGCAGAAGAAATACGATTCTTAAAATCCTTGGGATTAAAAGTTATAAATGATGGGTGGCAGAAGTAAACGCAGCTTAGGTCTCCCCGGCGAGGAAAACGTCAAACTTGGAAAGCTTAAATATGAGGGCATACCCAAATTGGTTGTGTTTGGAAGTTATAAATTAGACGAAACCATAATAAAGGAAGATTATTATACATATCTTCCCTTTACATTGAATGCAGGAAACAACAATCGCATTTCGATTGAAATCCAGAGCAGTGATAACATCACATACCCCCATGAAAGTTTCATATTTATTAGGGGTACCTATAAGCCTACGGAAACATTAAGAAAAGCGTCAACAACTGTAGACCTGATCAGGGCAGCAGAACCAGACCCTAAAGCTTACGAATTTAATAGAAATGCGCCATATTTTCTGTTTGAGGAAATTCAATACAAATTGGGTAATAATCAAATAATAGATGTCTGCAGAATCCCTGGAATTACAAGAACTATTAAGGGTTAAGTATCCATGGAAGAATCAGAAACAAAATCTATTACACATACCGGGTGGAAGCCCGATACCATATTCCAAGATGGACGGTTTAGTTGTGCTATACCGCTAAAAACCATTTTTGGGGTTTTTGAAGATTACAAGAAAACTATCGTCAACATGCCTCAAGAGCTGATTTTAATCAGATCCAGGTCGGACGTAAATTGCTACAAGTGGATTGGAAATACTGAAACGTTCAAAATACAACGTATTTCACGGGAGGTTCCGCATATAACATTAAGTGATTTCGCAAAGGCATCGCTGCTATCGGAAATGCAAAATCAATCATCTATAATGGTCGCATTCAGAAAATGGGAACTACACAAATTACCATCTTTAACACAATCAAAGTCGCAAGTATGGAGAATTAAAGTATTGAACAAAACAGAGAAACCTCGTTGGATATTACTGGCGTTGCAAAATGGGAAGTACTATAGGAAAGAAGAAAATGCTATGAGCTTTACGAATGCCAATATAACCAATGTCAAAGTGTTTTTAAACTCTCAGATGTTCCCTCAAGGTCGATTAAATTTGAATTTTGAGCAGAATGATTACTTGCCAGCGTACCTGTCTTATGCATCTTTTATGGAAGAATACTATCCGAACAAATCGTCAAATAAATGTTTAATGAACTATAGCAAGTTTAAGGACTCACCCGTCTTTGTAATCGACTGTCGTCATCAATTTAAAAGCATCAAGGACGCAAGTGTTGATGTAAGAATGGAATTAGAAGCTTCAAGAAATTTTAAACCGTCGATGAAAGCTTATGCTTTAATTATACATGACTCTATGTTTGAATATAATTTGTTTACGGAAATTGTTAATAGATTTATTCACAATTAAATATTTTGTATATATTTTTAATAAAATTGTATAAAAGCGATGAATTAATTTGTTACAACTAGTTTACTTTTATCCGTCGACGTTACATCCACTGCATGCGAAAACCTTTTTAGAATCCATTATTTCTGAAAATAAAATGTGTGCAATCTCATGTGGTCATGTGGTCATATGGTCATGTGGTCATATGGTCATGTAGTCATATGGTCATGTGGGTAGAGAGATAAAATTTGGTATATAAGGATGTAGTTTTGAGTTGAGCTTAGTTATAGTAAGACATTTTTCGAAAAATGTTGCATTCAAGCAATCAGTGGTGCTCCAAACAATCTATTACAAAAGCAGCAGAGGATATCCTGGATGGCTCGAGTTTCTACGCTGCTAGTAAAAAATATAATATACCTAGAACAACGTTATGCAGATATGTTAAAAGGTTGAAGAACGTGAAGAGATTACATAATTCCAACAACGCATCCAGAGATGTTATACAAGAAGTTAAAATACCGGTGCAGAACTTTGACGAGTTTTTGGCTTCTGCACCTAACAATATGGGTAAACATGGAATTTTGTTTCCATCTAACATACGAGCTATATTCGCGGGGCCATCGAGTTGTGGAAAACCAACGCTTTAATTTCACTGATCCTGCACGAGAACGGCCTTAGATTCCAAAATGTCTATGTATTTTCGAAAAGTTTATATCAGCTGAAATGCAAATTGTTAATAAACGTTTTTACGCCATTAAAAGAAGAAATTGGGTACTATGAGTTTGAAAATTACAATGATTTGATTGAACCGGGTTATACCAAAGAAGATTCAATTATGGTTTTCGATAATATACCTGCAAACGAGCAAAGCAAAATCACCCAGTTTTTCTCGTTTGGGAGACATAAAGCAATAGATTCATTCTACCTATGTCAAACTTACGCTAGTGCCTTAAAACATAGACTCAGAGATAACGCCAATGTAATCGCATAATGGAAACAGAATGACACAAACCTTCGCCATATCTTTCTTGATCATATAAGCGGCGACATGACATATCCAAAATTTAAAGAAATGTGTTTACAGTGTTGGGGTGGAGGTGACTCAAAACACAATTTTATAACTATTGTGAAAGATTTTGATTTGGATAAGGGACGATATAGAAAAAATTTCGACGAGTATATAAATATAAAAGAAGCTGCTAATGGTTAGTCCCAATCCAAAGTTTCATGATGACGGACGTTAAAGATTTTATTGCAAATAAACGCAATCTTCAGTTAATTTGAGATGCCGTACGAAAAAATTTGTGGCATACAAAAAGGGAGACGCTACATCTCAGCAAAAATTCAAAGAAGCTCATAAACAATTGATCGATCTTTTGCAAGTAACCGCTTCCCAGTTGCAATCGATCACCGAAAAAATTCCCACACCTACAACAAGGGTTAAACTCGAAGACATGGAAGCACCTATAAAGAAAATTAAACAACTCATTCCAGAAGAACCGTTCCATCTTTACTATGCGGATGTGTTAGCTAGAGACGAAGACGAAAATATTGACGAATCAATTTATGGAGTAAAGTATAATACCGAAACCGATTCATGGATTTTATGGAAAAATGTATTGGAAATTAACCCGGAAACTAGCGATATAACATTAAATAATGTGATATACCCGGGTACGAGGGGTTTATACAATCTGTTGGTTTATAAAGACATCAGCCCCGAAGATGGCGATTTCAATTTGCATGAAGATTTGCCGAATTACTTGGAAATGATCAAATCAGCATCGATTTTGAGAAGAAAGTTTAACCCATTTGCGGCGCACGATTTAAGCGGATCTCACCGAATTTCAGAGGAACCCCGAAAGAAAACAGCCAAAGAGAAAAATACAGTCTAAGGGAGCGGGTTTAGACTTTTCTAATCGGTTTTATAAAAGTTTAAATTTAAAATCTGTGCAATATGTCTACTGGAATAATGTACATAAACTTGTGGATCGGCTGAGATTGTTGAACGCATCCAACCGAGCTGGAAATACAAGCGAGGAAAACATTAACGAGATGGTATCCATAATAGAAGAGTTGAGAGAAGAAGATATAATACAGTGAGCTCAGTAAATAATTACACAGTTTTAAAATGCCTATCGACCGCTTCGGACGTTCAGAGCGTAAAGATGCCGATATTCGGCGCGGTTCTACAGGTCGAGGATTTGTGCTAACGTTGGATGGTGATGGGTATGATATGCAGCAAAGAAGGTTAGTGAATTCATCAGACCCGAAAGAAGATTATGATCTAGTTAATCAGAGGAGCACTATAGTATTCAAGTCTGGAAAAGAAACTATTAGTTTTCGTAAAAGAAGGTTAGTTGATGTAATGAATCCTAAAGACGATAGTGATTGTGTTAATAAGAAATCTGTAATCAAGCTCCTGAATCAAGCCCTTTCATACTGTCTAAAAAGTTCTGATGATACACAGCGTAAAGATAAAGCCTTCAATGCGAGAAACCAGCGTATCACAATGCTTGCTCAACCAGTTGAACCATCTGATGTAGTTAATAAACAATATGTAAATGAAAAATTGGATAAGCTTGTATCTGACTTTAAAAGGTTTATACAGTTTTTTATTAATTTGACTGCAACTTCTAAGACAAACGAGAAGGAGCTCGCTTTCGCAATATCATCGTTTTACGAGGCATCACCAGCAGCTATAAAAAACAAATACTACAACCCAAAGCTTCAGTTTATGTCAAAGGTGCAATTGGATAAAGATAACCCTATTAGTTTAGCAACAGGGTTAAGCAAAAATGAGTTAAGAAATCATCGTTAAGGAATTATTTAAACCTGCAAGAAAAAATTTTCAGCGTCGTCATACAAATCTGAAACATGTGAAACGTGATCTTATCCAATCGGACTTGTGCGAAATGCAGCCTTACTCGCGTGTAAACAATGGGTACAGATATATTATAATAGCGGGGGACTGTTTCACAAAATATGCTTTAGCTGAACCTTTAAAAAATAAAACTGGATCAGAAGTTACAAATGCTGTGAAAAAAATATTGGACAAAATGTTGCAAGGAGAAAGTAACGTCAAAATCAAACTACAAACAGATTTTGGGAAAAAGTACTACAACCGCTGGTTTAAAAATCTTATGCAAAAATATAAGATAAACCATTACTCTACGTATTCCGCAATCAAAGCTAGTATGGTTGAGCGATTGATCAGAACAATTAAAAACAAATTGTATAGAAGATTTTACTTGCAAGGCAGTCATAAATGGGTGAATATTTTGCGTAAGGTTATGGAAGAATACAATAATACACCGCATCGGGCTATTAACATGACGCCTATGGAGCCAGAAGAACATCCGGAAAGAATAAAACTTTACACCGCTAACAGCGCTTCTAAAAGTCGCAAGAAGTTGTATAAGGTTGGAGACATTGTGCGTATATCAAAATATAAAGCAGTATTCGATGGAGGATTTCATGCAAACTGGAGTACAGAACTATTCAAAATTGTTAAAGTACAATAAACGAGACCGATAACCTATCTGCTACAAGATTTAGAAGGTCGGCCAATTCTAGGTGCTTTTTACGGCGATGAGATTCAGCTCACAGCAGCACCCGACACGTACCTAGTGGAAAAAGTTTTACGGAAACGGAAGCACGGATGCGAATTATTAGTGTCGTGGTTGGGGGATGGTAAAGGTTGGATTAAGAAAACAGACCTACTTTAGTATCAACCAAAGTTCTAGATAATTACCTAATTGGAAAAAAATCATAAAAGGAGTTGGCGGGGGTAAAGTCCCTTAGCTGGATATATAGGAGAGATTTGCTTAGAAGCCCATTCCCATTTATGACTTGAAGCAGAAAGCATGTGTTTCATAATCGATTTACAAGAATATCAATACAAAACTAGTGATTTCTATTGCAAGGAGATTGCCATTTTGGATGTAGCAAAGAATGTAATATGGCATGAGATACTGGACATAGCGGTGGGGTATAACACCCTAAGTGATGATTTAAAAAAGCAAGTTCGGTGGTTAAAGCAAAGAATCCATTGACTCTGCTGGGATGGACATTCTACAAGTGGATATACAAATGTTGGTGATCTACTGAAAGAAGTCATACATCCCAATGCTACTGTCTATGTTAAAGGAGAGCAGAAAAAGCAGTTACTATCAAAATATTTATCAAACATTTTAAACATGGAAAGTGTATTCTCACTTCCAAGACTCAAAGAATTAAGAAGATTCGGTGATAGGTACAATCACTGTTTAAACCATTGTTTGAATAACTTAAGCTGTTCCAAAGAGTGTTTTGCTATTGAGGCCTTTTGTTAATGTATTTAACTTTTAATAAAATATTTTGTGGAAATTGTTTTTTATTTATCTTAGCTAAAAACCTACCTTTAAAATTTGAAAATATATATATGTAAAACAGCGCATTACTTTGGAAAAATTAATGTTTTAAAAATACAATCAGAAACAATAGCAAAATACACAATAATTGGTGTTTGAAAATAAATTCAGTTCTATTTTAATAAAAAAATGTAGACTTACCTTAAATTTCCAAAAACTTTTCTCAAAAATAACTACACGAAACGATTTTGTTTAATATTTCAACGGGCTTTACACAAAAGCGTGCGAAACTAATAGAATTCTACTAATCAGACTGCGTTATATACGGTTTGAAATAATTATTGTTAATTGATCTATATTACTAAATGACGTTTGTATTTCCCTAAATACGTAGTCGAGGATGGTTGCTAGAAAGTACCTTGTGTAAATCCCCGGCAATTATATATCAATTTTAATGCACAAGCATAATTAATAGAAAGTCCAAGAAAAGAAATTATATACAGCTTTCATATGTAATTTAGGTAGCCCATAATCGTTAAGGAATTAATTCAGAACGACTTGTATTTTCCAAGTACTTATTTAGCATTGACTACATAATTATGTTATGACGTGTTTAGAAATTAAAAAAGACAGTGCATCACCGTTTGAAAAATGGTTTTAAATATTAAACACTTATGGTCCATAAAGGACTCATTTCTAAAATCTCCACGGTTTTTAATTTTTGGAGATGTTTAAAGCATATGTCATAAATAAACAAAAAATTTAGAGATTTGGGAGCTTTAAAGTGTAACTTTGCAGGGCGTGGTCCGATGTTAAATCTGTTTGCAGATTCGAATTTTGCGTAAAATTTTAGACTAACTTGATGTATTGCATGACTAAAAAAATGTTTAAGAACACTCAGAAATCGCAACAGGTAAATAATCTTAAAATCAAGGTAGCTCCCTGGGGGATGATGCTATCTGAAAACTCCTAAAAATTCAGATAGCTAAGAAAATTCTAATATTAATTGATACTAAATAAGATAGGTGTATCTTGAAAGATGCATTGATTAGACGAAGAAAAGTATTTGTTAGGTTTGCTTATAGAGCAAAGAGCAAAATTTAGAGGTTTGAGAGCTTTAAAGGGGTATAACTTTGCAGGGCGTAGTCGAATATTAAATCTGTTTACAGTTTTGGATTCTGCGTAAAATTTTAGACTATTTTATGTATTGCATGACTAAAAAAATGTTTAAGAACGCTCAGAAATCGCAACAGGTAAAAAATTTTAAAATTAGGGTAGCTCCCTGGCGGATGATGCAATCTAAAAAATTCTTAGAGATTTGGATAGCTGAGAAAATTCTAATATTAATTGATACCAAACAAGATAGGTTTATCTCGAAAGATGCAATGGCTAGTCGAAGAAATTATTCGGTTCAGATATGGGAGCGGTACAAAAATCTTAAAATAAGGGTAGCTCCCTGGGGAATGATGCATTCTAAAAAATTCCTAAAAATTCAGATAGCTGAGAAAATTTTAATATTAATTGATACCAAACAAGATAGGTTTATCTCGAAAGATGAAAAATGGTTAGGCGAGGAAAACTATTTGGTCCCGATGTGGAAGGAAATGAGGATGCTCATTTATCTCGAAAGATGAAAATTTAAGATATATTTATCTCGAAAGATGAAAATGACTAGTCGAAGAAAACTTTTTGGTTCAGAATGAGAGAGGAAATATGGGATTCTGGAGGAAATGAGGTTCTGAACGACTTGTCATCCATCTACTACGGTTGCTTGCTTAGACAACATTTATATACCCGTATCGATCCCTTAATACTGCTTTTTAGATATGTTAAATAAGTTAACTATACTATTGTATAGTACCTCAAGATCATTTAAACTAAGTACTGTGTTGAAATTAGTATTAACTAATTCTGGTTTAAGAAAAATTTCATTAATTTTAGGTAATGCATCTTCTTCGCGTATTTCCTTTTTAGCAATAAAATTTTTTGCAATGATTAAATAATGATCTGAAATGCGTGTTTCTACAACTCCTGAAATTATATGTTCGTACACTCCACGTATAAATATATGATCAATTGTTGACGAAATCAAGTTATTATTATAATATTGCTGACGGGTAAGACTACTAATACAATTATTAAAACCATAAGAACCTAACATTACTTCATATTCATGGACGTGTCTACCAAGCGAAGCTAAATTTATATTGATATCGCCGCCATACACTATATTCTTATATTTTTTGCTAATTAGTAGTTGTTTTTCAATTTTTTAATAAAATCATACGGATTATTATTTGGTGGTCCGTATACAAAAATTAATTTAATATCGCAACGCCCCACCGCGACTGTTCCCTCTATATTTTCGTATGACGTGGAGTTATACAATGTTTCTGTGAACAAAATATTTTGCTTAATATAAATTACGCAACTTATCATAGGCTTGATATCCTTCTAGGCTATAATTCGGCACTTCATTATCTTGAATTGACACTTCTATTAACACAATTATATCAAAATCAGATTTTGAAGTATAGATTAGAAACTCATCAAAGTGCATATTAAAGCAAACAATAGACATTCCCATTATACTCTTATTGTTATTGAATAAAGTTTTACTAATAGCCACATTCCATTCTTTCAGATTATTAAACTTTTAAAAATAAACTAATCTGTTTTGGTAATGTTCATCGTTTATCTGGTTCATAACTCATTAAATTTATTTAAACACCATATTTACAACAAAACTGAACTTAATTTTTATAACACACGTTTTACTTTCAAATCGATTTGTTAGTATCATTTAAGTTCTCAATTTTTAACACTTGTGACGTTTTATCTGATTTCTTGGCTAGAATGCTGCGGTCTTGTTCCTGTTCTAACGTGAACTGTATATGTTCATTAAATTTATTAAAAAGTTCTAAAACAATATTAACTTCGTTGGTAGGTACTGAGCAAATTGCATCATCAAGAAATTTCTTGATAAAGGCTGGCGGTGTGTATATTAAAGGAATAACATTATCAAATAGAAAATCCACAGGAACCAGACCGCAGCATTCCCTTTTTAGATATGAAAATCATTAGAAACAGTGATAACACTATTATATTAGATTGGTTCAAGAAACCAATAAATTCTGGTAGATATATTAACCTCCACTCAAATCATAGCATCCACCAAAAAATAAATCTAATTAATAATTTAAAAAATAGAATAAAACAATTGTCACATCCTTCGTTTCATTTAAAAATTTTTTATATATTAGCTAAAATAATGAAAAACAATGGGTACCCAAAATCACTAATAAATGAACTGATTTTTCATTCCAATAACATAACAAAAAAACAAACAATCCAAACACAAAGCACAATCTTCAATAAACTTTCTCTAGTCAAAAACCTAACTAATAAAATAGTTAATATACTAGCGGATCGGTCTATTACTACAGCTCGATATAATCCATTTACGGTAGGAACACTTTTCTCCAAATTAAAAGACAGAACTCCAATGCTGAACAACTCTAATGTAGTATACTCCATTCCATGTGGAGATTGTAACCAAGTCTACATAGACCACACCTCTCGATGGCTGCGGAGTAGAACTGTTCTGAATAAAAGTGACTGGAAAATATCTAAAAATTCCTGTGCTTTAGCGCTCCATACCAAACATACTGGTCATATACCTAAATTTAGAGAAGTAACTATTTAAGACAAAGAAGACAGGTACAAAAGCAGAGTTTTCCTAGAAATGGCTCGCATTAATACATCTAAAAATGTCCTTAATTTTAAGTCTGATACGAATAATTTAAACTCGATGTATTCTATTTGTTAAATTTTAGAACCCTCAACAACAGTAACAATAATTCGACTTGATCAACGCGAGTGACTGGGTAGTATATTAATCGTTATACTTTTCTTTTGATGGTTTTTATTAATTGTTTAAGGAACTTATACAAGTCCGCTGGTTCATGTTGAACTGGTACGTGATAAATTATTCTGCGACAAATGTTTCTAGCATACACTTGTTTTATTTTTATTGATTGACGTTTAATGTTTGTTTACATATTTTAAATGCAGAAATTATAGTGTTGTTTTATAAATGTGTCAGCTATACCTTAAATCTGCTACATATATATTTATTTATTTTTAAACTACGAAGGTGGTTTGAAGAGTTCGCGAAATGGAGCACAGATGGCAGCATCAGTTCGAATAAAATATATGCAATTGATGGATCCAACTATCTAGTGCGCAGATGTTAAATTTGACATTATTCTGTCAAGTAGTATTAATTTGGTGCTATATGAAGTAAAGTTAGTTTTGTGAGTTTTTCGAAATGGATAAACACGCGCTGTTATGAAATATTTTGTAAAAATGGGTTGGAAAGCAACAGAAATACATAAAGATATGCAGGAAACTCCGCTCCATCATTTACAACTATACACAAGTGGGTGACGGAATTTAAACGTGGTCGTGAGAGCCTAGAAGATGATCCGCTTTGCGAACGACCAAGAACTGCCACCGCGCATGAAATCGTCCAAAAAGTTACGCAGGATCGTCAATTAAAGGTCTCCGAAATTGCTAAAAATGCAGGTATCTCAGATGAAAGAGCATTGCATATCTTAATTGCGGAATTAAGTATGAAAAAGCTTTCGGAAAGATGGGTGCCGCGCATATTGACAATTGATCAAAACCTTCAGAGAAAGAGAATTTGCCAACATAGTTTAGACCGCTTTAACGCCAATAAAACCGATTTCGTCCGACGATCTGTTACGACAGATAAAACTTGGGTTCACTATTATACCCCTGAAATCAAGCAACAATCTAAACAATGGAGACATGTTCTCGACCACCAAAGAAAGCAATGTCCGTAAAGTCGGCTGGAAAAGTTATGGCATCAGTTTTTTTAGGATGCTAAAGGTGTCCTACTAATTGACTATCTTCGCAAGGGCCAAACAATAAACGGTGAACATAACGCTAAACTTCTAGGCCAACTGGATAAAAATATTCGTGAAAAGAGACCTGCATTGCGTAAGAAGAAGATCATTTTCCATCAGGATAATGCACGTCCACACACAAGTGCAGTAGCAGTGCAAAAATTGAATGATCTGAAGTACGATCTGTTGTAAAATCCACCTTATTCGCCTGATTTGGCTCCTTGTGACTACCATTTATTTCCATGACTAAAAGATTTCTTTGGGGGAAAACGATTTTCCACGGTGGAAGAAGTAAAAGCAGCTTCGATGACTATTTTGGAGGCCTTGAAGAATCGCATTTTCGTGATGGTATAATGGGTTTGGAACATCACTGGATGAAGTATATTTAACTTGACGGAGATTATGTTGAAAAATAAACTATATTTTAAAAACAAATTTTTTAATTTTTCCTTTCGTTTTACGAACTTTTTAAACCACCCTCGTATTTAGTACTCATGTTTTGTAAGTATTTGTAATTTCTTACTATAATTATATTCATAACTTTTCTTACATAAGACCCTGATGAAAATTTAAAAAATAAATCGAAAGCTTGGCGAAAAAAAAGAGTTTGATTAAAAATTGGACCAATAACCCTGTTATTACATTTATTTATATATTTTCTAGAACCTAGTAGAAACGTGCGCGATTCCATTCTAAATAATTAACGCCTATGCTACGTAATTTTCTTTAAAATCCTCACTAGCGTTCAAACTTGTCGAGTTTTACTACCCCGTAATCTCGTTACACTTATTCGTGACGTGCGCTGCCTCTTCTTTGTTTAATACCTAAAGTTAATGCTTGTGGTCTATTTCTATCCTACAGTGAATGCAAAGATCTTAAATATTTCTTATCAATTTCTATTACATTTTCTGAGTTTTTCAATAATCGGGCCGCTTTGAAATAAATGTTTCATTAGATATATTCGTAGTTCTAAATACCTATGACTAATATTCTACAGAATTTTTTATTTAAAATAAATTTCTGTAATTCACAGGGTAATCAATCTAAGCTTTAATTGCCTTTTAATGCGAAAGGGGTTGCATTTTATAGATATACTTGCTTCTATGGCAAAACGTGCTTTAGTGCACAAAATTAATATTAAAATTGAGGTTTTTTAACAATATTGTAGTTTCTTAAGCTAAATGCGTAAAGATAGTACTATTCTATGCCATTTACAGCAAATCGAAAGCATTTTTATCAAAAATGTATCAATAATTAATAAGTGAAAATAAATGGCTTGTATTCAACTTAAAATAATTGATTTGCGTTTGCATTTAAATGCGTTTTAGGGTATCTTACGATTAATTATTTTTACATATAAAACTTACGTTACTTGCTATGTATTTACAATAAGCTTATATCATACAGGGGATTACTTATACACGGGGAATTTAATTTTGCGCTTGTACCTTAATGAATAAAGGTACGCTTGTATTTTACAGGGAGTAACCATAAATTTACGGAAATTTCCGTTTTTGTCAGAATTCTTTTATATTTTGGTGGGATTTATTTGTAGAACTTTGGTATAAATGACCTCTCGTGACTCATTATCACGTCGTTTTCCCCCAAATCAAAATATTAAATCCAAAACCTGCATTATTTTTCCGTATATGTTATTAATTTTACTATTTTTATTTTTTACTGCTTGCTATTTACAACTAATTCTATAAGTTTTATAATACACACGCATAATCTTTTCATACTAGGAATTTTCTCGTTTTAGCAATTCACCTATTTTTATCTTATAATTAATTAACTTTCCTTAACTCTATACTAATATTATCTATAATTTAATATTTCTCTCCTATATTTCTAAACTTTTCATATTTACAGACGCTCTCATCAAGCTTTCTTTCAATCACAATTCTCTTCACTATCATACATAATTCATCGTTTTATAGCACATTCCTCTATAAACTATCTCAATCTTGAAAAATATGGGGCAATAAATTTTCCCGAAGTTGTCTCAGCCACTACTCAGCTATACTACATACATCAAAAAAGTTGTAGTCTAGAATCTCCTTATCTAATCTACTTATGTTGCTTTCAAATCATACACCTTTTAATTACTCTGCATTTAATGCATACACTTTAGTCTTAAATGGTTCACTATCAATAATTTCCAACTTATTTTCACAATCCGTAGCAACTCTTTGCTCTCTATCTTCCAATTCATAAGATTCCTTCAACAACAATTCTATTTCATTCGTAACTTCACTTGGACATTTAATAACAGTTGATCTCTTGTCTAGATTATCTTCACGTTCCCTCTCAAAATAATTTACACTTATACTCTTAACTATCTCATTTTCTTTCATCTCAATAATTTCTTTCTTTTTCTTACGCTTCCAATTCCTTTTTACATCCGCATATTTAAATGAATGTTTCGACAAAGCAAATGTTACTCCTCCATATTTAACCAAACGCCATTTCAAAATATAATCTGATTTTCTAGTCGCAATTATCCCAAACAAATTATTAACTTCTACCTTCCAAATTATTTCATCAATATTTAATATTTTACTACCATTATTTTATTTTATTTTTAAGAGTTGCATTCACAGAAAGTTCTTTAATCTACTTTTCAATACCTGCAATTATACTATTTAAGATCAAATGGAGCTTTTCTGAATCTGTCAGTCGGTGATAGCGTAAGCAAATGACAAAATGTTACCGTAACGGGTGTCCTTGTTAGTTTTTTGCTGCATTTTTGTTTGTTTCAACGTTATAAATGTAAACATGCACCTTTAAGAGGAAACAATCTGTAGTATTGTAAAAATAATTTATATTTTAGTTGAATAGATAATATGTATAAGGGAATTTGGAATAAATCGGTTTAATTGCTGTTTTGCTATTGGCATTGTTAAAGTAAATTATCAACCGGCACATTTAACTGTCGCTTTATAACATTTACAAGGTTTTATTAAATGGATTGATGAATACGGAGATACTGACGGTTAGAGTAAAGTCTAGAATTCAGTTGTGAGGCAACAAAGTTTCCCGAAAAGAAACATTGTTTCAACCTAGTATAAAAGCTCAAATAATGATTGAGATGACTAACAGGCTTTTGTGCACAGAGGAGCAAAATTACTAGAAGCAGCCCTGACTAAAAGCAATTAAACGTATGCATAATAGCGACATTCCCAAAATATAGATTAGGAGTACTTACATAAATAGATCCAAGCTGTTAGTGGTGTTGCAATTTGTATTTAAAATTTTATTCACGTTGTTGTCTATTTAAGGTCTTAATCAATTCAGTTCTCATTCTAATATGAAACTTACTATTTATAATTTATACATATGCAAACGTATTGTCCCCATTCACTAAGATTTTGCTTGAGAAACCGTACGTACGGAAAATTAGTAGTTATTATTAAACGACAATATACGAAAAATACGCACGTTCAAATGCCTCGTTTAAACTAAAGCTTTTAAAAAGGGTCGAGTGTATAGTATAGATAATAGAAGCATCCCCTCGAAAACAGCGCAAGTTATGTGGATTCGTAGTTTGAAGCCCTTAAAATATAATCTCTGCAAAATTATTAGATAAAGGGCTGAACGCTTGCGGCATGAGTTATTTTCTAGAGGGGAGCTGTTGCCATGACGATATATGTTCAATGTGATCGGGTCGATAGCGACAGATGTTAGAACAAAATCTATAAAAGGCGATTTTACAGATTTTTAATTGTTAAGTAAAGCGAAGAAATGAATATCGGATACAACGTTATAAATTTCATTACAAATTTATACGTATTATGCTTTAATAATAAATAGGAGTATGCAATTTTATGCAAAGGTAATTTTAGCATTAAATAATCCACTACATGTAGTCGGGACAATGAAAAAAAGGCAAGTCACATGATCAATCGTATTTGTTTGAACTATTATTTATGCAATTCTCAAGTCCATCGACCATCTTAAATACTATGTTTATTAATTTTACCTGGAAAAGCAGCGTAAACAATAGATGGTTATTTTCGTAGAGCTTATACATTCTAAGTTTTGATTACTAGTATTTTATATTTCTGATTAGCTAGCTGCTGCATACTACCGTGCTAAGGTAGACATCAGTATCTCCATTATTCGGGTAGTTTGGAAAAAAATGCAAAAAATATATTTTGCTTTAGGGCACGTCCTTATCGCAAATGTATGATATTGAAATATGAATATGTATTATACCTTTAGGCAACAAATATGATGCGCTAAATAAAAATTAGGAATATATATCAAATAACATTAAAATAGCGGTTACTGCTATTTAGAGTTGTATCCCGCTTTCCAGATTATTGCACGATGGTAACGTAGGGAATGATAGGGCTGACGAATTAGTTAAAAAAGTTTTGTCGATACCGAGGTCCCAAATTAAAAGAAAATTGCGCGAAAAGTCAATTCGACAATGGGAAGAAAGGTGGAACAACGCTGACACAGGCAGGTTGACCCACAAATTCATACCGAGAATAAAAGCTAGAGGTAAGATCTAGGTGAAGCTGGATCATACAATGGTGCAACTGTTACCAGGGCACGGCGCCCTGAAAGCGTATTTACAAAGATTTGGTTTAACCGATAATGACCGCTGCGAGTGTGGTGAGGGCGTAGAAAGCGCAGAGCACGTGCTCTTCGATTGTCCACCAGAGGTGGCAAATCGGGGGTTAGCTTATATAAAATTAGCTATCGCAGGGCTAGCATGGCCAAGGAGCCTAGAGGAAGTCGGGGAAGGGCTAACCAGAAAGCGTTCTTGACCGCCTTCAAGGAATTTTCGGGAAGAGTCGCGAGATTGGACGGTGATAACCGCGCGTAAGTCGGAAGGTGAAGGGAGGGCGGTGGGAGGATTAAAAACTTTAATTTTGACTTGGCGTGCGAAATGATATGAGCATGATAACCATAATCTGTAAAAATAGAAGATAAAGAACTATTAAAAAAAAATAAAATAATAATAATAATATAAAAATAATATTCAAAAGTCTAATATGCACGGCGAACTCCCCACACCACTAAAGCAATCGCTATCCCACCATCTACGCGCGGAGAATAGGTAATAAACGAGAACAAATAAATAATAACAAACTAAATCAGAAAACCTCATTAATTTAAATCAGCGTAATAAAGAAATAAAATAGAGTGAAACCGCGCACCCCCTCCCCGTCCAGGTCTTTTAAAGTGATAGTGATTGTAGAAACCCCCAGAACGTTTAGTGCATACCCTCCAGGACTATAACAGTGCATAACCATCCCCTTAGAAGTAAGAAACAAATAGACGTAGGCAGATGACCAGGTCCTCGGATGCTGGAAAAATTTATAATTAAGGTAAGAATAAAATTGTGGCGGCTGTACACGCATAAGCATTGATTTGTATTAATAAAAAGATTTTGAAATAATTTAGCGCGCACGTTTTTGTGTGTAATGGCGCTAGCCGACATAACACTTATACGAGTGCATAATTAATTTGGGTGATGCTTCTGCTAAATGCACTATTACTTGCTTATGCTTTTAGATGTTTATTTGTTTATATATATATATATATATATATATATATTGCTGTGATAAGGGGTTGTTTAAGGGTGTATTATATAGCAAGGGTCGTGCAGTAATCATAAATCATAATAGGAAGCCGAAAACTGCATTTATTTAAAAGAAAATTGAGCAATTTGGACATTATGTAAATAGTAAGCATTCAACACCCTGTATATAGAGCATAAGTTGTTCTAGAAAAAAGAAACACATCTTACAATAATAGGACGCATATTTAGCATAGAAATAGGTAATTCATGCATTAGGTGAATGATAAATATTTAACACCCGGTATATAGAGCTTCATTAATTTTAAGTAATGCAAATAACGATATTTTTTAGTAAAAGCATGCGTATTTAAAAGAGAATGACAATAAATGTAATTAAACACGCATTGAAAAGGATTCTAATTAGTTATAATATAATACCTAACAAAGCCTTGTGTACGTGCGTAAAAACAATCAACATTTTTGATAAAATAATGCTGTGATAAGGGGTTGTTTAAGGGTGTATTATATAGCAAGGGTCGTGCAGTATTTATAAATCATAATAGGAAGCAGAAAACTGCATTTATTTAAGAGAAAATTGAGTAAGTTGGACATTATGTAAATAGTAAGCATTTAACACCCTGTATATAGAGGATAAGTAGTTCTAAGCGACGCAAAGAAACACATCTTACAATAATAGGACGCATATTTAGCATAGAAATAGGTAATTCATGCATTAAGTAAATGACAAATATTTAACACCCGGTATATAGAGCTTCATTAATTTTAAGTAATGCAAATAACGATATTTTTTAGTAAAAGCACGCGTATTTAAAAGAGAATGATAATAAATGTAATTAAACACGCATTGAAAAGAATTCTAATTAGTTATAATATAATACTTAACAAAGCCTTGTGTACGTGCGTAGAAACAATCAACGTTTTTGATAAGAAAATGTAGTTCAAAGATGCGTAAATAAATAAACATCTATGAAAATGGAAATTCAAATTACATCATATATTTTTGTATAATATGGAAAACGCGATATCTAAACAAACAACGTATGGTAGATAACGAAGCATCTGTAGCAAACAACCATTACTTGAAAAGCCAAGTAGATTACATCAGAAAACTACTTCAAGTGTAGGAAATACAAAAAACCTCATTGGTTAAAATAAGCGACGAACTTGTAAGCCAAACCCACATCCAAGTGGGATCGACTCATATATTAACAGCGAGCAATGATAACAGAGCTCAGTTTTAACTCAACAAAGCCAAGCTGCGATACTCTGAACCTAAAAGTCGCGCGTAATAATATTTAATACTGAAAATAGATAGTCACAAGTGAGTGCTACAAATATAAAAGTTTATTTTGCCGATTCACGTAAGTAGAATTTGGGGCACTATCCGCGTACAAATTATGAGGCTAACACCGTACTATTTAATTTAAATTAATTTTTTATACTTACAAGCTCGTGGTAACTTCAGTACGTAGTCTGAAGCGATCAAAATACTAAGGGGTTTTATTATACGTTTAAAAAATATTTTTACAATTTACGCTGCCACCTCTCGGCCGCATTCCACGCGAAGTCCTTTATTTACAATAGCATTTCTTCAAATTTTGGGTTCAACCGATTTCTAAATCCTCGAAATTCAGCGCGTTGTTACGATATTTTCTTTAAAATTAACATTCAATGTTCCCGTGTTTGTCTGATGTACAACTAACGATATCGACCAATAGTCTATGCATTGACGTTTTACAAATCCCTCCTACGTTAACGCTGTCCCTTTCTTATGCATATTCTAGGTCTCCTTCTAACCTTGTGTGAGTGGTAGAAATCGATATTCCTGTCCATCTGCTGTCTAACCCCACGTGGACTAGCATACGTGCTTTAAGTAACCCCTTATTAGCGTTTACTGCGAAAACATCCGACCGTTTGTACAATATGCCTAGAATATTGAGTTTTATCTAAACAAAATAAGTGGAAATTGACATTTAGAATACATGCAGGTGTTTAATTAACGATCTTTTTAAAATAACATTTCTAGGATTTCGCTTTTCGAAGTATTTCATATCCAACGGCTGTTCGTTTGTTAGGAACGCGTTTCACCTTGGTATTATTGATTTTTACACGCTCTTATGCGTTTTAAAAGTTATATTCCTTTGAATTCAACTCAATTAAATTAAATAATTATTTCCATTGGCTTATGCAATTTACTTTCTTTACGCACCTATTAAATTCTTAATCCCTAATTATAAAATAATGGTAATATTTGATACTTTAAATTGAATAAAATGAGATAAATTTTGCATGTAAATTCTGGTTGTTTTATATATACAGGGTGTTTTGAAATTGCCTTGTTTATATTTTTATTTAACCCTTTAAAACCACTACAATATATATATATATAAATATATATATATATATATATATATATATATATATATATATATGTATACATTTATTTTATATTTATTTATATTTTATATGTATTTGCATGTATTATATTATTTAGAGGCTTAAATTGTTTTTTCTGACGTTCTGCCGCCATTTTTGGTGGCATCATTTTAATAGAAAGGAAAAATGTACTAGAGAAGATTGTAATTATAATATAAATCAGTTAGGGTATGATCGGGATACCTAGGGACGGATTTAAGCTTAATTACGTAGAGCAGGGAGGACGATTTAAATATATGGAGTAACTAAAATAGCTGGATTCACTATTAAAATATTTGTCAAATGCTTAGAAGTTTGAATCTATTTTTAATTAGTTAGCTAGCTTTGGATAGTTTTAAATCGACCCTTCAGGTCGCACCGGTAAGCAGAGCTGGCGACTGCTACCCGGTATTACGCATCCCTCCTCTTTTACTTTCACGTGTGTCTTGTTGATCGGACACTCTCCAAAATCAACGCTAGGGATACCTTTATTCAAACTCTATTTTTAGTTTTTGTTTCAGGTTGTTAGGTTTTATTTAAGATGGATTAATTTTTGAAGTTAGGTTTAATTTGAAGCACGTTATATTTTCGCGTTTAAACCCAATGTAGTACCTTCTGGTGGAACATTGGGGACGTGGCCGCAAGTATAGCGGCCCTTATTCAAATTATATTTCCAGATTATTGACAACACTATAATAATTGCATTAGAGTACATAAAAAAATTTTGACAAATAAAAATGACAGCAATGTTTTATTTATTTTATTATTCTCTATTGATTATCCATTCAAAAATATAAAACAAAAAGGCTTAAATACAATGGCATAAATTTAGTCGTCATGGTAGTTGTCAATAAGAGAACAGAAATCCTTATTTATTAATATGCTTTCCCAAAATTCCAATCGGTTTTGATGCATTATTGAAGCCAAATTATTTTATACAGAATCTTTTCCTTCTTTCGTAATTCCACAAGGTTTTTCTATAGATTTTAGTTTTGTTAATCTTTTTTTAAGGTACTTCGTTTGCAAAAAAGTCAGTTTATAACTTGTAGTGGACAAAAAGCTTGTTTTGTAAGTTAAACTGTATTTTCCTCTTTCTGCCGTTACTTCAACAATATTTTTTAAGTAAGGTTTTGGCTTCATATTTTGCATTTTATAAGTAGATGTTCTATTCGGCCACATAAGGAAATCAGGTACCATAATTTCCTTGATGTTTACTTTTCCAGAATTTGCAAATTGCACACAGGTCCTAAAATCATTAAAATCATAAGCTTTCTTTCTTTATTTCAAGGATAACTCCACCTGGTGGTGGAAGCTTTCTACTGCCATATAGGTGTGCCTTGGCTCAAAATAACAAAACACAATTTTATTTGCTGATATTTCTGTCGAATTAATAATGTAAATAAGGTAAGTGAACAGTGTCCAATTTTTATTTTGTCCACTACAATTGTCCGTCCAAATAATAATTTTTTCCATGTCTCGTGTATGTAATAAAAAAGCATAAAAAATACTTATTAAGTCTTTCTTTTTTCGCCCTGATGTGGTTTCATGCCACAAAACAGCGAACGGCTTAAGATTTTGTTTTTTTCCCAACTGGCACAAAACTCTCGTTGAAAACTATGTCTTTGACAAAAGAGCGCCTTCTTAAACATATCAATGCGAGCTAAGGTTCGGGCCTTTGGAGCGATGTTGTTAAAAAATGTTTCCAAACTCTTAACAAATTTATTTATTCTAAAACAGAAATTAACATGGAATTTTGAATAACTGTATAAAATAACTTTAAATCGAAAATAATTTGTTAATTCAAATAATGCGAGTAGTCTAGGTAAACAACAATGCAAAAGCTGTAGTACTCAGACTGACTCTATTGAGTATCTTGAACAACGAAGTATGGAGTTCGAAGACTGAATGCCGGGCCTTGAGCTCCCGGGTTTATTATAATAACCTGCCCCCTCACATGGCTGTGGGAACTTGCAGATCTCATGTCTGCTTTACTCTTAATTCTACACTTTATTACATTGTAACAATCTTATTTCTATTGAGGTATGTTAACCGTCTGTGACCTGCCACCTGCAGTATCACTGTCCTCTCAGATACAAAGTTGCATATCCGTTCTCATGAACTGTTAATAACCTGTCTGGGTTATCCTTGTATTACATTGTTGCAATTAACTTATAATTTATTTAACAATTTGTAATAATTCCTATTCGATTTTATTATTCAATATATATATATATATATATATATATATATATATATATATAGGTAAATTGGGGGATACATAACTCCTCCCACCGTAAATGAAAAATTAAGGCTATACTTAATTTTTAAATACATAAAATTTATGATTCAATTTCATTATTTAAAATTCATTGTTTCTAAGGGTACACTTATCGTTTCTTTATTTCCCTTTGTTTCCTTAAATCTAACACTGTTTCCTTCATTCTTATATTTAAGATACATTTTGTAAAATACATATATAATTAGAAAAATTATTAAAATGATTAACACAATTGTCCAAACGCTTATATTGTCATAATGTAACTTTGGCGTTTTGAGTTCACTTAAATGTTCTTTGTAACTTTCCACTAATTTCATGGCGTGGTTGAGGTCGTCTAAGTCTAGATGCTCTAGCTTCATGGGTCTCTTGACTATTTCTTCGTCTTCTTGTTGTTCTATCTTGAACTGTAGTTCCGGTAAGTTTGCAAGTTTCTTTGTTGCTATGGGATCTTGATAAACTATGATTACTTCGTCTTTCAATTTTACATAACAATCTTCTTTAAGGGTAATTAGTGTGCTTCCGATTAATGCTAGGTTATTTTTATCTTGATTGCAGTGAATGGTTGCTACTACTTCTGTTGGGAAAATGGCTATCCATTTGTTTTCTGTAACTTTTTGAATTTTCGTGTTAGTTATTTGCACTTGTCCGGCTTCACAGTTTTCGAAATGATTTGAAAATTTTAATAGCTGTACTTCACAAGGGCTGTCTTCTTGAATGGTTGTTGTCGTCATCAATTGGCATAAGTATTGGTTTGGTGTTACTTCAGTACATTTTTCGTTTGTATAACCATATCTCAGTTCATTTAAGGATAGGAATTTGGTTTTGGGTATGATAACTTGGTATGTGCTAGTAACTTTCGTTGAAAGAGCAAATAAATGATACTATCTATAATTGTTACTTTCTACTATCGTTATAACAAAAAAGTTGAAAGAAATGAAATCGAAAAATATAACTACAAATATCTCGTGAAAGGAAGGTCCGTCAGACCTTTGACTAGTGGCAAGTTGAATGTCTTGAAAAACACTATACGATTACACGCCAAAGGTTTTTATAATGTTTATAACAAAAAAGAAAAAAAACTAAATGGAAAACATACAACTGCAAGTATCTCGTGAACGGAAAGTGCGACCGACTTGGGACTAGTGGCAAATTAAAGGTCTTGCAAAACACTATAAGATAACACTCCAAAGGTTTCTAGAATAACTATAACAAAAAAGTTGAAAAAAACGAAATGGAAAAAAATATAACTGCAAATATGTTGTGAAAGGAAGATCCGTCAGACCTGGGACTAGTGGCAAGTTGAATGTCTTGCAAAACACTATACAACTACACTCTAAAGGTTTTTATAATGTTTATAACAAAAAAGAAAAAAAACGAAATGAAAAACATACAACTGCAAGTATCTCGTGAACGGAAGGTGAGACAGACTTGAGACTAGTGGCAATTTAAAGTTCTTGCAAAACACTATAAGATAACACTCTAAAGGTTTTTAGGATAATTATAACAAAAAAGTTGAAAGAAACGAAATGTAAAAAAGTATAACTACAAATATCTCGTGAAAGGAAGTTCCGTCAGACCTGAGACTAGTGGCAAGTTGAATGTCTTGGAAAACACTATACGATTAACTCTAAAGGTTTTTATGATGTTTATAACAAAAAAAAACGAATTGGGAAACATACAACTGCAAGTATCTCGTGAACGAAAGGTGCGACAGACTTGGGACTAGTGGTAAATTAATGGTCTTCCAAAACACTAATAACGCCGTACTCGGTGTCAATGACGTATTCTACTTATAACTCCACCTCTCTGTATTTTCCAATCAAATTTAAAATCTCACTAATTTTGTTATTATTCTGCCACGGCTAGCTTCTATTATTCTACACAGAGTGCACAACGTTACAATGATCAATTTTTTTCTCTTTTGCAAGACATTCAACTTGCCACTAGTTCCAGGTCTGACGGACCTTCCTTTCACGAGATACTTGTAGTCATATTTTTTTCCATTTCGTTTCATTCAACTTTTTTGTTATAACTATTCTAGCCACCTTTAGAGTGTAATCTTATAGTGTTTTGGAAGACCTTTAATTTGCCACTAGTCCCAAGTCTGTCGCAGCTTCCGTTCACGAAATACCTGCAGTTGTATGTTTTCCATTTCGTTTTTCTTTTTTGTTATAAACATTATAAAAACCTTTAGAGTGTAATCGTGTAGTGTTTTACTAGACATTCAACTTGCTACTAGTCCCAGGTCTGACGGACCTTCCTTTTACGAGAAAATTACAGTCATATTTTTTTACATTTCGTTTCTTTCAACTTTTTTGTTATAATTCTTCTAGAAACCTTTAGAGTGTTATTTTATAGTGTTTTGCAAGACCTTTAATTTGCCACTGGCCCCAAGTCTGTCTCACCTTCCGTTCACGAGGTATTTGCAGTTGTATGTTTTCCATTTCGTTTTTTTTTCTTTTTGGTTATAAACATTATAAAAACCTTTAGAGTGTAGTTGTATAGTGTTTTGCAAAACATTCAACTTGCCACTAGTCCAAGGTCTGACGGACCTTCCTTTCACGAGATATTTGCAGTTATACTTTTTTACATTTCGTTTCTTTTAACTTTTTTGTTATAATTATTCTAGAACTTTTAGAGTGTTATCTTATAGTGTTTTGCAAGACCTTTAAATTGCCACTAGTCCCAAGTCTGTCTCACCTTCGTTCACGAGATACTTGCAGTTGTATGTTTTCCATTTCGTTTTTTTTCTTTTTTGTTATAAACATTATAAAAACATTTAGACTGTAGTTGTATAGTGTTTTGCAAGACATTCAACCTGCCACTAGTCCCAGGTCTGACGGACCTTCCTTTCACGAGATACTTGCAGTTATATTTTTTTCCATTTCGTTTCATTCAACCTTTTTGTTATAATTATTCTTGAAACCTTTAGAGTGTAATCATATAGTGTTTTGCAAGACCTTTAATTTTCCACTTGTCCCAAGTCTGTCGCACTTTCCGTTCACGAGATACTTGCAGTTGTACGTTTTCCATTTCGTTTTTCTTCTTTTTTGTTATAAACATTATAAAAACTTTTAGGGTGTAATCGTATAGTGTTTTACTAGACATTCAACTTGCTACTAGTCCCAGGTCTGACGGACCTTCCTTTTACGAGAAATTTGCAGTTATATTTTTTTACATTTCGTTTCTTTCAACTTTTTTGTTATAATTCTTCTAGAAACCTTTAGAGTGTTATTTTATAGTGTTTTGCAAGACCTTTAATTTGCCACTAGTCCCAAGTCTGTCTCACCTTCCGTTCACGAGATACTTGCAGTTGTATGTTTTCCATTTCGTTTTTTTTTCTTTTTTTATAAAAACCTTTAGAGTGTAATCGTGTAGTGTTTTAATAGACATTCAACTTGCTACTAATCCCAGGTCTGACGGACCTTTCTTTCACGAGATATTTGCAGTTATATTTTTTACATTTCGTTTCTTTCAACTTTTTTGTTGTAATTCTTCTATAAACTTTTAGAGTGTTATCTTATGGTGTTTTACAAGACCTTTCATTTGCCACTAGTCCCAAGTCTGTTTCACCTTCCGTTCACGAGATACTTGCAGTTGTATGTTTTACTTTTTGTTTTTTTTCTTTTTTGTTATAAACATTATAAAAACTTCTAGAGTGTAATCGTGTAGCGTTTTACTAGACATTCAACTTGCTACTAGTCGCAGGTCTGACGGACCTTCCTTTCACGAGATATTTGCAGTTATATTTTTTTATATTTAGTTTCTTTCAACTTTTTTGTTATAATTCTTCTAGAAACCTTTAGAGTGTTATCTTATAGTGTTTTTCAAGACCTTTAAATTGCCACTAGTCCCAAGTCTATCTCACCTTTTGTTCACGAGTTACTTGCAGTTGTATGTTTTCCATTTCGTTTTTTTTTCTTTTTTGCCATAAACTTTATAAAAACCTTTAGAGTGTAGTTGTATAGTGTTTTGCAAGATATTCAACTTGCCACTAGTCCCAGGTCTGACGCACCTTCCTTTCGCGAGATACTTGCTGTTATATTTTTTTCCATTTCGTTACATTCAACTTTTCTGTTATAACTATTCTAGCCACCTTTAGAGTGTAATCTTATAGTGTTTTGGAAGACCTTTAATTTGCCACTAGTCCCAAGTCTGTCGCACTTTCCGTTCACGAAATACTTGCAGTTGTATGTTTTCCATTTCGTTTTTTTTTCTTTTTTGTTATAAATATTATAAAAACCTTTAGAGTGTAATCGTGTAATGTTTTACTAGACACTCAACTTGCTACTAGTCCCAGGTCTGACGGACCTTCCTTTCACGAGATATTTGCAGTTATATTTTTTTACATTTCGTTTCTTTCAACTTTTTTGTTATAATTCTTCTAGAAACCTTTAGAGTGTTATCTTATAGTGTTTTGCAAGACCTTTAATTTGCCAGTAGTCCCTAGTCTGTCTCACCTTCCGTTCTCGAGATACTTGCAGTTCTATGTTTTCCATTTCGTTTTTTTTCTTTTTTGTTATAAACATAATAAAACCTTTAGAGTGTAGTTTTATAGTGTTTTGCAAGACATTCAACTTGCCACTAGTCCCAGGTCTGACGGGTCTTCCTTTCACGAGATACTTGCAGTTATATTTTTTTCCATTTCGTTTCATTCAACTTTTTTGTTATAATTATTCTAGAAACCTTTAGAGTGTAATCATATAGTGTTTTGCAAGACCTTTAATTTTCCACTAGTCCCAAGTCTGTCGCACTTTCCGTTCACGAGATACTTGCAGTTGTATGTTTTCCAAT
Source organism: Platerodrilus igneus (assembly GCA_036346225.1). Classification (NCBI taxonomy): domain Eukaryota; kingdom Metazoa; phylum Arthropoda; class Insecta; order Coleoptera; family Lycidae; genus Platerodrilus; species Platerodrilus igneus. Next base: position 154,000 of record JARFIW010001241.1, read on the forward strand.
TCGTTTTTTTTTCTTTTTGGTTATAAACATTATAAAAACCTTTAGAGTGTAGTTGTATAGAGTTTTGCAAGACATTCAACTTGCCACTAGTCCCAGGTCTGACGCACCCTCCTTCACGAGATATTTGCAGTTATATTCTTTTACATTTTGTTTCTTTCAACTTTTTTGTTATAATTCTTCTAGACACTTTTAGAGTGTTATCTTATAGTGTTTTGCAAGACCTTTAATTTGCCACTAGTCCCAAGTCTATCGCAATTCCGTTCACGAAATTCTTGCAGTTGTATGTTTTCCATTTCGTGTTTTTTTTTTTTTATAAAAACCTTTAGAGTGTAATCGTGTAGTGTTTTAATAGACATTCAACTTGCTACTAATCCCAGGTCTGACGGACCTTCCTTTCATGAGATATTTGCAGTTATATTTTTTTACATTTCGTTTCTTTCAACTTTTTTGTTATAATTCTTCTAGAAACCTTTAGAGTGTTATCTTATAGTGTTTTGGAAGACCTTCAATTTGCCACTAGTCCCAAGTCTGTCTCACCTTACGTTCACGAGATACTTGCAGTTGTATGTTTTCCTTTTTTTTTTTTTTTTGTTATGAACATTATAAAAACCTTTAGATTGTAATCGTGTAGCGTTTTACTAGACATTCAACTTGCTACTAGTCGCAGGTCTGACGGACCTTCCTTTCACGAGATATTTGCAGTTATATTATTTTACATTTAGTTTCTTTCAACTTTTTTGTTATAATTCTTCTAGAAACCTTTAGAGTGTTATCTTATAGTGTTTTGGAAGACCTTTAATTTACCACTAGTCCCAAGTCTGTCGCACTTCCGTTCATGAAATACTTGCAGTTGGATGTTTTCCATTTATTTTTTTTCTTTTTTGTTATAAACATTATAAAAACCTTTTAGAGTGTAATCGTATAGTGTTTTGCGAGACATTCAACTTGCCACTAGTCCCAGGTCTGACGCACCTTCCTTTCGCGAGATACTTGCAGTTGTATTTTTTTCCATTTCATTTCATTCAACCTTTTTGTTATAATTATCCTAGAAACCTTTAGAGTGTTGTCTTATAGTGTTTTGCAAGACCTTTAAATTGCCACTAGTCCCAAGTCTGTCTCACCTCTTGTTCACGAGATACTTGCAGTTGTATGTTTTCACTTTGGTTTTTTTTTCTTTTATGTTATAAACATTATAAAAACCTTTAGAGTGTCTTTGTGTAGTGTTTTGCAAGACATTCAACTTGCCACTAGTCCCAGGTCTAACGGACATTCCTTTCACGAGATATTTGCAGTTATACTTTTTTACATTTCGTTTCTTTCAACTTTTTCGTTATAATTATCCTAGAAACCCTTAGAGTGTTGGCTTATAGTGTTTTGCAAGACCTTTAAATTGCCACTAGTCCCAAGTCTGTCTCACCTTTTGTTCACGAGATACTTGCAGTTGTATGTTTTCCATTTCGTTTTTTTTTCTTTTTTGACATAAACTTTATAAAAACCTTTAGAGTGTAATCGTGTAATGTTTTACTAGACATTCAACTTGCTACTAGTCCCAGGTCTGACGGACCTTTCTTTCACGAGATATTTGCAGTTATATTTTTTTACATTTCGTTTCCTCCAACTTTTTTGTTATAATTCTTCTAGAAACTTTTAGAGTGTTATCTTATAGTGTTTTGCAAGACCTTTAATTTGCCACTAGTCCCAAGTCTGTCTCACCTTCCGTTCTCGAGATACTTGCAGTTCTATGTTTTCCATTTCGTTTTTCTTTCTTTTTTGTTATAAATATTATAAAAACCTTTAGAGTGTAATCGTGTAATGTTTTACTAGACATTCAACTTGCTACTAGTCGCAGGTCTGACGGACCTTCCTTTCACGAGATATTTGCAGTTATATTTTTTTACATTTAGTTTCTTTCAACTTTTTTGTTATAACTCTTCTAGAATCCTTTAGAGTGTTATCTTATAGTGTTTTGGAAGACCTTTAATTTACCACTAGTACCAAGTCTGTCGCACTTCCGTTCATGTAATACTTGCAGTTGTATGTTTTCCATCTCGTTTTTTTTCTTTTTTGTTATAAACATTATAAAAACCTTTAGAGTGTAATCGTATAGTGTTTTGCAAGACATTCAACTTGCCACTAGTCCCAGGTCTGACGCACCTTCCTTTCGCGAGATACTTGCAGTTATATTTTTTTCCATTTCGTTTCATTCAACTTTTTTGTTATAATTATTCTAGCAACCTTTAGAGTGTTGTCTTATAGTGTTTTGCAAGACTTTTAAATTGCCACTAGTCCCAAGTCTGTCTCACCTTTTGTTCACGAGATACTTGCAGTTGTATGTTTTCCATTTCGTTTTTTTCTTTTTGTTATAAACATTATAAAACCTTTAGAGTGTTTTTGTGTATTGTTTTCAAGACATTCAACTTGCCACTAGTCCCAGGTCTGACGGACCTTTTTTTCACGAGATATTTGCAGTTATATTTTTTCCATTTCGTATCTATCAACTTTTTTATTATATTTATTCTAGAAACCTTTAGAGTGTTATCTTATAGTGTTTTGCAGACCTTTAAATTGCCACTAGTCCCAAGTCTGTCTCACCTTTTGTTCACGAGATACTTGCAGTTGTATGTTTTCCATTTCGTTTTTTTTCTTTTTGTTATAAACTTATAAAACCTTTAGAGTGTAGTTGTATAGTTTTTGCAAGACATTCAACTTGCCACTAGTCCCAGGTCTGACGGGCCTTCCTTTCACGAGATACTTGCAGTTATATTTTTTTTCCATTTTGTTTCATTCAACTTTTTTGTTATAATTATTCTAGAAACCTTTAGAGTGTAATCATATAGTGTTTTGCAAAACCTTTAATTTTCCACTAGTCCCAAGTCTGTCGCACTTTCCGTTTACGAGATACTTGCAGTTGTATGTTTTCCATTTCGTTTTTCTTCTTTTTTGTTATAAATATTATAAAAACCTTTAGAGTGTAATCGTTTAATGTTTTACTAGACATTCAACTTGCTACTAGTCCCAGGTCTGACGGACCTTTCTTTCACGAGATATTTGCAGTTATATTTTTTTACATTTCGTTTCCTCCAACTTTTTTGTTATAATTCTTCTAGAAACTTTTAGAGTGTTATCTTATAGTGTTTTGCAAGACCTTTAATTTGCCACTAGTCCCAAGTCTGTCTCACCTTCCGTTCTCGAGATACTTGCAGTTCTATGTTTTCCATTTCGTTTTTCTTTCTTTTTTGTTATAAATATTATAAAAACCTTTAGAGTGTAATCGTGTAATGTTTTACTAGACATTCAACTTGCTACTAGTCGCAGGTCTGACGGACCTTCCTTTCACGAGATATTTGCAGTTATATTTTTTTACATTTAGTTTCTTTCAACTTTTTTGTTATAACTCTTCTAGAATCCTTTAGAGTGTTATCTTATAGTGTTTTGGAAGACCTTTAATTTACCACTAGTCCCAAGTCTGTCGCACTTCCGTTCATGAATACTTGCAGTTGTATGTTTTCCATTCGTTTTTTTTCTTTTTTGTTATAAACATTATAAAAACCTTTAGAGTGTAATCGTATAGTGTTTTGCAAGACATTCAACTTGCCACTAGTCCCAGGTCTGACGCACCTTCCTTTCGCGAGATACTTGCAGTTATATTTTTTTCCATTTCGTTTCATTCAACTTTTTTGTTATAATTATTCTAGCAACCTTTAGAGTGTTGTCTTATAGTGTTTTGCAAGACTTTTAAATTGCCACTAGTCCCAAGTCTGTCTCACCTTTTGTTCACGAGATACTTGCAGTTGTATGTTTTCACTTTCGTTTTTTTTTCTTTTATGTTATAAACATTATAAAAACCTTTAGAGTGTTTTTGTGTATTGTTTTTCAAGACATTCAACTTGCCACTAGTCCGAGGTCTGACGGACCTTCCTTTCACGAGATATTTGCAGTTATACTTTTTTACATTTCGTTTCTTTCAACTTTTTCGTTATATTTTATCCTAGAAACCTTTAGAGTGTTGTCTTATAGTGTTTTGCAGGACCTTTAAATTGCCACTAGTCCCAAGTCTGTCTCACCTTTTGTTCACGAGATACTTGCAGTTGTATGTTTTCCATTTCGTTTTTTTTTCTTTTTTGTCATAAACTTTATAAAAACCTTTAGAGTGTAGTTGTATAGTGTTTTGCAAGACATTCAACTTGCCACTAGTCCCAGGTCTGACGGGCCTTCCTTTCACGAGATACTTGCAGTTATATTTTTTTTCCATTTTGTTTCATTCAACTTTTTTGTTATAATTATTCTAGAAACCTTTAGAGTGTAATCATATAGTGTTTTGCAAAACCTTTAATTTTCCACTAGTCCCAAGTCTGTCGCACTTTCCGTTTACGAGATACTTGCAGTTGTATGTTTTCCATTTCGTTTTTCTTCTTTTTTGTTATAAACATTATAAAAACTTTTAGAGTGTAATCGTATAGTGTTTTACTAGAAATTCAACTTGCTACTAGTCGGAGGTCTGACGGATCTTTCTTTCACGAGATATTTGCCGTTATATTTTTTTACACTTTGTTTCTTTCAACTTTTTTGTTATAATACTTCTAGAAACCTTTAGAGTGTAATCTTATAGTGTTTTGCAAGACCTTTAATTTTCCACTAGTCCCAAGTCTGTCGCACTTTCCGTTCACGAGATACTTGCAGTTGTATGTTTTCCATTTCGTTTTTTTCTTTTTGTTATAAACATTATAAAAACCTTTAGAGTGTAATAGTGTAGTGTTTTACTAGACATTCAACTTGCTACTGGTCCCAGGTCTGACGGACCTTCCTTTCACGAGATATTTGCAGTTATATTTTTTTACATTTCGTTTCTTTCAACTTTTTTGTTATAATTCTTCTAGAAACCTTTAGAGTGTTATCTTATAGTGTTTTGGAAGACCTTTTATTTGCCATTCCCAAGTCTTGTAACCTGCCACTTCTTTACATTGCATAAATAACTACCATTTTTAAACAATTATCTAAACTTTCGGTAACTTAATGTTAACATTTTCACGTAGTACAATGTATATAAATACTTCCTTAAAGAATAATAAACCTTTAAATATATGTATTCATTTGTTCTTCTCTATTGTAAAAATGTAAATAAATTTGGATTATAATTTACAGTATTAACTTGTGCAGGCCTCTGGTATTTTAGATGCCGTAATTATTAACATTTGTTAGAAATAATAGACTTGTTCTTATTTAGAAGCGTAGTATAAGTAGTTCCATTGTTTTCCCGCGAGATGCTAGGAAATTTTCCTTAATATTTTCGAGTTTTGTTAGTTGGAGATATGATATCATAAGGCTAACAGCAGATTGAAGTCGAGCGCTTCGAATATTTTATGATTTTGAAATCATCCTTATGGGAATTTATTTCGTAGTGCAATTATGAAACGTTAAGTGTTGTAGATTTGTTTAAATATTGATTGTTTATCGACGCACTAGTTTCTACCTCTTATGAGGGATATATTCTTCATTTTACTGCTGTTAAGCCACCTGTGGAATTTCGCCATATTGATCTTTTGGGTATGTATCATTTAATACTTGTAAATAAGAATTGGTTTATGATGTTTGAATTTGCAATTACGTGTCTATTCATATTAGAATCTAAATAATGGTTTCTTTTGGTAGAAAGGCGAAGATTATTGAACATCATTGTTGGACGGAAAAACCCCTTACTGTAGGGTAAGTTTGTTTAAGTTTTGGTTACATATTAATTTGGGTTGATCATTCAATTAATAATGTTACTTGTGTGCGAGCGTGTTGATAATTAAATGTTGGATATGTTTGTTACTTAGTCGTAATTTTAAAGCTGGTTGTTTGTGTAATTGTTGAACGTGTGTGTTAATTTTGATCTGTATAGATAAAATATTCATTAGTGTCATAATTTATCTAAGAGAATAATTGATTGACTAGTACTTATACTTGTTTCTCTTTAGGGTTTTTTTTTTGGTTGCTAATCTGGAATTTTACATTCTGGATCGTAGCTTATGGTAGCGCATTTGGTAAAAGTTAGAGCAGCCGTTGCACCTGGCTCCACATTGAATGCGGAAGACGTTCGTGGATCCTAGGAACACGCAAGTTTTTAATATCTTTTATGTGACGATTTACTCGTCTTATAATGATAAAAATTAATTAAACTAATTCAAATCTTATATGAGAAACAACAGTTAATGCGATTATTTAATTTACGAGTAGTTGATATAATTGTCTATCCTTTGACTTGTCGTGCAACGACACTATTGTTGAATATAAATCTGCGTGCGCCTGAGCTCAAGCGGCGTCCATAATATAAACCATCCGTGCGCATTAACCATGTTTATTTTGTTTTATTATTTTTGTCGTACTGAACGTACATTGTTTATGATTGACTGAACATTTTCAAAGATTATTTAAATTAAGAACAGAGACTGTCTCCAATATATATTTATTTTTACCTGACTTACTTACAGGCATCATTTAATAATTTAATAGTTTATGACAAGGCATTATTTTAGTAACAATATCTCGGCATATAGGTACTCGTACTTATTTGGTATTTTTGGTAGTGCGAGGTACTTAGGTGGTTGCCTGGAGGCAAATTTACCTGGCGCCCTCTTTATTTTACTTTTATTGGTCCATAGTACTTTTAGGACCCACTCCGTCTCCACTGCAGCTGGTCGGCAACCCACCTACTTGTCGACTTGAGCCGTAGCTAGCGACACGTAATTGTTACTCGAATAATATAGGTAAATTGTACGTCGCAGTCTGTCGCACTTCCGTTCATGAAATACTTGCAGTTGTATGTTTTCCATTTCGTTTTTTTTTTCTTTTTTGTTATAAACATTATAAAAACCTTTAGAGTGTAGTCGTGTAGTGTTTTACTAGACATTCAACTTGTTACTAGTCGCAGGTCTGACGGATTTTCTTTTCACGAGATATTTGCAGTTATATTTTTTTACATTTCGTTTCTTTCAACTTTTTTGTTATAATTCTTCTAGAACCCTTTAGAGTGTTATCTTATAATGTTTTGGAAGACCTTTAATTTGCCATTCCCAAGTCTGCCGCACTTCCGTTCATGAAATACTTGCAGTTGTATGTTTTCCATATCGTTTTTTTTTCGTTTTTGTCATAAACTTTATAAAAACCTTTAGAGTGTAGTTGTATAGTGTTTTGCGAGACATTCAACTTGCCACTAGTCCCAGGTCTGACGGACCTTCCTTTCACGAGATACTAGCAGTTATATTTTTTCCATATCGTTTTATTCAACTTTTTTGTTATAACTATTCTATCAACTTTTAGAGTGTAGTCTTATAGTGTTTTGGAAGACCTTTAATTTGCCACCAGTTCCAAGTCTGTCGCACCTTCCGTTCACGAAATACTTGCAGTTGTATGTTTTCCATTTTGTTTTTTTTTCTTTTTGTTATAAACATTATAAAAACCTTTAGAGTGTAATCGTGTAGTGTTTTACTAGACATTCAAGTTGCTACTAGTCCCAGGTCTGACGGACCTTCCTTTCACAAGATATTTGCAGTTATATTTTTTTACACTTTGTTTCTTTCAACTTTTTTGTTATAATTCTTCTAGAAACTTTTAGAGTGTAATCGTATAGTGTTTTGCAAGACCTTTAATTTTCCACTAGTCCCAAGTCTGTCGCACTTTCCGTTCACGAGATACTTGCAGGTGTACGTTTTCCATTTCGTTTTTCTTCTTTTTTGTTATAAACATCATAAAAACTTTTAGGGTGTAATCGTGTAGTGTTTTACTGGACATTCAACTTGCTACTAGTCCCAGGTCTGATGGACCTTCCTTTCACGAGATATTTGCAGTTATATTTTTTTACACTTCGTTTCTTTCGCCTTTTTTGTTATAATTATTCTAAAAACCTTTAGAGTGTAATTTTATAGTGTTTTGCAAGACCTTTAATTTTCCACTAGTCCCAAGTCTGTCGCACTTCCCGTTCACGAGATACTTGCAGGTGTACGTTTTCCATTTCGTTTTTCTTCTTTTTTCTTATAAACATTATGAAAACCTTTAGAGTGTAATCGTGTAGTGTTTTACTAGACACTCAAGTTGCTACTAGTCCCAGGTCTGACGGACCTTCCTTTCACGAGATATTTGCAGTTATATATTTTTGCATTTCGTTTCTTTCAACTTTTTTGTTATAATTCTTCTAGAAACCTTTAAAGTGTTATCTTATAGTGTTTTAGAAAACCGTTAATTTGCCACTAGTCCCAAGTCTGTCTCACCTTCCGTTCACGAGATACTTGCAGATGTATGTTTTCCATTTCGTTTTTTTTTTCTTTTTTGTTATAAACATTATAAAAACCTTTAGAGTGTAATCGTGTAGTGTTTTACTAGACAGTCAACTTACTACTTGTCCCAGGTCTGACGGACCTTCCTTTCACGAGATATTTGCAGTTATATTTTTTTCCATTTCGTTTCATTTAACCTTTTTGTTATAATTCTTCTAGAAACTTTTAGAGCGTTATCTTATAGTGTTTTGCAAGACCTTTTATTTTCCGCTAGTCCCAAGTCTGTCGCACTTTCCGTTCACGAGATACTTGCAGTTGTATGTTTTCCATTTCGTTTTTTTTTTCTTTTTTGTTATAAACATTATAAAAACCTTTAGAGTGTAATCGTGTAGTGTTTTACTAGACATTCAACTTGCTACTAGTCCCAGGTCTGACGGACCTTCCTTTCACGAGATATTTGCAGTTATATTTTTTTACACTTTGTTTCTTTCACCTTTTTTGTTATAATTCTTCTAAAAACCTTTAGAGTGTAATTTTATAGTGTTTTGCAAGACCTTTAATTTTCCACTAGTCCCAAGTCTGTCGCACTTTCCGTTAACGAGATACTTGCAGGTGTACGTTTTCCATTTCGTTTTTCTTCTTTTTTCTTATAAACATTATAAAACTTTAGAGTGTAATCGTGTAGTGTTTTACTAGACATTCAACTTGCTACTAGTCCCAGGTCTGACGGACCTTCCTTTCACGAGATATCTGCAGTTACATTTTTTTACACTTCGTTTCTTTCAACTTTTTTGTTATAATTCTTCTAGAAACCTTTAGAGTGTTATCTTATAGTGTTTTGCAAGACCTTTTATTTTCCGCTAGTCCCAAGTCTGTCGCACTTTCCGTTCACGAGATACTTGCAGTTGTATGTTTTCCATTTCGTTTTTTTTTTCTTTTTTGTTATAAACATTATAAAAACCTTTAGAGTGTAATCGTGTAGTGTTTTACTAGACATTGAACTTGCTACTAGTCCCAGGTCTGACGGACCTTCCTTTCACGAGATATCTGCAGTTATATTTTTTTACACTTCGTTTCTTTCAACTTTTTTGTTATAATTCTTCTAAAAACCTTTAGAGTGTCATTTTATGGTGTTTTGCAAGACCTTTAATTTTCCACTAGTCCCAAGTCTGTCGCACTTTCCGTTCACGAGATACTTGCAGGTGTACGTTTTCCATTTCGATTTTCTTCTTTTTTCTTATAAACATTATGAAAACCTTTAGAGTGTAAGCGTGTAGTGTTTTACTAGACATTCAAGTTGCTACTAGTCCCAGGTCTGACGGACCTTCCTTTCACGAGATATTTGCAGTTATATTTTTTTACACTTTGATTCTTTCAACTTTTTTGTTATAATTTTTCTAGAAACCTTTGGAGTGTAATCTTATAGTGTTTTGCAAGACCTTTAATTTTCCACTAGTCCCAAGTCTGTCGCACTTTCCGTTCACGAGATACTTGCAGTTGTAGTTTTCCATTTCGTTTTTCTTCTTTTTTGTTATAAACATTATAAAAACCTTTAGAGTGTAATCGTGTAGTGTTTTACTAGACATTCAAGTTGCTACTAGTCCCTGGTCTGACGGACCTTCCTTTCACGATATATTTGCAGTCATATTTTTTTACACTTTGTTTCTTTCAACTTTTTTGTTATAATTCTTCTAGAAACCTTTAGAGTGTTATCTGATAGTGTTTTGCAAGACCTTTAATTTGCCACTAGCCCCAAGTCTGTCGCACTTCCGTTCACGAAATACTTGCAGTTGTATGTTTTCCATTTCGTTTTTTTTTTCTTTTTTGTTATAAACATTATAAAAACCTTTAGAGTGTAATCGGGTAGTGTTTTACTAGACATTCAAGTTGCTACTAGTCCCAGGTCTGACGGACCTTCCTTTCACGAGATATTTGCAGTTATATTTTTTTACACTTTGTTTCTTTCAACTTTTTTGTTATAATTCTTCTAGAAACTTTTAGAGTGTAATCGTATAGTGTTATGCAAGACTTTTAGTTTTCCACTAGTCCCAAGTCTGTCGCACTTTCCGTTCACGAGATACTTGCAGGTGTACGTTTTCCATTTCGTTTTTCTTCTTTTTTGTTATAAACATCATAAAAACTTTTAGAGTGTAATCGTGTAGTGTTTTACTAGACATTCAACTTGCTACTAGTCCCAGGTCTGATGGACCTTCCTTTCACGAGATATTTGCAGCTATATTTTTTTACACTTCGTTTCTTTCACCTTTTTTGTTATAATTCTTCTAAAAACCTTTAGAGTGTAAGTTTATAGTGTTTTGCAAGACCTTTAATTTTCCACTAGTCCCAAGTCTGTCGCACTTTCCGTTCACGAGATACTTGCAGGTGTACGTTTTCCATTTCGTTTTTATTCTTTTTTCTTATAAACATTATAAAAACCTTTAGAGTGTAATCGTATAGTGTTTCACTAGACATTCAACTTGCTACTAGTCCCAGGTCCGACGGACCTTCCTTTCACGAGATATCTGCAGTTATATTTTTTTACACTGCGTTTCTTTCAACTTTTTTGTTATAATTCTTCTAGAAACCTTTAGAGTGTTATCTTATAGTGTTTTAGAAGATCTTTAATTTGCCACTAGTCCCAAGTCTGTCTCACCTTCCGTTCACGAGATACTTGCAGTTGTATGTTTTCCATTTGGTTTTTTTTTCTTTTTTGTTATAAACATTATAAAAACCTTTAGAGTGTAATCGTGTAGTGTTTTACTAGACATTCAACTTGCTACTAGTCCCAGGTCTGACGGACCTTCCTTTCACGAGATATCTGCAATTATATTTTTTTACACTTCGTTTCTTTCAACTTTTCTGTTATAATTCTTCTAGAAACCTTTAGAGTGTTATGTTATAGTGTTTTAGAAGACCTTTAATTCGCCACTAGTCCCAAGTCTATCGCACTTCCGTTCACGAAATACTTGCAGTTGTATGTTTTCCATTTCGTTTTTTTTTCTTTTTTGTTATAAACATTATAAAAACCTTTAGAGTGTAATCGTATAGTGTTTTACTAGACATTCAACTTGCTACTTGTCCCAGTTCTGACGGACCTTCCTTTCACGAGATATTTGCAGTTATATTTTTTTACACTTTGTTTCTTTCAACTTTTTTGTTATAATTTTTCTAGAAACCTTTAGAGTGTAATCTTATAGTGTTTTGCAAGACCTTTACTTTTCTACTAGTCCCAAGTCTGTCGCACTTTCCGTTCACGAGATACTTGCAGGAGTACGTTTTCCATTTCGTTTTTCTTCTTTTTTGTTATAAACATTATAAAATCCTTTAGAGTGTAATCGTGTAGTGTTTTACTAGACATTCAACTTGCTACTAGTCCCAGGTCTGCCGGACCTTCCTTTCACGAGATATCTGCAATTATATTTTTTTACACTTCGTTTCTTTCAACTTTTCTGTTATAATTCTTCTAGAAAACTTTAGAGTGTTATGTTATAGTGTTTTAGAAGACCTTTAATTCGCCACTAGTCCCAAGTCTATCGCACTTCCGTTCACGAAATACTTGCAGTTGTATGTTTTCCATTTCGTTTTTTTTTCTTTTTTGTTATAAACATTATAAAAACCTTTAGAGTGTAATCGTGTAGTGTTTTACTAGACATTCAACTTGCTAGTAGTCCCAGGTCTGACGGACCTTCCTTTCACGAGATATTTGCAGTTATATTTTTTTACACTTTGTTTCTTTCACCTTTTTTGTTATAATTCTTCTAAAAACCTTTAGAGTGTAATTTTATAGTGTTTTGCAAGACCTTTAATTTTCCACTTGTCCTAAGTCTGTCGCACTTTCCGTTCACGAGATACTTGCAGGTGTACGTTTTCCATTTCGTTTTTCTTCTTTTTTCTTATAAACATTATAAAAACTTTAGAGTGTAATCGTGTAGTGTTTTACTACACATTCAACTTGCTACTAGTCCCAGGTCTGACGGACCTTCCTTTCACGAGATATCTGCAGTTATATTTTTTTACACTTTGTTTCTTTCAACTTTTTTGATATAATTCTTCTAGAAACTTTTAGAGTGTAATCGTATAGTGTTTTGCAAGACCTTTAATTTGCCACTAGTCCCAAGTCTGTCGCACCTTCCGTTCACGAAATACTTGCAGTTGTATGTTTTCCATTTCGTTTTTTTTTCTTTTTTGTTATAAATATTATAAAAACCTTTAGAGTGTATATCGTGTAATGTTTTACTAGACACTCAACTTGCTACTAGTCCCAGGTCTGACGGACCTTCCTTTCACGAGATATTTGCAGTTATATTTTTTTACATTTCGTTTCTTTCAACTTTTTTGTTATAATTCTTCTAGAAACCTTTAGAGTGTTATCTTATAGTGTTTTGCAAGACCTTTAATTTGCCAGTAGTCCCTAGTCTGTCTCACCTTCCGTTCTCGAGATACTTGCAGTTCTATGTTTTCCATTTCGTTTTTTCTTTTTGTTATAAACATTAATAAAACCTTTAGAGTGTAATCGTATACTGTTTTGCAAAACATTCAACTTGCCACTAGTCCGAGGTCTTACGGACCTTCCTTTCACGAGATACTTGCAGTTATATTTTTTGCATTACGTTTCTTTCAACTTTTTTGTTATAATTATTCTAGAAACCTTTAGAGTGTAATCTTATAGTGTTTTGCAAGACCTTTAATTTTCCACTAGTCCCAAGTCTGTCGCACTTTCCGTTCACGAGATACTTGCAGTTGTATGTTTTCCAATTCGTTTTTTTTTCTTTTTGGTTATAAACATTATAAAAACCTTTAGAGTGTAGTTGTATAGAGTTTTGCAAGACATTCAACTTGCCACTAGTCCCAGGTCTGACGCACCTTCCTTCACGAGATATTTGCAGTTATATTTTTTTACATTTCGTTTCTTTCAACTTTTTTGTTATAATTCTTCTAGAAACTTTTAGAGTGTTATCTTATAGTGTTTTGCAAGACCTTCAATTTGCCACTAGTCCCAAGTCTGTCTCACCTTACGTTGACGAGATACTTGCAGTTGTATGTTTTCCTTTTTGTTTTTTTTTCTTTTTTGTTATGAACATTATAAAAACCTTTAGAGTGTAATCGTGTAGCGTTTTACCAGACATTCAACTTGCTACTAGTCCCAGGTCTGACGGACCTTCCTTTCACGAGATATTTGCAGTTATATTTTTTACATTTAGTTTCTTTCAACTTTTTTGTTATAATTCTTCTAGAAACCTTTAGAGTGTTATCTTATAGTGTTTCGGAAGACCTTTAATTTACCACTAGTCCCAAGTCTGTCGCACTTCCGTTCATGAAATACTTGCAGTTGTACGTTTTCCATTTCTTTTTTTTCTTTTTTGTTTTAAACATTATAAAAACCTTTAGAGTGTAATCGTATAGTGTTTTGCGAGACATTCAACTTGCCACTAGTCCCAGGTCTGACGCACCTTCCTTTCGCGAGATACTTGCAGTTATATTTTTTTCCATTTCATTTCATTCAACCTTTTTGTTATAATTATCCTAGAAACCTTTAGAGTGTTGTCTTATTGTGTTTTGCAAGACCTTTAAATTGCCACTAGTCCCAAGTCTGTCTCACCTCTTGTTCACGAGATACTTGCAGTTGTATGTTTTCCATTTGGTTTTTTCTTTTATGTTATAAACATTATAAAAACCTTTAGAGTGTCTTTGTGTAGTGTTTTGCAAGACATTCAACTTGCCACTAGTCCCAGGTCTAACGGACCTTCCTTTCACGAGATATCTGCAGTTATATTTTTTCCATTTGTTTCTTTCAACTTTTTGTTATAAACTTCTAGAAACTTTAGAGTGTAATCTTATAGTGTTTTGCAAGACCTTTAATTTGCCACTAGTCCCAAGTCTGTCGCACCTTCCGTTCACGAAATACTTGCAGTTGTATGTTTTCCATTTCGTTTTTTTTTCTTTTTTGTTATAAATATTATAAAAACCTTTAGAGTGTAATCGTATAGTGTTTTACTAGACATTCAACTTGCTACTAGTCCCAGGTCTGACGGACCTTCCTTTCACGAGATATTTGCAGTTATATTTTTTTACATTTCGTTTCTTTCAACTTTTTTGTTATAATTCTTCTAGAAACCTTTAGAGTGTTATCTTATAGTGTTTTGCAAGACCTTTAATTTGCCAGTAGTCCCTAGTCTGTCTCACCTTCCGTTCTCGAGATACTTGCAGTTGTATGTTTTCCAATTCGTTTTTTTTTTTTTTGGTTATAAACATTATAAAAACCTTTAGAGTGTAGTTGTATAGAGTTTTGCAAGACATTCAACTTGCCACTAGTCCCAGGTCTGACGCACCTTCCTTCACGAGATATTTGCAGTTATATTCTTTTACATTTTGTTTCTTTCAACTTTTTTGTTATAATTCTTCTAGAAACTTTTAGAGTGTTACCTTATAGTGTTTTGCAAGACCTTTAATTTGCCACTAGTCCCAAGTCTATCGCACTTCCGTTCACGAAATTCTTGCAGTTGTATGTTTTCCATTTCGTGTTTTTTTTTAATTTAAAATCTTAGTTAATGAATTATAGTGTTTTGCAAGACATTCAACTTGCCACTAGTCCCAGGTCTGACGGACCTTCCTTTCACGAGATACTTGCAGTTATACTTTTTTCCATTTCGTTTCATTCAACTTTTTTGTTATAACTATTCTAGCAACCTTTAGAGTGTAATCTTATAGTGTTTTGCAAGACCTTTAATTTTCAACTAAACTCAAGTCTGTCGCACTTTCCGTTCACGAGATACTTGCAGTTGTACGTTTTCCATTTCGTTTTTCTTCTTTTTTGTTATAAACATTATAAAAACCTTTAGAGTGTAATCGTGTAGTGTTTTACTAGACATTTCACTTGCTACTAGTCCCAGGTCTGACGGACCTTCCTTTCACGAGATATTTGCAGTTATATTTTTTTACATTTCGTTTCTTTCAACTTTTTTGATATATTTCTTCTAAAAAGCTTTAGAGTGTTAACTTATAGTGTTTTGCAAGAGCTTTAGTTTGCCACTAGTTCCAAGTCTGTCTCACCTTCCGTTCACCAGATACTTGCAGTTGTATGTTTTCCATTTCGTTTTTTTTTTTTGTTATAAACATTATAAAAACCTTTAGAGTGTAGTTGTATAGTGTTTTGCAAGACATTCAACTTGCCACTAGTCTCAGGTCTGACGGACCTTCCTTTCACGAGATACTTGCAGTTATATTTTTTTACATTTCGTTTCTTTCAACATTTTTGTTATAATTCTTCTAGAAACTTCTAGAGTGTTAACTTATAGTGTTTTGCAAGACCTTTAGTTTGCCACTAGTCTCAAGTCTGTCTCACCTTCCGTTCACGAGATACTTGCAGTGTTATGTTTTCCATTTCGGTTTTTTTTCTTTTTTATTATAAACATTATAAAAACCTTTAGAGTGTAGTTGTATAGTGTTTTGCAAGACATTCAACTTGCCACTAGTCCCAGGTCTGACGGATCTTCCATTCACAAGATATTTGAAGTTATATTTTTTTCCATTTCGTTTCTTTCAACTTTTTTGTTATAATTCTTCTAGAAACCTTTAGATTGTTAACTTATAGTGTTTTGCAGGACCTTTAGTTTGCCAGTAGTCCCAAGTCTGTCTCACCTTCCGTTCACGAGGTACTTGCAGTTGTTTGTTTTCCATTTCGTTTTTTTTCTTTTTTGTTATAAACATTATAAAAACCTTTAGAGTGTAGTTGTATAGTGTTTTGCAAGACATTCAACTTGCCACTAGTCCCAGGTCTGACGGATCTTCCATTCACAAGGTATTTGCAGTTATATTTTTTCCATTTCGTTTCCTTCAACTTTTTTGTTATAATTCTTCTAGCAACTTTTAGAGTGTTATCTTTTAGTGTTTTGCAAGACCTTTAGTTTGCCACTAGTCCCAAGTCTGTCTCACCTTCCGTTCACGAGATACTTGCAGTTCTATGGTTTCCATTTCATTTTTTCTTTTTTGTTATAAACATTATAAAAACCTTTAGAGTGTAGTTGTATAGTGTTTTGCAAGACATTCAACTTGCCGCTAGTCCCAGGTCTGACGGACCTTCCTTTCACGAGATACTTGCAGTTATATTTTTTTCCATTTCGTTTCATTCAACTTTTTTGTTATAACTATTCTAGCAACCTTTAGAGTGTAATCTTATAGTGTTTTGCAAGACCTTTAATTTTCAACTAGTCTCAAGTCTGTCGCATTTTCCGTTCACGAGATACTTGCAGTTGTACGTTTTCCATTTCGTTTTTCTGCTTTTTTGTTTTAACATTATAAAAACCTTTAGAGTGTAATCGTGTAGTGTTTTACTAGACATTCAACTTGCTACTAGTCCCAGGTCTGGCGGACCTTCCTTTCACGAGATATTTGCAGTTATACTTTTTTACATTTCGTTTCTTTCAACTTTTTTGTTATAATTATCCTAAAAACCTTTAGAGTGTTATCTTATAGTGTTTTGCAAGATCTTTAAATTGCCACTAGCCCCACGTCTGTCTCACTTTCCGTTCACGAAATACTTGCAGTTGTCTGTTTTCCATTTCGTTTTTCTTTCTTTTTTGTTATAAACATTATAAAAACTTTTAGAGTGTAGTTGTATAGTGTTTTGCAAGACATTCAACTTGCCTCTAGTCCCAGGTCTAACTGACCATCCTTTCACAAGATACTTCCAGTTAAATTTTTTTCCGTTTCGTTTCATTCAACTTTTTTGTTATAACTATTCTAGCAACCTTTAAAGTGTAATCTTATAGTGTTTTGCAAGACCTTTAATTTTCCACTAGTCCCAAGTCCTTCTCACCTTCCGCTCACGAGATACTTGCAGTTGTATGTTTTCCATTTGTTTTTTTTCTTTTTTGTTATAAATATTATAAAAAACTTTAGAGTGTAGTTGTATAGTGTTTTGCAAGACATTCAACTTGCCACTAGTCCCAGGTCCGACGGACCTTCCGTTCACGAGATACTTGCAGTTATATTTTTTTCCAATTCGTTTCATTCGACTTTTTTGTTATAACTATTCTAGCAACCTTTAGAGGGTAATCTTATAGTGTTTTGCAAAACCTTTAATGTGCCACTAGTCCCAAGTCTGTCTCACCTTCCGTTCACGAGATACTTGCAGTTGTATGCTTTCCATTTCGGTTTTTTTTTTTTTATTATAAACATAAAAACCTTTAGAGTGTAGTTGTATAGTGTTTTGCAAGACATTCAACTTGCCACTAGTCCCAGGTCTGACGGATCTTCCATTCACAAAATATTTGAAGTTATATTTTTTTCCATTTCGTTTCTTTCAACTTTTTTGTTATAACTATTCTAGCAACCTTTAAAGTGTAATCTTATAGTGTTTTGCAAGACCTTTAATTTTCCACTAGTCCCAAGTCTGTCTCACCTTCCGCTCACGAGATACTTGCAGTTGTATGTTTTCCATTTGTTTTTTTTTCTTTTTTGTTATAAATATTATAAAAAACTTTAGAGTGTAGTTGTATAGTGTTTTGCAAGATATTCAACTTGCCACTAGTCCCAGGTCTGACGGCCCTTCCTTTCACGAGATACTTGCAGTTATATTTTTTTCCATTTCGTTTCATTCAACTTTTTTGTTATAACTATTCTAGCAACCTTTAGAGTGTAATCTTATAGTGTTTTGCAAGACCTTTAATTTTCAACTAGTCTCAAGTCTGTCGCTTTTTCCGTTCACGAGATACTTGCAGTTGTACGTTTTCCATTTCGTTTTTCTTTCTTTTTTGTTATAAACATTATAAAAACCTTTGGAGTGTAATCGTGTAGTGTTTTACTAGACATTCAACATGCTACTAGTCCCAGGTCTGGCGGACCTTCCTTTCACGTGATATTTGCAGTTATACTTTTTTACATTTCGTTTCTTTCAACTTTTTTGTTATAATTATCCTAAAAACCTTTAGAGTGTTATCTTATAGTGTTTTGCAAGATCTTTAAATTGCCACTAGCCCCACGTCTGTCTCACTTTCCGTTCACGAAATACTTGCAGTTGTCTGTTTTCCATTTCGTTTTTCTTTCTTTTTTGTTATAAACATTATAAAAACTTTTAGAGTGTAGTTGTATAGTGTTTTGCAAGACATTCAACTTGCCGCTAGTCCCAGGTCTGACGGACCATCCTTTCACAAGATACTTCCAGTTAAATTTTTTTCCGTTTCGTTTCATTCAACTTTTTTGTTATAACTATTCTAGCAACCTTTAAAGTGTAATCTTATAGTGTTTTGCAAGACCTTTAATTTTCCACTAGTCCCAAGTCTGTCTCACCTTCCGTTCACGTGATACTTGCAGTTGTATGTTTTCCATTTGTTTTCCATTTTTTGTTATAAATATTATAAAAAACTTTAGAGTGTAGTTGTATAGTGTTTTGCAAGACATTCAACTTGCCACTAGTCCCAGGTCTGACGGACCTTCCGTTCACGAGATACTTGCAGTTATATTTTTTTCCATTTCGTTTCATTCGACTTTTTTGTTATAACTATTCTAGCAACCTTTAGAGGGTAATCTTATAGTGTTTTGCAAGACCTTTAATGTGCCACTAGTCCCAAGTCTGTCTCACCTTCCGTTCACGAGATACTTGCAGATGTATGTTTTCCATTTCGTTCTTTTTTCTTTTTTGTTATAAACATTATAAAAACATTTAGAGTGTTGTTGTATAGTGTTTTGCAAGACATTCAACTTGCCACTAGTCCCAGGTCTGACGGATCTTCCATTCACAAAATATTTGAAGTTATATTTTTTTCCATTTCGTTTCTTTCAACTTTTTTGTTATAATTATTCTAGTAACCTTTGGAGTGTTATCTTATAGTGTTTTGCAAGATCTTTAAATTGCCACTAGCCCCACGTCTGTCTCACCTTCCGTTCACGAAATACTTGCAGTTGTATGTTTTCCATTTCGTTTTTCTTTCTTTTTTGTTATAAAGATTATAAAAACTTTTAGAGTGTAGTTGTATAGTGTTTTGCAAAACATTCAACTTGCCACTAGTCCCAGGTCTGACGGACCTTCCGTTCACGAGATACTTGCAGTTATATTTTTTTCCATTTCGTTTCATTTGACTTTTTTGTTATAACTATTCTAGCAACCTTTAGTGTGTAATCTTATAGTGTTTTGCAAGACCTTTAATTTTCCACTAGTCCCAAGTATGTCTCACCTTCCGTTCACGAGATACTTGCAGTTGTATGTTTTCCATTTCGTTTTTTTTCTTTTTTGTTATAAATATTATAAAAAACTTTAGAGTGTAGTTGTATAGTGTTTTGCAAGACATTCAACTTGCCACTAGTCCCAGGTCTGACGGACCTTCCGTTCACGAGATACTTGCAGTTATATTTTTTTCCATTTCGTTTCATTCGACTTTTTTGTTATAACTATTCTAGCAACCTTTAGAGGGTAATCTTATAGTGTTTTGCAAGACCTTTAATGTGTCACTAGTCCCAAGTCTGTCTCACCTTCCGTTCACGAGATACTTGCAGTTGTATGTTTTCCATTTCGTTCTTTTTTCTTTTTTGTTATAAACATTATAAAAACATTTAGAGTGTTGTTGTATAGTGTTTTGCAAGACATTCAACTTGCCACTAGTCCCAGGTCTGACGGATCTTCCATTCACAAAATATTTGAAGTTATATTTTTTTCCATTTCGTTTCTTTCAACTTTTTTGTTATAATTATTCTAGTAACCTTTGGAGTGTTATCTTATAGTGTTTTGCAAGATCTTTAAATTGCCACTAGCCCCACGTCTGTCTCACCTTCCGTTCACGAGATACTTGCAGTTGTATGTTTTCCATTTCGTTTTTTTTCTTTTTTGTTATAAACATTATAAAAACCTTTAGAGTGTAGTTGTATAGTGTTTTGCAAGACATTCAACTTGCCACTAGTTCCAGGTCTGACGGATCTTCCATTCACAAGATATTTGAAGTTATATTTTTTTCCATTTCGTTTCTTTCAACTTTTTTGTTATAATTATTCTAGTAACCTTTCGAGTGTTATCTTATAGTGCTTTGCAAGACCTTTAATTTGCCACTAGTTCCAAGTCTGTCGCACCTTCCGTTCATGGAATACTTGCAGTTGTATGTTTTCCATCTCGTTTTTCTTCTTTTTTGTTATAAACAGTATAAAAACTTTTAGAGTGTAATCGTATAGTGTTTTTTATGACATTCAACTTGCTACTAGTCCCAGGTCTGACGGACCTTCCTTTCACGAGATACTTGCAGTTATATTTTTTTCCATTTTATTCTTTCCACTTTTTTGTTATAATTATTCTAGCAACCTTTAGAGTGTAGTCTTATAGTGTTTTGCAGGACCTTTAATTTTCGACTAGTCCTAAGCCTGTCGCACCTTCCGTTCACGAGGTACATGCAGTTGTATGTTTTCCATTTTGTTTTTTCTTCTTTTTTGTTATAAACATTTTAAAACTTTTAGAGTGTAATCGCATAGTGTTTTGCAAGACATTCAACTTGCCACTAGTCTCAGGTCTGACGGACATTCCTTTCACGAGATATTTGCAGTTATAATTTTTTACATTTCGTTTCTTTCAACTTTTTTGTTATAATTCTTCTAGAAACCTTTAGAGTGTTATCTTATAGTGTTTTGCAAGACCTTTAATTTGCCACTAGTCCCAAGTCTGTCGCACCTTCCGTTCACGAAATACTTGCAGTTGTACGTTTTCCATTTCGTTTTTCTTCTTTTTTGTTATAAACATTATAAACACTTTTAGAGTGTAATCGTATAGTGTTTTTTAATACTATCAACTTGCCACTAGTCCCAGGTCTGACGGACCTTCCTTTCACGAGATATTTGCAGTTATATTTTTTACCATTTCGTTTTTTTCAACTTTTTTGTTATACTTATTCTAGAAACCTTTAGAGTGTAATCTTATAGTGTTTTGCAAGACTTTTAATTTGCCACTAGTCCCAAGTCTGTCGCACCTTCCGTTCACGAGGTACTTGCAGTTGTATGTTTTCCATTTCTTTTTTTTTCTTCTTTGTTATAAACATTATAAAAACATGTAGAGTGTAATCGTATAGTGTTTTGCAAGACATTTAGTTTGCCACTAGTCTCATGTCTGTCGGACTTTCCGTTCACGGGATATTTGCAGTTATTTGTTTTCCATTTCGTTTCTTTTAACTTTTTTGTTATAAACATTCTAGAAACCTTAGAGTGTTATCTTATAGTGTTTTGCAAAACCTTTAATTTGCCACTAGTCCCAAGTCTATCGCACTTTCCGTTCACGAGATACTTGCAGTTGTATGTTTTCCATTTCGTTTTTTTTTCTTTTTTGTTATAAACATTATAAAAACCTTTAGAGTGTGATCGTGCAGTGTTTTGCAAGACATTCAACTTGCCACTAGTCCCAGGTCTGACGGACCTTCCTTTCATGAGATATTTGCAGTTATATTTTGTTCCATTTTGTTTCTTTCAACTTTTTTGTTATAATTGTTCTAGAAACTTTTAGAGTGTCATCTTATAGTGTTTTGCAAGACCTGTAATTTGTCACTAGTCACTAGTCACTAGTCACTAGTCACTAGTCACAGCATGTGTATACAGCTCGTTCCCTTTTTATTGTTTTCTAATTTTATGCCCTATTTTACCGAGATTCAGTAAAGTATCCAATACTAAATACAAAGTAAGGGTTTCGTTTCGGTGCAAAAACCCTACAGACGGTTTAATTGTTTCACTCTCTGGCTGCCGCACCAATACCAGTGCAAGATTTGGTACCAAGAAGTATGCCCCATTTGACAACATCTGAGAACCGAATTCGGAGTATTACTTGAAAACCTATTTACTGAAGAAGGGTATGGTGTGTTAGTAGTAGAGCAACCGGGAGGAGGTACTGAGATAAATGTAGAACTAGTGACAGAGGTTATTTGATTCCGAGTGGGAGGTGTTTGCCAGTAGTGGTGCGATGTTTGGGGGAACGGGAAGTTTTCTTAGAAGACGGGGCCGGACCAAAAGTGAGCACAGGTTCTACACAATCACTTCTCCTTACAGGTGGCACTTTACTGTCGGCCCTATAGTTTTTCAGCTCTAACTTCAGACGTTCGTCCTCTAATTCTTGCAAGGAGCGAACTGTAGGCAATTGGGTTGTATAAAATGGAGCATGTATACGGGATGCAATATCCAATTGAACGTCCTCGGATACGGCAGCGTACCAACGAAACAAGGAAGCCATATATGTTAAATAGTCAATGAAACTTTCCGACGGACCTTGCGTTCTACATTATATATCATCAAATAGTTATCATTTGTAATCAGGTGGTTGAAGTCCGTCAATTAGAAAACCGATGATGGTTACTCCGGTACCATAGTATGGCATTCGACTCGCAAACCTGGATTGCTTGTTCAAATAATTGGCGTTCAGACACATTACAGACTGATCTAAGCTCTTCAACCCTGTCAAGAAAGTCATGTACAGTAAGAAGGTAGGGTCTCCGTAAAATTTCAGATTCCATTTTACTACAAGTTGCGAATAGGATTTACCAAGTGGGCTAGAAGCCGTAGAGTGAGAACTTTTTGACTGATAGGTGGTCGACCTATTGGGAGGTTTGGTTTCGGTAGTTATGGTTGCAAAATTTAACGCTGCAACCCTGACCTTCAGATTATTGGGTACGGAAGGGAGTTGCTCCAAACGATACAGTAAAGTAAGGAGTCTTGTTTGCAAGTCGTCGCGAAAAACTAGCTGTCCAAGCGGAAACCTTACAGGGGAAAGGAATAAGCTACGCTCCAATACGTGAAGGAATCGTGAGCGTATGATAGCGATGTTTGAATCCGAATTCCTAAGTTACTACTCAATTCTTCTAATTTGGTCTTAATGGTTTTTAATTCGACCTCCGGGCTTACCACCTGATTTATCGGCTGATTCCATCTTGAGCAGAACAGGAAGACGTGCTGTCAGGTGATCGACAGTGTCCGTGGCCACCACAGGTGTTCTTTTAATCAAAAGCTCGAAGGTAAATTCGTCTTTGCGTAACAGGTTTATGTCCATTTTAAATTTAAATTCTTAATTTCGTTTTTTTCTGTTAGGTGGTATATCATTAAAAAAGTAAAGAGTTAGGGAGCCGAAGGATGGCGTAGTTAAAAAAGTGGTGTCTCTGACGTATCGATGGAAAATGATGTCCGTAATTACGTGGAAAATAATTAAAAGAAAGCTAAACCTCAAACTGTTTAACCTAAAAGCGTCTGTTGACCGATGCAGATGTCTCGCGCATACTTTTTGAAATTATGTGACTTAGTGTTGCTCGTTAATACAAATATAAAGAGTTAGTATGTATATAAAATTTCGGGTTGGATGCTTTTAAGTCAACCTTTAAATTAAAATAGAATCTGTACATATATAAATACTAACGAATATACAAGTAGTTATATCTATTGACTAGGTGGTTTAGTGGATAGAACTTTTGCTTTGCATGCAGGTGGCTCGAGTGTATTTTCTGTTCTAATAAAATTTTTCTTCTAAGAACTGTGTGACGTGGCTATGTTGAAACGTACAAACAGGATAGAGCAAAAGTCAAAAGTCAAAAATCGTGATATAAGAAAAAATGGTGGGTTGTCAATGCGACAGCTATCAAAGGGACACTGTCAAAATGACAAACTGTCAAAGTGACAGTTGTGAAACTGACAGCTGTCAAAGTGACAGTTATGCCGCGCCATTAGTTGTATATAATATTCATTTTAGCGTTAGGTTTAACCGTATCTGTTTAGTAATATAAGAATATAAGATGTGGAGTACAGGGTAGAAACCAAAAACTCTGCGAGTATTGTTAAGTTTAGTTTATGAAAGGACAGCGAAACGGTATTTTGGGTTTGCAATGCATTAATGAAACACGACTAAAAAAAGCAAGTGCGTTAAGAATAATGCAAATGCAAACGGAAGTGTGTCAAAAATTGCAGTCTCGTGGCGAAGTTCGTTGAAAGCATTTCCCCAAAACAGTTTGTCTGCGATATGAGGTAGGATAGATCCTAATAATTACTCTCATTATTTTACCTGGGGTTTATGTAAAGTAGTCATTCAGCGCTCTGGAGCGTATGAATAGCGAAACAGTCAACATTCTAGGGAGTTCATCGTCTACAATGAAAGGCTACAAACCGGTTGTGGGCAGAGCATATTTTAGAAAGGTCTTGTGTGTTACGGTTAAATATTCGGACTTAGTCAATTCAAGAACAATTAATATCTATCATTTCGTAATAAACTATAATTAATTTTTTAAGTAGTTTAGGGTCGACTTAATAATTAGTTATACTAGTTGATTTCATCATTTGTTTTATACCTTTTATTAAAAATTATTGTATTAAAGGTTTATGCAGAAGCATAACTGTTATTATTCACTCTATTTCATTCACGTACAAAGAGCCCTGTGGAAGGTGGAATATGGAAGGTAGATGATCGAAGGCAGAAGGTGGTTGGTGTAGAGTGCGGTGGTGGTGGTGGGAGCAGAATGCCTGTTGTCCTTCTACTTACATTAAATAAAGTACGTACTATACATATATTGCAATAGCATTTTTTACAACTTCAATGTAAATAATAAAATCCAGAGGCGGACCTCGTTCAGGAATATTATGGAAACCTGTAGATATTTGGTAGTTAACTATGACAGCTTATACTAACGAACGATACATAATTGTACAAATCATATTCTGATAGTAGAAGAAATGGAATGCAGGAGTTAGTGGTAATTGCTGTCCTAAAGCTAAAGTTAGACGACGTAGAGAAAACTATAATGATACGAGCAGAATACAAATACCTATTGCTCAAGGAATATCCTATAAAAAATACAAGAAAAAACGAATACATTGGTTGCTCTCAGCAGACCCAACAGTTTGAAAACTGTTACCGATATTTCTGCTGGAAACCTATGCAATTGCAACACGTTCAAGAATGGTCGCGATTCCTTTTAGTGGGAAAATTTACCAAACCTGTTTAAAAACATGGCATCCAAGGATATTTATTCTGTTACATACGAATATAGAAACGATTTTTATACTATATAAAAATGCCTACAAATCATGATAGAATAAAAAAATAATATGTATGAATTTCTATAAAAGAAACTTATTCTTGTTGCCATTTGTATATACTCAGCTGTCATAAACCAAATTACTAATATGTCCAGTAGAAGACCATAGAACTAGGCAGCAGTAGTACAAGTTGCTTTTAGGGTTCCGTACCTTATAAGGTATAACGAAACTTTTATAAGATCACTCTCGTGTCCGTCCGTCCGTTTGTCACAGAAGCTTTTCTCAAAAACTATGTAACGTAAGAATTTGAAATTTGGCACATTGCTAGGTCTTTATGGCGCGCACATATATCGATAGTCAGAAAATAAAAAAAATAATTTTTAGATGGATTTGGTCAAAAGAAAAAAGTTTTAATAAATATATCGTGTGAGGTATCATTTGAAAGAAGATTCTAAAAGGCTTCTAAATTATTTTTTTTATAATTTTGGGTCCAGTAGTCTTCATGATTTAGCTCAAAATGTGCTAAAAATTCCGTTACGGGCAGTAGCTATTGAGTCATAGATTATCGGAAAACTGCAGGTCTTTTTGACAGTGTTATAGTTGCTGGGAATTTTTTTTAACAGAGTAATAAACAACGTATTTACTAATGTCCCAGTACAATGTGGGACAATATATTCATTTTTCAGTTATCACACTCAAATTTGGATAAGATTTAAATATACATAAAAAATAAAAACATCTTAGTTTGGTTTATTGATTGCTCACTGTAGTATTGGCAAACTTTTTTTCTACTAAATCAGCCGCGCTTATTATTTTCGTGAGGTTATAAATTAACTTAGGTGAATCCAATTTTTACAACGTATATGTATTTGAGACATTTAGCTGCCGTTAATTAACTCTGAGCACTGGAATCAACTTCCATTGTTTTGCAAAACTGAATTCGAGACAATTAAGGGTATGAATGATTGATTTAGGATAAAATTGTAAAGGAATCGGAACCTACATAATGAAAGCCTCTATAATAGCTCAAATACGTCAGAGTGACCTTTAATAGTAATAATGCAACCGCGTTTGCAAAATTAAAAACCAATGGGTTTTATAATTTATTTGTATACGTTTTATTTGGACAAAAGAATTGTCGAATTTTCACAAGTAAACTTATTTCAAAAGTAAGTGTGGTAGTGAGAGTTGAAATTTTTAATACAATTGGAAGTATTAGAAAAGTCGAATATCGTGTTATTAAACGGTAGGGAACCCATATTTAAAGGTATTTGAAACTAATCAATTAATTAGTTAATAACATTGACTTAATTTTTGCCCTTTGAATTTCATTCGTTTATATGAAGTAAGTATTTATCAAATAGCTTGGTAATCAACTTCAGAAAGACATTTTTAAAAATAAATGATTTTTATGTGATCATTTTTACATACGTTACAGACAGGTGCGAATACCAAACATGCGTTTAAAATGGGCAGATGTTTAGTAGGGCCGTGTACTCAACCCTCAGAAAATCAATACGAATAATAACATGGGGGTTAGAAAGATGCTTTGTTCAGGGGTTCCCAACGGTGCGTGATTTAAGAAGTAAAGTCTGAGACTAAAGATTTGCTATTTTTCGACCCTCTCTGTAAAATGCTGATAAATAAATAGATATTAAAGGAGCCACGCTGCGTTGCTATGGAGGGATTCGTTATAATTATCCCCACAATGGTGCGTCACAAGTACAAAACTTGAGCGACTAGGGGTTGCCAAGCAACACCCCATACAAACCGGTTCTATACTTATTATTTGAAAGCTGTCCGTTAGGTCTGAAGTTTAAGCCCCGTAATTTTGCACATACAAGACATGTTTAGTATTCTCTAAATTTTTATTTGCGTGCATTTTCTTATTATAAATGGCTAAATCCATCTTAATGGAGTTTGTATAATTTACTTTTTAATATGATCAGGACAGGAATAGGCGACGATAGCGGCTACCAAAGTGTACTTGTAATATTAATAGTGCCCTTTGTCTGGTTACAAAAGTCGTTTTAAACTTGGATGTGCCGGGAGCTGGATTTCAGCTTCATAGAAAGCTCTGAGTATTGAATTATCATGCGTATCTTTTAGGAAATACATTATTGGTTGAATTACTTTTGTCACCTTAAAGTGCTGGGTTGACTATTGAGGTAAATTGCCCTTATCGACTACGTTCATATGAAGCGGGCTACTGCTACCGCGTTTCTTTAATTTCAAACAATTAATAACAAGAGGTTTTATTACTCACTGTTCACAAGTCTAATTAACAGTATATGCCTTATTTATAGATGTTTTCAGTCCACTTAACAATGAAGCACTATTACACTAATGACTTTACAAGCACTAATATCTTCTTAAACTAACTTCTTTAGGACTGGTTCATTAATAACACTAACACAACTATTTATTTATTATACACTTTGTCCATTTATGTATACTACAAGCTGCATGTACATTAGACACGTGCACTTAACATTTATGTTTACTGTTAGACTTCCAAAAGCTCACCTATTTCACTTTACACAATATAATTTATATTAGACATATAAGTATAAACTAACTTCTTACATCCATAGGCGGTCTTATATATACCCTGAATTAAAGATATGACTCATTCTCTAGTAATTTCTAGAAGAATTCTCGAATCCTGGGGAATATACTGTGCCTCCGGCGTTTGTATGTTTGATGACTGATGACGGTATCGGCAGCTATCTCCTCTAGTGCATCCACTGCGTCGTTGGAAATAATAGTCAACACTCTTTTCTTGGTCTTGGTGGGCAACCGGTTGATAACAACAAACAAGGACCTGGACGTTGGTTACCTGCAAAACTACTTCTAGCATATTTCGGACTATCCTCCAATCTAAGCGATCCAGTCCACAGCCTAGCTTGGGCACCGCTAGTCTCGTTACTCCATTTTCCATCATCTGCGCCTTAAGATTTAGCAAAACCTCCCATAGATGTCTATAACTAGGTCTCTGCCATAAAGAACTTTTGATGACCAGATAGTAAACATAACGATTTTTATCTTGAAAAACCAAAACTTTTCCTACAGTTGGCTGCTGTTGTACTAATTCATCTACACATTTAAACTTCTTCTTGAAAACAACAGCTATTCCCCTTGACATTGCCGAATCTTGAGCTACGCAATGTGCATGGGAATACTCTTCTGGTGCTCTAAACAGATCCTGCTGTTTTTCAACAACAACGCCAAATCTCGCCTTAGCGGAACCACCATACGCCGCCATAAAGCTCTCAAAATCTACATTTGGCTCATGATTAATAACTTGTCGAACACCATTATCATTACTCGAGTTTTCCTGGTTGTTGCCAGCGTAGGATGTTAAACGGTCAAAGTGTACCACTTTCGGTTTACCACGAGGTGATCTTCTGATCCGGTACACTACATCATTAATCCTTTTCATCACTTCGTACGGGCCTTCCCATTGTCTTTGTAATTTTGGCAACAACCCACGTTTTCTTTGTGGATTATACAATCATACTAACTCTCCAGGTTGATAACCACCTTTGTGTTCTCTCGTGTCGTATTGTGATTTTATTCGATCGCTTGCTGCCTGTATATTCTTTCGGACGTTTTCACGAAGCTTACTAAGGAAATCTTTACCTGCGATCCCTTCTCCAAACTGATGATCACATGGTAGCCGCAATTCACGTCCTAACATCACGCAAGCGGGAGAGTATCCTGTGCTATTATGTACCGAAGATCGGTACGCCATTAAGAACAAATGTAAGTATTGGTCCCAGTCTCGTTGATGTTCAGAGACAACTTTGGCTAGGTACTTTCTTAATGTCCTGTTTATTCTTTCAACCATTCCATCCGATTGAGGATGAAGTGGCGTGGTTCTAGTCTTCTTGATTCTAAGATGCCTGCAGACGTTTTGAAACAACGCTGATTCAAAGTTCCAACCCTGATCGGAGTGCAATTCCAACGGAACTCCAAAGCGACAAAACAACTCCTTCACTAGTACATCTGCAACCGTCTCGGCTTCTTGGCTAGGTATAGCATATGCCTCCGGCCATTTGGTAAAATAATCCATTGCAACCAAGATGTATTCATTTCCTTTCTCTGATTCAGGAAACGGACCAGCTATATCAATGGCTACCCTCTCAAAAGGATTCCCCACGTTATACTGTCTCATTGGGGCTTTCCGTTTTGTGACCGGGCCATTTGCAAAGGCACACAACTCACATTTCCGGCACCACTCCTTCACATTTTCCATGCAGTTCATCCAATAGAATATTTCTCTGACTCTTTCAAGATTTCTTTTCACGCCAAAGTGTCCTCCGGAAATACCATTGTGCAAGTGCTGCAACACTTCCGGCACTCTGCTTTCGGCACTATCACTTGAAGTCTCTCAGTACCGTCTTCACATTCCAGGCGTCGTTTCAAGATTCTATTTTCAATCACCAACAATTTCCACAATGCCCAGTATGCTTTCAGGCTCCTACTTGAAATACTAATTTCTTCCCAAGCCGGTCGTTGTTCTCTACTTTTCCACTTAATAATACGTCCCAATACGGCGTCATTCTCCTGGTCTTCTCGTATTTTTTCGGGTTGCCAGGTATCACCGGTTACCGTCATTCTATGGACGACACTTGTTTTTTCTTCCATCTTGGAACAATGATTGCAGTCTACCGGACAAGGTCTCTTTGACAGAGCGTCTGCATTTCAATGGCTAGTTCCTACACGATGTTCTGCGTCAAAGTCATATTCTTGCAACCGCTCTATCCACCTTGCAACTTGCCCTTCAGGATTTCGAAACTGCAGTAAGTATTTTAGTGCAGCATGGTCTGTTCTCAACAGGAATTTACGGCCGTATAAGTACTTATAAAGTGCTCTACGGATTTGACGACGGCCAACAGCTCCCTTCTTGTCACACAATAGTACCTTTCTGGCCGCAACAAGACCTTGCTGAAATACCCAATAACTTTTTCTTGTCCGTCTTGCCCTTGGGAAAGAACGCTTCCTATAGCTGTGTTACTGGCATCAGTATCCAACACAATTTCCCCTCTATCCGTGGATAACTCAAAATTGGTGCTGTAACTAGTAACCGTTTCAGTTGTTCAAATGCACTGTGGCAGTCGTCATTCCAATCATATTCTTGTTCATCTTCAGTTAGTTTCGTTAACGGTTTGGCAATGTTCGCAAACCCAAGTATAAAACGTCGGTAATATGTGCACAATCCTAGAAAACTGCGTAGTTGGTGTATATCTGCTGGTGTAGGCAACTTTTGTACCATTTTTATTTTGTCAGGGTCAGCTCTTATTCCGGTTTCCGAAACGACATGTCCTAGGTATTTCACATCTTTTCCAAATATGTGACACTTCTTGGGGCTCAATGTAAGGTTTGCCTCGCGTAATCTTTGGAATATCTCCTGTAGGTTCTTAAGGTGTTCTTCAAAAGACCGGCCTAACACTATCACGTCGTTTAGGTACACCAGACATGTCTTCCAGGACAGTTCCAATTGTAAACGCAGTCTTTTCTTTATTGTTTGGCTTCAAGCCTACCTGCCAGTATCCGCTTTTAAAGTCAAATTCGAAAACCATTTAGATCCGGATAGAGTATCCAGCGTGTCATCAATTCTGGGCAAAGGATAGCTGTCTTTCTTTGTCACATTGTTTAAAGGCCACAAAACCTTGTCGACCCATCCTTTTCCTTGACAGGCACTACCGGGGATGCCCATGGACTATTCGAGGGTTCAATCACTCCCTGTTCTTTCATATCGGTAATAATTTGCTCGGCTTCCTTACGTTTTGCCAAAGAAAGCCCTCTGGTGTGTTGTCTTATCGGTAGCGCATCTCCAGTATTGATCTTATGTTGCACAACATTCGTCCTTCTTTTCTCACTATCATCCAGTGCAAACACACCTCGATATAGTTCGACCAGTTCTTTTACCTTGCCCAGTTGGTCGCCGTTTAATCCTTGACACGAGGGTATCAACATATCCAGCAATTTCTGTGAGCAACCGTTGGCTGGTTTATCTTTCGTGTCGTTCACACAACGTTTAATATGACATACTGGAATGCAACTTTCCACAATCATGTCTTTCTTCAGGGTCACCGTATGGGGCTTAATGTTTAGCACCCTTACTGGTATCATGCTTCAAAACTTTACCAGCGTTCTTCCAATCAGTAATCCCTCCTGACCCATTTCCGATTCAGTTGCTTTCGTCATGCATACTTGTCCTTCCCTGAGCGTACCTTCCGTGCATCCCATCACTATTATTTCCGCCTTTTCGGGTATTTTCAAATCGCAAATCATTCGAACTAGCATCGTTTGGTTACTCGTACCTTGAAATGGAATCTCATAATCATCTATCCGAAGCACATCTTCTTTCATGTTTACATGAAACCCATATTCTCTCATGAGACTCATTCTCAAGATCACTTCTTCTGTAATTTCAGCTCTCAACACCCGATGATTAATTAATTTGTCTCCAATTCCCAACGTTACGGCAGTCTCTCCGTGAGTCGAAATTTTCTCACCACTTGCCGTTCGAAGACATACCGATACAGGTAGCACTTTTCCACGATCAACCAAATCTGGTCTCACGATAGTCCTTGTTGCTCCTGTATCCGCGAGTAATCGGGCAACCCTACCATTAATTCTACCATCGATATAAATGCTGCCCAGACTTCCCATCGACGATGCAGCACGGATGATAATCTCCGGGGACTTGCTTTAGTTTTCCTGCTGCTCAACTGGTTGTTTTTTTGGTTGAGTGCAGCGTCTCTGTATATGACCTACTTCACCGCAGTTCCAGCATCGCAGACCCCATCTCCGCGATCGTTGTCTTTCCAGCCTTTCCGCTTTTTGCTTTTCAAATACACGGTTGATTATTTTTTCTATGCTGTTCTGCGATTGCTCAGGTTCTTCTAATGCAGACCGAACTTTGTGACTTTTCCTGTGTGACGTCTGCTTAGCTGCCTCAAATTGTTTCAAATATGTGGGCCAAGGTGTTTTGCCATCGAATGTGGGTGGCTTTACTTTAAATTTAGACGGTATTGACTCGCTTCTTTCCATAATCCTTATTTCTGGAATGTTCTAATTTACAACTAGGTTTGCTAATTCTAGTGGCCGCGTTGGTAGTGAAATCACTTGTTCTTGCAGCCTCATCATATCTTCTTCCATTTTTACCAATTTACTGTCCAACTTTTGCTCAACTGTTTTTACCTGTTCGGTGACATCTTTTTTCAATGTAATGGAGCTTTTCATTAATCTTTGTTCTAACGTGGCTGTACTTTCATTCATCTTTTCTTCCATTTTGGCAGCATTTTCACTTAACCTTTCCATTTTCTCAGCATTTTCACTAAACCTTTTCCTTAGCATTTTCACTAAACCTTTTCCTTAGCATTTTCACTTAACTTTTCTTCTATTTTCTCAGCATTTTCACCTAGCTTTTCTTTAAAGGTTGATTCTAGTTCAACTGATCTCACTGCGTTTTCACTTAACTTTTCTTCTAATTCCGCAGTATTTTCGCTTAACTTTTCCTCCATACCGGATTTAAAATCCTTAAGGAAATTCATTACTGTTTCTGCGTCCATCTTACTTTGACTTCTTGTAACTGGCATATATAAACTACTTAAATGTCTTTAGACTTGTGTGCTTTCCTTTTAAATTAATCATTATATACCCCGCACCTGACACCAGTGAAGCAGGCTACTGCTACCGCGTTTCTTTAATTTAAAACAATTAATAACAAAAGTCTTACTCACTGTTCACAAGTCTAGTTAACAGTATATGCCTTATTTATAGATGTTTTCAGTCCACTTAACAATGAAGCACTATTACACGAATGAATTTACAAGCACTAATATCTTCTTACACTAACTTCTTTAGGATTGCTTCATTAATAACACTAACACAACTATTTATTTATTATACACTTTGTCTATTTATGTATACTACAAGCTGCATGTACATTAGACACGTGCAGTTAACATTTATGTTTACTGTTAAGACTTCCAAAAGCTCAACTACGTTTACTGTACACGATATAATTTATATTAGATATTCAAGTATAGACTAACTCCTTACTTTCATAAGCGGTTTTATATATACCCTGAATTATAGATATGACTCATTCTCTAGTAATTTCTTAAAGAATTCTCAAATCCTGGGGAATATCCTGTGCCTCCGGCGTTTCTATGTTTGACGGGTTGCCTTATAGTAGATCGCAACATTATGTTTTGGCATCCTCACAAAGTGCCGGCACTAAGCAGCTTCTTCCTACTTGGATCATTTTCTATAGTTTATTTTTTAATACTTTATCAGTCTTTCGATTATCGCCGCCTTTATAATTGAATATGTAAAGTAGTGATTTATTTCGCACGATCGTATAAGCTTCTTAAAGTTTTTGTTGTAAAACTCGCCGCCCATGTCCGTTTGCGTATTGATTTTCAATGCAAAATGTTGATTGCCCTTTTCATTTGGTAATATTTTCCGTAAGAACTTTTTTATTGTGAGGGTATCTTCGTCTATAATTTTATTTCTTACCGTGTTTGCGACACCATATTTGGTAAAACAGCCTAACCCGTTAAAAGCATTTTTGTATAACCTCTATTGATGCGAGCGTATGGCTGAAACTCCATCATGTCTAATTGTATCAGACCTTTTTTAACAGGCTTCGGTAAAAAGTGCACCTTAAAATGTTTTCTAGCAGGTTTAAATAATTCTTCGATGATTGTTTCCTTACTCGTGCTTGATGCATACTGAGCCGAAAGTAGAAAATACATCATTAAGTATTTGAGGTGTGCTTTCATCCGGATTTCCAACTGGTAAAAAACCGAGTTTTAGGAGAATAATATTTCTTTCAAAGAGTGCAACTTGGTAGACACTCGAAATTGCTTGAAGAAGCGCCCTTTCGTTATGTACGGTTATGTTATTCGCAATTGTAAAATATGTTAAGAATTGATTAAACTTGCGATGCGAGTTTAATTTCCGCATTAAGCATATGCAGACATTTTTGTATTATGCAAGTTCGGTAGGTATATGTGTTATTTTGCCACCATAGTAGTGTCTAATTGCCACATCGTTCCTTTAAACGGGGTTTTAACTTTTTCAATGTACTCGACAACCTGTTAATCTCCCCAACTGTTTAGCCGTCGCATCCTCTTCTAGGTCAGTAGGTAAATAAGGCCGGTCCTAATTCAAAACGCGACAGACGTATTTTTCATGTGTAAAATACGTCTGTCACGTTTTGAATTAGGATCGGCCCTATATAATTTCAATGTAAAATAGTTGTGAAAACATTTCAATGTAAAATAGTTGTGAAAACATGAATTCTTATATACTTTCAATGTAAAAACTTGTGGGCACGTTTTGAATTAGGATCGGCTTTATATTACTCTCAATGAAACACACGTATGTTGAAAAATGTAAGTGCAGAGAAGAATGTGTGTAGCTGTTTTGAATTCGGTTTTCTAGCGAGAAGTTACACGTGCACCGTTTTGAATTAGGATCGGCGTTATATACTTTTAATGTAAAATGTGAAAACCTGAATTCTTTTCAAATGTAAAATACTTGTGGGCACGTTTTGAATTAGGATCAGCTTTATATTACTTTCAATAGAACATATTTCAAAACACACGTATGTTGAAAAATGTAAGTGCAGAGAAGAATGTGTGTAGATGTTTTGAATTTGGTTTTCTAGCGAGACAGTATGACAGATGCAAAATATCGCATTCAAGTCAATTGTGTTTTAATTAAAGTGGATTCTGATTTATGTTTAGAGGCTGCAAATACACATGGGCCGGTTTCAATTCAAAATGAGTTCACTCTTGTGATAGGTTGAAAAGTGGGTTGGCAAAGTACGCAGACGGTGGTAATCTGCTATATAAGGAGATTACTCCTAATATTAATTTAATTAGTCGAAGTTTACTGCATATATTTACATACAAACATGTATATAATTGATATTCAGGGATTTAAATACAAGAAAAACGAGTTTGTGTGTAAAGAAATTGCGGTTTTGGACTTGTTGAAAGGTGATGTTTGGCATCAAATTTTTAAACTGCCAATGCAGTCCAGTTGTTTGAGTCAAGATCATATAAAACATAACGACGGGGTGACAAGGAATATTCATGGTATTTCTTGGGATGAATCTTCAACGGCTGGAATGGTGTCATCATATATAGCGCTTTATTTGAAGCAAATTATCCGACCCGGTGAAGAAGTATTTGTGAAGGGTCTAGAATAGAAGAAATTGATTGAAACATATATAATGCAAAACTTTGTAACTGATATGCTTGCACTAGGTTGTCCTAAGCTATCGGAGTTAAAATCAACAATCGTTTAAAATATAACATCCATTGTTGTAGACACAGCAATAATAATTTGCAATGCGCAAAACAAAATATCTTTTATTAAAAGAATGGCTTGATAATAATAATAATAAAAACAATAGAAAGATTTTGTCTGTATTATTTATTTTAATATAATTTTACAATGTTAACCTTACAAAATTCCTTTATAATAATAATAAAAACAATAGAAAGATTTTGTCTGTATTATTTATTTTAATATAATTTTACAATGTTAGCCTTATTAACTATTATTATAACAACTTCTAGCAAACATTATTTTTATCGATCCAGCTATTGTGTACGTTAGAGAAGCCTAACCATTTTACAAAGACTTTATTTCCACTCTTTCTTAGGACTTTTTCTACCAGGTAAATTCCTGGATGTTTAACCTTTTGCAACTCAGTTCCATAAAATGCACCTTTGATTTCTTTCTCATCTTGATCTTCTAATATATATGTTGTAGGATTGGTTACGTTTACCTTTTAATCTTAAAATTTCATTTGACCAGTTTGGCGTGTAACCTTTCGTAAATGCTTCCCTGTGTTTACTAATCCTCACACTGTCTTTTATTGAATATTTTGGTATTTTGGTTGAAAGTTTGATGTGGGTAAATGATGATTTAAGAATAGTTTTTTCATTTGATTTATCAACTTTTACAGGTTTGACTCCGATAGTATTGTGAACTGTATTGTTGTATTGTTTCACAATATCGCTTAAATTTTTTATCCAATTGTAAGAACCGTTCAGGTTAAACAGGCGTCACATTTTTCCCTTTAAAGTTCTAATTACACGTTCCACAATGCATGCTTTCTTTGTAGAAAGAACACTATAATGGTTTATGCCATATGTCTGCATTAAGGATTGAAAGTGTTTGTTATAATATTCTTTACCAAAATCAGACTGCAAATTTCTTGGCGGATTTTTAAATTTATTTAAAATTGTTTTCATTGCAGCAGTAACATCAATACCCGTTTTACTTTTAAGTGGTACAGCCCATACGTATTTGGAGAAACAATCAATAACTACTAAAATGTATTTAAATCCTTTGTTTGTTTGCGAATATGGTAGCATTTCAATCAAATCGGTCTGAAGAAAGTCATTTAAACCTTTTACTATCACTTTGCGTCTCTTGAAATTTATTCTTGCTGGTTTATGAAGTTCATTTACTATATACTCTTTCACTTTTGATTGAGCAACTATCATAATACTTTTTATAATCAGGATTTATTAAATACAATTAATGAAATACTTCTATGTTTGAATGTCGTGGGCTCCACTTGCTTTGAAAGGAACTTTTAATATAAAATCAAGAAACATTGTGGTATTGTTTTTAATAGCACCGCAATCACGAAAGCTGATTACATCCATACGTTTAAGCAAAAATCCTTGTAACTGTGCAATTACATAACTTTTTTCGTTTATAAGAATTTCAATGTCTTGCGGGTATCCTTTAATATTCTCAATGACTGCTTCCTCATAAGGAAATTCATAATTATGTTTAATGTTGAAAATAAGGAATGTCTTGTCACCGTCGAGGAATGTATTAGAGTAAAACGTTGCTACTACCGTGTAATGTAGTATATGTAACTTGTACTCAATCAAGGTTTCAAAACCTTCACTTTTGCTTTCATATTCCTGTTCACTTATATCTATTTTACGGTTATGTAAGTGCCTTCCAAATTTGTCAATTGTCATATCATCTAATTACTTTCGCCTCACGCAATTCTTCAATGATCGAATTTATTTCGTTGCCGTGACCTGTGTGTCCAGCAGTCTGAGATGAAACTAAAAGTCGTAATCTATCAACAAGTTCATTGGGATCATTCCAATATAAATAATCTATAGCGTTATTTGATACTTCCATTGTCATACCGTCTCCAAGACGCTTTCTATAGGGTAATGTTCTAGGTCTACGGGATGTTTGGGAAGTATGTTTAATGTAGATATTATATTTTGTACTTATATGAAGTATTACCCTGAATTTGTTCTGTTTCAGAATAATATCTTCTATTAGCATTTGTTCTTTTTACAATATCAAAATACGACTTTAGATCTTGATGACTGTACCCGACAGGATATTTTTTAAACAGTAGTTCGTATAATCCAGGAGTACCTTTATATTTCAAATCATTTATTAGAACATTTTCATCATCCAACACGAAATTCGAATTGCTTATCATAAGACCATTTGAATCAGGGTTAAACCTAATACCATATTTATGATCAAATTCGTTCTTAACATCTTTAAACATATTGTAAATATATTCTCGAGGTAGCGGATGTAGCTGTTCGAGATAATGTGTCATACCAGGTGAATCGGCAAAGCTTTGAATATATTCCTGGGCTTCTTGTGCATTTCGATTAATTTCTGCTTCGTATTCATTCTCAACATCGTCATCATCATCATCATCTACCTCTATGGCATCATTTTTTATATTTGGTATATGCTGAGCAATAACCGGGGAATCAATATAGTCAACGTTCCTTTCTAGCAATTTAGGTTTAATTTTCTTTACACTGCTATGAGACAGTTCTTCTTCTTCTTTAAATTTTTCTTTCTTTACCGCACTTTCCCCATCCAGTTTATTAGCAATAGTTTCTAATCGTGATGTTATGGGTAAGATTGATTCCACTTGGACGACTTCATTATCTTTTAACTGACGCAATTTGTTTTTTACAATGTTTCTTTTCTTAATTAAAATTCTTTAAAGTTTTATCGCCTCCTTGTTCATTGTTTATTGTAGTAAAAAAAATTCTTTGATACTAACGATACTTGCGTCTCTCAAGGTTTAAATATGTATGAAGTGATCAAAACCTATTCGGTGCCTTCCCTGATCTGGATCACTATCTTTGTCTACAACTAAGAAACCGTATTTGTCTTGCCAACAAGCAGCACATATTTCACGGAATTTATCATACTTCATGTCAGTATTGACGTGATCGTCATATATGTGTTTTAAGTTTAAATCATATTGTTTAAATAAAACTAAAAGATTAGCATTATCACGTAGTAAGTGCTTAGGTATACGAGTATAACTTTGACAAAGGTAAAAACTGTTTACTTGTTTATGACGCCCCATAGTAAAGTATTCCCTAATGATACCTTGTTTATCGCAAGCTACATCATCAAAAACAAATATAGAATTATTTCGAGCATCAGATGGTGATATAATATTATCAGAACTGGAAAATGTATAATATTTGATCCCTTTTATTGGTTGCAGTAGACTTTCAAGGTATTGATACTTTGGTTGATAAAGTGATTTAGAATAAACATAAACGTTTTCAAACTTTAAACCATTAGGATGTTCTATCAGCCCAATCATAACGTTGGTTTTACCGCAATTTGATGGACCAACAACTAGACATCGAATAGATGAAGGCAGAAGAACGCTATGTTTTTTCTTTTTAGCTAAGGATTGCACGCCAATGTCATTACTGTTTATGGTTATGGTTGATTGTTTCACAACACGCATGTTTGCAAGTACTAAATTCGATTTGTAAAAAGTGGAATTAATATATATATATATATATATATATATATATATATATATAAGAAACGGCAGTATATAAAGAATCATTAATTCCTAATATTTTATTTATTTACTGCACAGCTTGAGAGGATAGTTGTCCGCTAATGATTACATATAATAATTCTAAAACTACTGGGAACGGACTATTAAATACTGTAATTAACAATTTACCATTTGAAGCGCATATTCCGGGTTACAAATTTTGCGGTCCGGGTACAAAACTAATCGAACGGTTAGCTCGGGGAGACAAGGGAATAAACAAGTTAGACGAGGCTTGTAAGGAGCACGATATTGCATACACCAAAAAAAAGGATTTATCTAAACGTCATCAAGCAGATTCGAAGTTAGCTCAGTTAGCTACAGAAATACTAAATTCTGGTGACTCGTCTTTAGGTGAAAAAGTAGCAGCATTTGGAGTAGCTACCGCAAAGAAAGCTAAAGTAAAACTTGGTATGGGTGCCTGTGCATCACTGAGAACAAAAAATATCAATAAAATAATAAAACTGATAAAGAAACGTAAAATAAGAAGTACGCTAGGTATTAAAAGTATTATCAAACAAGCACGTACAGCTTTAAAAAAAATTAAGGATCTAATATTATGGATGCAATCAACATAGCAATTAAGGCCGCCAATACAGCAAAACAAAAGAAGCATATTAAATCAGCTCGTATTATATCAATTCCTAAAACAGGAGGTTTTCTACCACTAATACTAATTTTTGCAGGCCTAAGCGCCCTTGGTACTCTTACTGGAGGTGCAGCTGCTGTTGCAAAAGCAGTTTCAGATACTAAAATAGCTAAGGAACAACTAGCGGAAAAACAACGTCATAACAAGGCAATGGAGGACATTGCAGTCGGAAACGGCATGTAGATCAAACCTTATAAAAAAGGTTTTGGTCTTTTTTTAGCCCCTGCAAAACCTCAAAGGAACGCAACTTGATTTAACCTAATCGAGCACTAAACAATGTAGAATTAATAGAGTTTGTTAAGCAATTAGAAGTACCATATTTCCGTGGAGTGTTCATGAGAAACTATCTTCCCAAGAAAGTTAATTTAAAAGAATGTGGTATAATTAATTTAGATGGAATAGAAGGTTTAGGCACGCATTGGACCTCTTACAAAAAGTACGGTAGTAGCGCTATTTACTATGACAGCTACGGAAACCTGCGACCGCCAACAGAGTTGATAAGTTATTTGAATAGCGGGTGTAAATGTAAAATTCTTTATAACATTAACCAAGAACAATCGTACGGTACTGTGTTTTGCGGTCATTTATGCTTACAATTTCTAAGTAGTGCATAGAACTGCGTACGAAGTTGTTATGTCGTACACTTTTACTCTAACGGGAAACACTTCAGTTTTAACAAGCAATTTTAATCTGCCTATAAACTTGGATAATGATTCGGAGTACGTATTAGGATTAACAAATTTTGAGTCTTATAACACAATTCCAAACATAGAAAAGGAATAAATAATAAATTTTATTATGGATCTAACGGAGAATTCATAGAAATACCTGAAGGTGCTTATGAGATTAGAGAAATTAATAAATATCTTCAAAAAGCTTTAGGTGATAAAAGATGGCGTGGTCGTATGGATCAATCACGAAGCGCTAGAAAGACGCCAGTGTATATAGAAATTACAGCTGACAATAATACACTTAAATGTAGTATTAAATGTAGTCTAGATGTGGATTTTACCAAAAGGATTCAATTGGTTCTCTACTTGGTTTCAATCCGCGAAAATTGCTAGCATTTGTCACGCATCAAGCAGACTACGCGATCAACATTTGTAAAGTGAATGCAGTTTTAATCGATTGTAATATTGCAAGTGGATCCTATTTAAATAGTAAACCAGCCCATGTAATACACGAATTTTTTCCTCAAGTACCTGCAGGTTTTAAAATTGTCGAGTGTCCACCTACGATTATATATCTACCAATCAGGTCACGTATAATAAATGAAATAATAGTTAAAGTGTTAGATCAAGATGAAAATTTAGTTAATTTCAGAGGAAAACTGCTAACTGTAAGATTGCATTTAAAAAAAATCTGCAATAGCCATGGGTATTAAGTATAATGCACGCAACATGTCAAGAATTGATATAAATGCTGGAAATTTCAAAGCAATCGACACTCGATTGATTGTTTCAAGACCGCTAACAACACAAAACCGGCAGTTTCTACAATCGTTAGGACTGCATTTAATTAAAAAAAAAGTAGAATGAATAGTGAAATACTGAATGTGCGTGAAAAAGTTTACTTCGACAATGCAATTGTTAATATTAAAAAACATACTCATCAACCTTATGCTAACACATCTTTAAACAATAATGATGAAATTCGAATCCCTATACAACAACAAGATGTATACACCTTACCGTCGAAGAGCATGCTGTACATAGAAGGCAAATTAATTAAAACAGATGGAACGCCGTCTCAGACAGCAAAGTTTGTAAATAATGGAATTTTGCTGCTTTTTGATGAAATTAGATATGAGATTGGTGGTATCATTGTAGATCGTGTTCGGAATCCTGGAATAACGTCTATAATGAAGGGATATGTTTCATATAATAGCAATCAAAGTAAACATTTACAAAACGCTGGGTGGTTTCCTATGGATGATTCACAAATAGTTGATGCCAATGGGAATTTTAATGTTTGCAATAAACCTTTCAATGGTTCTCGGATTATGCGAAGATTTTAAAAAAATTATTTTAAACCTCCGTCATGAGTTAGTCTTACTACGTTCTAGTTTTGATACTAATGCTATAATTAATCCTACACCCGATGAAGAAATAAAAGTTGTTTTAAACAAAGTTTTATGGAAAATGCCGCATGTAGCCGTTGATGATACTCAACGAATTAATTTAATAGAATGCATTGCACAAAATCAGGATTTGCATATTCCGTTTAGAGGATGGGAGTTGCATGAATATCAACTTCTACAAGAACCGAAACGTCATACATGGAACATTAAAACAACAACACAATTAGAAAAACCAAGATTTGTGATTGTTGGTTTCCAAACCAACCGAAAAAATAGATACATGAGCAACTACAGTCGTTTTGATCATTGCTATTTAACCAACATGAAACTATATTTAAATTCAGAAATTTTCCCGTACGATAACTTAAATTTGAGGTTCGAGAATAAACAGACTGCGTTGTTATATGAGATGTATGCTCAGTTTCAGCAATCATACTACGAAAAGGAAAATGAGCCACTTTTTAATCCTGAAGAATTACGAAGTATTGCACCATTAGTAGTCATAGATTGTTCTAGACAAAACGAAGCGTTAAAATCTGGTACTGTCGATATTAGATTAGAATTTGAAACTAGCAAAAACGTTTTGCCAAATACATCTTGTCATTGCCTTATACTTCATGATAAGATAGTCAAATACAATCCACTCTCAAACAGCATAAGAATATTATAATTACTTTATTATTATTATTACTGTACCTTTACAAATTATGAAAAAACAATAAATCATTTAGCAATCACAGTCTATTTATTAATATTTTTACATGTTTTTACAATATCTTTTACATGTTTGAATTATTAAGTGATTTAGTAAACAGCCATAAACATTGACAATTTTAAATAAAAGTTTTGTTATACATTTTTCAAATAAAGTAACTGGTATGTTAGTAACAAACTGGATTTTGTTAAACAGAACCGTTACTACTACTACTACTACTATTTTTCTCTACAATACATTTATACTAATATATAGTTTAAAACTCGGGCAGATTGAAAGGTATCCTATTTTTAGATACATCCAAAAACGAAAATCGGCGTACTTGTGCAGGTATAAACATAACACTGAAGTTTTATAACTAAAAAATATTATATGTTAATCGAGATAAAATAAATTGCATTCTTTATTTGAGCCAGTGGTTGAAGCTTTACAAGTCATTTCTGTATGTATGTATAGTTATACCCCCAAGGTTTAGTATCAGTGGTTAAGGTACTAAGAATTCTTTTATCATCACTTGGATTAAGAACAATTTTGTTTTGTTTAATAGTACAAACATCATGTTTGACTGATCTAATTAAACATTGCTGTTTCTGTACAGTCTGTTTATAAAACAAAGCATTCTTATAATCATCAAAAGAAATTTGCTTAATACTTGCTAAGGAAGATCCCTTTGACTTTTTTATTATCCTATCCTGAACTCTGTAAGTGTACATTTTAGATCTAAGTCCTACAAACTCTAGCATGATGTCACCATTGTTTTCATCTTTCATAATACCAGGAACTTTTTTATTTGATAATGGAATATGATATTTGTTATGAGGATCGTAATCGGAAGTATCAAATCTATGAATATCTTGTTTGATATGAAATTCATATAAATAGGTTTTTGAAATATCTAGAATA
The DNA here is from genome assembly GCA_036346225.1 of Platerodrilus igneus. NCBI lineage: Eukaryota > Metazoa > Arthropoda > Insecta > Coleoptera > Lycidae > Platerodrilus > Platerodrilus igneus. Next base: position 197,482 of record JARFIW010001241.1, read on the forward strand.
GAGAAACCTACATAAATGGGTTTGTTTAAGTAAACCTCTAATTTCTTCATTTCTATTAAGACTAGATCTTTGTCTAACACAGTGCAACTATGAAAATTAGGCTTCGCTATGTAACTACGAGCTCCAAACCGTCCTTCCCCTTTGGTCACTAATTTCACATCTTTCCTTTTCCGTACGTTTTCCGTCATCTATCCATAAACCGAATTTATCATATTTTTATAAAAGCATATATCGAAACTGTTTTTTGACTGTTGTCTTAATTTCGTATTCAAATCAATGTATTCTTTTAACCAAAGAGCTTGTTTAAACCGAAGAAGCTTATGAATCTTTTTCAGTTCTAAACCGTAGCTTAAATACATTTTTAAATTCTTGTAGTGAATAATATAGTTGAGTTTTGGATATAAAGTTGTAAGTAATTTCTTTAAGTTTGATTTATTAGAAGGTACTGGTGGTATCATATGTTCAGGCGCCAAAGGTAAGTCACTGTGAATTTCATGTAAAGATACTGGATAGTGTAAATCGCATTCAAAAATATATCCTACATCAGAATTATCGGGAATATTAAGTATATCTGGACTGGTACCATCTAAAAATTCAAATTCTCCATATGGAAGATATTCAGACATTGCAGCCCCATATAAATTATTAACATCAAAATACATTAAATATTTAGAATTGAAATTTGGATCATAATCTGCATTCATATATTTGTTATTTGCTTTAGCATATCTATTCGAACATTGAGAAACACTGCCACGAATTCCCCGTTCTAAAAACATTATTTTTTCAATATCAGTAAGCAGCTCGAGTTTAACGTTTGTCGTTTTTAACATCGCATCTAGAGCTAAACCAGGAGCCGTAAAGTAGTGAAGCGGATCTAACTTATACGTGAACATACAAGTTTTCTAAAGTTTTCAAATATATCAGTCAAGAGCAGTACATCTGTTTTTAAATATAGGTCTGAATAGTCCCTAGTGTTTTTATATTAAATGTTTGCCAAACGTGTTTAGCATGATTGTAGTCTTCATCTGAGATTTCTTCATTGCGCAAACGATTAAAGAATGCTGTTTTACAGGGTAAATCGCTTTCATTGAGCCTATCCCAAGAGTTAATGTAATCATAGGAAATATACCTTTACGCGTAAGTAACTGAAACTCATTATCGGTGTTACAATTTTCCTGGTGATGGATTTTTATTATCATCTAAGTATGAAGCTAACTTTTCGATGCTAGATGCCATAAACCTGAATGAATCGATAAATCTAAAAGTAACTTTCGTACCATTTACATATTTTGTAAAAGATATGTATTTTTCCTTATTTATTGGTAGAATACTTACCAAACCTGAAAACCCTAACGCAATTTTTTTAATAATGAAATGCGAATCGTAGCCTGATAAGTTATGAAAAACTACCGGTATCATATAAAAATTATGATAATTGATGTTGCAATCTTGATGAGCCGCTCCTCGAAATTCACCTGTAAAGTGACAGTGATCGCGATCTCTAATATCATCTATACTAAAAGGTTTATTGCAAATGTGACAGTGAAGGGCAAATTTAAATACTGACTTTTGTTCTTCTGTTAAAGGATTCATAGGTTTTGGGTTACAGAAAATTTTATTAGTCGTTTCTGAAATCAGTTTCAATTGAGCAACAAACCATTCTATACAATCTTTTCCGCAATACAATTGAAATTTGGAATATTTATTATCATACGAGCATTTCAAATAATACGCTACACTAAAGGGTATATGCCTTTGGTAAGAGACTGTGTTTAGTATTACCTCCGACTCATTGCATGGTTCTAATATACATTCGAGATCTGCATAAACTACAAATGATACTTTTTCTTGATAGTGGAAATGTTTAAACGTTAGATACTTTTTAGATTCTTCGGGTAATCTTATTGAGCAAGTATTCTGTTTTTCGCAATAATTCGAATGACGCTTAAGTAATGCTGCTGTACTAAAATTATTTAAACATCTATAACAAAAAAATTTTTTATGGTGATGTGAAGACAACTGTTTTGCAAATAATTTTGACATATCCTTAATCCAAGTAAAATGAAAGTGATTCTCATTAGCATTTGCCGGACGAGAATATTGTAAGGAATCATTATTTAAAACTAACAGATTAATAGGTTCAATTTTTTTAAAATTTTCACTTAAACAAAATGGTAGTATTTTAGTATTTTCTATACAATATAGGTTAATTGCGAGATTGTTAAGCTTCTCAATTTTTTTTATGTCTTTTAATGTGATTGGAAACTGAATTGAATTGTAGCGTAATACTGTATCAAAATGTGGATAGCTAGATATTTTCTGACTATTTTGTTTAGCAGGATATAAAGCGGAAACCAAGCTCCAAAGAATGCAATGTTGATCGTTATTTATTCTAATCGCTTCGAAATCTTGTTCAATACGTTCTCCTTATACCACAGCTTAAGATTGGTATTTATATCGATGTGACGATTTGCAGTAGGAAACGTTTTCAAATCTATTTCGCCAGTTGTAGGCTTAACAAAGTTAGCGGTAAATATTACATTAACTTTCAACATCGACTTTTTTAAGCAAGCAACAATCTTGGTAATAAATTGGTAATAAGTCCCGTAATTATTCGACTTCCAAAACATGATTGTACATCATGCCAAATCAAATTTTTTCGAGTATGACCTCTAGAAAGCGTTGCATCAACACCTTTACCACGATATTCCAAAGTGCGTTTCAAGTGCCTCAATCGTACAAGGTAACTTTTAAGATGTGCTAAATTAGATTCTAGCCTACTAGGATTTTCTTGTTGATTGTCTTCGTATACCTTATTTTTAATAGCAAGCTTCAATATACTAATATTTGCTTTGATAATTAAAATGTGTTTCGTTATTTCATTCACTGATTTAATTAGATTCACGCATTTTACAGTTAATCTCAAAATTGCGCTACTAATCTCGGATACGGTTTCAGTATTCATGATTCTATAGAAAATCAAAATACACTACTTAATAATACAAGTATTTTCTCTATTTACTATTTATATAAAATATCATCTGACGTAAGCAAAACAACTGCAAAAAAGGTTCATTCATCTGAGTTTACGGAAAACGCGTAAGCAAAACAACTGTAAACGAAAATAGCATACAAATCGAAATAATTGCATAGCGAATTGCTTGAATGCAATTGTTAAAAAAATCGCCTTTATTTACGTTTTTTATTCAAAACGATTTTCAAGCTTGAGTCGTGCATGCGGTCTAAAAAAAATTGCAGAGTTGCCTTCAGTACGTGTGTATGACAAAAAATTCGCTATGCAAGCATTTACAATATTTACATACTGAAGGCAACTCTGAGCAAAACAACTGCAAAAGGAATGCATTCAACATCATTTTTCATTCCGTATGCGTTTACTACAAAAAAATGTTTTTATACGACCTTTGATTTATTATGTGTACAGAAAATACATTATCATTACAGCGCTATTTTTTTATGATTACATTGAAATATTTTTAAATAAAAACAAAGCAAATTTGAAAAAAAAAGTCTCAGATTAAACCGTCTTGTTTAATAATTTACACGCATTCCTGGTTTTTAAAACCCAGTATTAAAAAAACATTCTGCAGTTTTATTATATAACAGTACCTTTAAAGAATTTTCACACAAATTACCTATATATATATATATATATATATATATATATATATATATATATGCATGTAAATTGTGTCAGCGGTAATCTAAAAAAACTTATTCTATAAATATTACTACTTAAAGGATTTATTTGCATTGCATTATTTTTAAATGAAAAATTAATCTGAAGAAAAATATTATAATTTACACGCACTCATGGTTTTTTTTTTAAAACCCGTTATTAAGAAAAAACATTTTCCAGTACGTTGATAGTACTAAAGAATTTTTCTTATTCAGCACAAATCACTATATCCCTATATATATGCATATAAAGTCAATTTTTTGTTAATTTTTTATGGAAAATAAATTATGCTAGCAGTAATATAAAACGAAATTAATCTAATTTAGGTTTTATTATGCGCCTTCTTGCAATTTCTGTTTCAGTCAATGAATGTAATTCATTATTTCTGCTGAGCAGTACATTTAAAAAAAATTTCTTATACAGCGTAAAATCGCATAAACACGCAATTACCTATATATTTGCATATAAATTATGTCAGCGGTAATCTAAACGAAATTAATCTAATTTAGGTTTTTATTATGTGCATTCATTGCAATTTCTTTTTCAGACAATAAATCTAATTCATTATTTCTGCTGAGCAGTACTTTTAAAAAAATTTCTTATACAGCATAAATTATGTCAGCGGTAATCTAAAACGAAATTAATCTAATTTAGGGTTTTATTATTATGTGCATTCATTTCAATTTCTTTTTCAGACAATGAAACTAATTCATTATTTCTGCTGAGGTATAATTATATTCGCTTACATACTGTTTTGTTCATTAGAATAGATTACAGAGCTGAATTTTTTTTTCAGAAAACGATGCCATTTTTAATTTTTCTAACAGATCAGTTTATTATTTAATATAAATACTTCACGTAGATTTTACCAACAGTATTCAATCAGATCTCTTGTATAATTATTAGTTACTATTACTAGCAACTTTTAAAAAATGAGTAACTTGTCATCAATCAAAATTGTAATAGTACCAACGTAAAAGTTCTAGAGCAATTTATATTACATTCTGACGAAGACGTGATTAAAGAAGTTTTGGTTGTTCTTCACCTCAATTCAACACTGCTGCTATTTTTGATAGTGACGTAATAGATATATCACGGTAAGTGCTTTTTCACATTTATACATGTGTTTTAAAACAGTACTGATTTATAAGTTACATTAGATCAAAAAACCATTCTGGAAATTCTGAGGCTATCGTAGGATCGTTGACACACTCTGATCCTCTCAGAAACATTAGGTAGTATACAAAAGAAAAGGTGAACCTACAATAATCTTTTATGCTATGCTCACAGATCAGGCAAAAACATGTCGACTATGAAAAAGTTATGTACAGAATCTAATATGGCTGTTTGCTGTGAAGATGACAAATCCTACGAAGATGACACAGTAGAGTTGCTTAACGCATTTAAAAAGCGCGGAGAGAAGCTACTGCGTCGTATAGATTTGGAACTAGAAATAATAAAGCAAAAAAGAAAGGAACTAACAGCGAGGGAGCAGCAGATACTTCAAGAACGGGAGTTAATAAATACTTTTCATTTATAAATAGTTAGATCAAAATATTCAACAATTTGTAAAATAAAAAAGTATTTTATAAAAGTTTCTCTTTTGAAACAAGACTTTCTCTAAACAAGGTAGTAAACTCAAAGTAAAACGCACATAAATCAGAACCCACTTTAATTTGATACATCATTCTTTATACAATCGACTTAGATGTGTTATAATAATAAACTAATTTCTTAAATTAGTGACATATTATTCTGAAAATTCTATGTTGACAGTTAGACCGATCGATCCCTTACTAGTTATGTATACGTGTTTGTTCGAGCCAATACTTTCATTTAATTGTTTCACTCCATGTGCTTGAAGGTATTCAAAATATCTCAATGGCAATATACTCTTGAACCCTTCTGTTTCCACTAATACTCTTTCTCCATATTTTGTCTTGATTGTTTCCACTTTTAAAACTTCAAACCTCTTATTCACTACAAGATCTTTTGAATTTACATAAGGTTTGCGATATGTGGTCTTATTAAGAGTATTGAAATCCATAGTGCTTTTCTTTGACTAATTAAATTAATATTAGGAGCAATCTCCTTATATAGCAGATTACCACCATCTGCGTACTTTGCCAACCCACTTTTCAACCTATCACAAAAGTGAACTCATTTTGAATTGAAACCGGCCCATGTGTATTTGCAGCCTCTAAACATAAATCAGAATCCACTTTAATTAAAACACAATTGACTTGAATGCGATATTTTGCATCTGTCATACTGTCTCGCTAGAAAACCAAATTCAAAACATCTACACACATTCTTCTCTGCACTTACATTTTTCAACATACGTGTGTTTTGAAATATGTTCCATTGAAAGTAATATAAAGCCGATCCTAATTCAAAACGTGCCCACAAGTATTTTACATTGAAAGTATATAAGAATTCATGTTTTCACAACTATTTTACATTGAAATGTTTTCACAACTATTTTACATTGAAATTATATAGGGCCGATCCTAATTCAAAACGTGACAGACGTATTTTACACATGGAAAATACGTCTGTCGCGTTTTGAATTAGGACCGGCCTTATTTACCTACTTAGGTCGGACCTGATTTTTTACAATCGCTCGACAATCGTTTAATGTGCTCGTCGAGGTATAGTTCATTTTTGCGCTATCTCTTGCGCCGGATTTTAAGAATAACGAAGTGCTTGATTTTTGTGTTGCGTAACGTATTTCTTATTTACAGTGCTACTCTCATCTTTAAGTTCCATAACATCTGCAAGTATTCTTTCGCGAAGGCTAATCACGTCCTGGTTTGTTTTCGATACAATTTTGCTTTTTGATTAACAACATCGGTATCGTTCTTGGGACCTGCTGCATCGACCAACCTTTTTGTTGCACATAGTATCTTTTCCATCTAATAATATATATATATATATATATATATATATATATATATATATATATATATATATATATATATATATATATATACATATATATATTGCGACTGGTGTCATCTGTTGTGCATATCATGAAATTATTTATAGGTAGATATAATTCCCAAAGATATCTAATGATTTTCTATATTAATCTTAGAAAGCACTCGAGACTGACACTAGTAATGCTTCATGTATCTAACCATGTTCTATATTTTTCGAGATGCCAAAATATATTCCTAGTCTGAAATTTTGTTCTGAAATCAATGAAGAGACGTAGTTTTTTAATTGATATAGATAAAAATATTATTTACTGTGTGTAATAAATAGAATTAGTCTTTGCTCTTTAATAGTTTATATTATATAGAAATACAATACCACAAACAGGTTTACATTTGTAAAAATTATACTGCCTAAAGAGATTTGCATTAAAGATAATACTGTTAAGGTTATGTAAAGCGTGCGCCATACGATTAATACATTGCAAAGGTATTACGAATAAATGATTATATAAAAGTAAAAAGTTTCCATTATACACATCTATAGTATTAAACAATTTACACTATAACTAATAATGCTCAAAGCTTACAAAGATTATAGATTGATATCATTCTTACACTTATATGACACCCATAATATATAGAAAGGGTTTTACATGAATTGTTGAATATTGCATAAAAGCGCTTCTTACATTATAGTTACATTTGTTAAACATGTTATCAGTATACAAAATGTTTATGTTTGAGGGTTCTCTTCTCTTGATGTTTCTTCATCCTCACCTATAACACAATCTCCGTGCAAAAACATCCTGCCGATAAAGCGATCCTTGTTGACCAGCTTTGTGTTTATCTTACCCTTTTCCACTCTGGGAATATCGGTCCACATTTCTGCTACGTTTTCTAAAATCATGTTACAATGCCTGTCAAAGGCGCGTACATGACATAATAATTTCCTGTCATTAGGAATACTAATCAAAATTGGTGTCTGATCCTTGACCGATTCGTATAAAGCTGAATATGGGCCGGTTCTGAATTCCTCTTCTTCGGCAGTTTCTAATCTCTCTTCGGTTGTATCTAATTTAGGCTTTGCTAACTTTGAGCTTGCCATTATTGGAGCTTCTATATAGAAAAAGAAACAGCTAAAATAAATTTGTAAAGTAAAGCGTTTTACGTACCTTTCTCATCAAACTGTTCATGAACGAATGCGAAGAATTACCAACGCCCTTATAAACGCAGTCGCACATCAGAAAATCAATAAGCTTTTGTCGCATTGCGACAATATACTACAATAAAATCTATAGGGGTGTCCGGATAACAATAGCTTTGTATTGTGTTTCACCAATCAGGCAAATTATTGATAGCTAATTCAAAATAATAATACACATTTGAATACTTTGCACAACGAATAAAAGCGTTTACTTTAAATAATTAATTTTTTTCAGAAGGAGAAGTGTGCTTTTTCAGTTATTGTGTAATTTAGATGCTTAAAAATATCTACCATTGTCAGTTTAGGGGTGTTAATTTAGTTTAAGATAGTTTGATACATCTGTCATTATATAGAGAGAACTGGATGCTTTGGTCATGTAACGAATAATCAGATGTTTACATATATTTTATTATTCTAATTTTATTACAGTTCGTAATTCGTCACACTTTACACAAAACAGATTTAATTTATTAGTCTAAGGAACTTGTATTAACGTAAAATAATGCTATATTTTAATTTAATGGGTATTTTTGATATTTTAAATTCTTTGAGCTTTTGCGCTTTGAACCTGTCTCGAATTGTTACACGGTTTCATTGTGTACTAGAAAAATATAAAACAGGATAGAAAAACAAACATTAGAAATGCGTGTTGAACGAAGGTTTATTTATAGTGCAGAGGTGGTGGTTTGCAAAATCTTTAATAGCGATGCAAAAAGAGATTTTTATGATCAACCAATCGCGTAACCACAGATTATCCACCTCTTACAAATGTGAAGGCTTTGTCGGTTCGTTTGAAGTTTCTAGGGCAAAATTCTATAACCTTGAACGCAATCCGCCATTACATAAGAGGTTTTTGCGGGAAATTTGAATGTGAATAATAAAATCTACTAGAATGTTTCTAACAGTAATCTAACCTCAATGTTTTGTTACCTACACCAGTAATATTTGAAAGTTTTACTCATTATGTATGCCTAATTGACATAATAAGTAAAACTGGACAATGTTGCTAAGTATAAGTGTAACAAAACATAGGTCACTTGAAATAGAAATTTGTGGGGAAGCTTGGAATTTATATCAATAAATATTCTAATTCACCCTACTTCAAGAAAAATACGACTTAATACCCTTCCTATTAAATTATGTATTTTGTATATATTTTGACGAATTGTTATTCACATTTGTGATTCACACATATTTAAATTTAAAATAAATAAAAGAAATATTTAATTATACAGATATTAAAACCTTAAATCCCCATAATATTTTCTTAATAGGCACACATTTTTGTAGTACGCTTTTTTTGTTTATCATCATCATTAGGTTTTCAGTCCTAGAACTGGTTGGACGCATACCGTCATTTTTTCCTAGTCTGAACAAACCTACACATTACCCTGAAATTTGCACAGTCTACATCTGTCACTATCTGTGTGCTAAAGTTGATCTCGGTAACCTCTACCTCTCTTTTCCTGCTTGAGGTATATCCCGTACTATTCCCCAGAAATGCTTTAGAACATATCCTATCCTTCTATTTCTCCTATTTTTTCGTTTTCCACATATATCTTTATTCCTCTACTATTTCTACAATCTATTTGTTATGAACTTTTCTGATCATGCTACCATCCTCATACATCTGAAGCACAACATTCCAGAAGGCTTCTCTCTCTTTCTGTTTGCGTTTCCTACTGCCTCTATTTCATAGACGTACTGTGCTCTGTTCCACACTATACTTTGAACAGCTTTCTTCTTGTATCTATGTTTGTTGTCTTTGAACATAGCTGCTATTCTTTATTGTTTGATGCTGTTCGGTCACCTTCTATTGTTTTACAGTTATATACCCTATTATGCCGATATTCAGTGGTATGTGAAGGGGGGTAAACAGCCTTTATCTGCCAAGTTCCCCCAGCACTTGAACCTCTGTTAGATTAATAGTTTTTCCAATTTATTCTTTAGCACAATTAACATTAGTTGAAAATATTTCACAACCAACACCTGTAGTTGTTTATAATAATCAACAGATTTAAGTGCACTTATTTTTTTGTTGTTGAGTTTTACGTCTTGAAACTGGTTAGACTTGTACCTCAGCTTATTTATGTTCTGAGTTAGCCTACACAGTTCTCTGCAATTCTCACAACAGCCTATATACAGCTCGATTCCCTTCTACTTATATGTCCTATTTCATCGAGATTCAGTGGTATGTGAAGGGTGTTAAGCAGCCTGTGGCTGCCAAGGATCCCCCAACACTTAGACATTTGTCGTATTAATAGTTTTCCAGTAAATCCTTTCGCACAATTAATATGAGTTGAGAGTATTGCAAAACCAATATCTGTAGTTGTTTATAAAAATCACCATGTTTAAGTGCAGTTATTATTTTTGTCATTAGTTTTTCCATCTTGCGACTGGTTGGAAGCGTACCTCCATTGATTTTTATTCTGAGCTAGCCAACACATTTCCCTGAAATTCCTACAGCCTACATCTTTCACTATCTGTGTTTAGTAGTCTAACCTAGGTCTTCCTTTACTTCTCTTTTTTCCCATCTCTGCTTCTAATATATGCCGCACTATTCCCTCTTTTTTGTTTATAATGAATAGAAATCTGAACTCAGAACTTTAAAATTCCAAAGATACACACACAAACATTGAATTCCTAGATGAGCTTTTGGAGTTCGTTAAACATGTATTACCTGGTCCCTGTTTCATAAAACTCATTCACTAATAGTATTAGTGATTATCATATATTAATTAATATTATTATTGTTCTGTTTCATAAAAAATTTGCCTATTAATATTAGTTGTTAGTGGAATACATAAAATGATTATTTAATATTATTAGTGCTGAAGGTAAACTATATCATAAACCAATGCAACTAATGAAACTTACTTATAATATTAGTATTTATTTTATTAGCATACTCGGTCTAATAATTAATTTTATTAGATCAAACAAAGTTAACGGTTTAGAGAAAAATATATAAAATACCTAATATTCTGTACAAAACAGGGTGTAAAACAAAATAAAATGGACGATAGTGACACCAGCAATGATGAGGAGCAGTTTAATGTTCATCGTCCAAGGATTTTTCGACCAAGAATAGCTTACAACTAAATGGAAGATACATATGAGTTCAAGAAAAGATTTCGGATAGACCATGAAACTTTTATGTTTGTGCTTAATAATATAAGTAACACATTTTGGAACATCAAACTGCACGAAATCATTCACTGTTTTCAAAGCAACAACTTCGAATTGTTCTCCACTGGCTAGTAAGTGGTGCTCAGTACCATTGTGTCGGTGATATGCATAAAGTTTCAAAAGGGACAGTTTGTCGAGTTGTGCACCAAGTTGTCACGGCTATAAATAATGTACTTCTTAAGGATGCGGTCAAATGAATGTGCAGAAGAGGTGGTTAAATTTAGTGAGTTTAAAGATTTGCTTTTGGTATGTGAGGTAATAGATGGAACGTTAATACAAGTTGATGCTCCTATTGCAATTGAACCAGCTTTTGTAGATCGTCATGAAGAACATTCCTTAAACGTAATGCTTGTATACGGACCAAATTTACAACTTAATTATGTATGTGCAAATTGACCTGGGAGGGTTAGTGATGCACGAGTTTTGTGTTTAAGTGAATTATACAACAGAATGGAAGCAGGTTGGAGATCCTTTGCTGGTGGAGTTTTACTGGGAGACTTTATTTACCCTTTAAAATCTTGACTCATTTCACCAGTAATTCAAAATATTAATGATCCATCTCAACAGAGATTTGCGAAATCTCATAAGAATACTCGGAGGGTTATCGAGTGTGCCATTGGGTGATTAAAAGAAAAATTTCCTATTCTGAGTGGCTGTATGCGCCCGAATCCCACATTTGCTTGTGAAATCATCAATACCTGCGTAGTGTTGTGTAATCTTTCGAGGAGTGATTAACAATACTTTGCATTGCCTGATGAACCTGAAATACAGGTAGGACTTACCAGAGACTACTATTATAGATGAAGATGAATTGCCTACAGTCCAGGCTCAAAAGAAGAACTGCATTTTTTACAAGCACTTTAATTGTTAAAAGTGATAGTATGTATTTTAGCCTAATCTTAAACATACATTTACATATTTTGTGATGAAACAGTGTTTGCTTATGTGCCTATTCAATGTAAGTAGTAAATAAAATGTTACTGTACAATTGAATCATCTCGTTCTAACATTACAATATCTCCTTCGTTAGTTACTAAACAGTCGTCACTATTAATAAATAAAACATCACTCATATCTGGTTATTCTCCATCTTCTTGTTGAACAATATGACTAGTAAGGGGTGAATGCTGCGTATTTAAGGATTGCTCCTTTTCCCATACTTCAAGTTCTAGCTTACGTACTTGAAGCTAAAGTCTTCTTTTCATTAGAGATTCAAGCATAAGAGTATCTTCACCACGGTATAGAAGTATTTTTTTGTGAATACTATATACATATAATCGATACATCAACTTCGCTACTACTATCTAAAATTTTATTACTCTAATAACTAACATTCACATCAGTTTTTGATTACTAGTACTAAATCAAAACATACCTCATGGGTTAGTGACTTTATCCTCTTGTGTGGCCAATTGTTTCTTACATATTCCATCATTTACATTATCATTACAAGTATCTACTAAACTCTCGTCAGGTTCAATAGGCTTTAGAACAACAGCTGCCGTAGACACTCCAAACGAATCCTAATTTTAAGAACGACTTTATAAAACAGGCTCCTGAAGTCATACCTATTCATATAAAATGTGCATATCATAATAATAAAACAGGTGTGAACTTCTTTTTAATTAACACAAACAATTACAAAAAAGTAAATTAAAAATAATTTACAAAGAAAATTCAGAAATATATTGATTTGTACATCATCATTATTAGTAGGTCTTCAGTCCTGGAACTGGTTAGACGCGTACCCTCATTGATTCCTATTCTGAACTAACCTACACATTTTCCTGAAATTTGCACAATCTGTATCTATTACTATCTAATCTAGGTCTACATCTACCTTCTTTTTCCTATCTCTGCTTGTAATATATTCCGTACTATTACCCAAAAATGTCTTAGAACGTATTCTGCCCTTCTATTTCTCCTATTTTTTTCCACGGGTATCTTTATTTTCCTACTATTTCTATAACTTATTTGTTATTAACTTTGTCTGTCCATGATATCATCCTCATACATCTGAAGCACAACATTCCAAAAGGCCGCTACCGTTTTTCTCTGCTTTTCCTACTGCCCGTATTTCATAAGTATACTGTGCTGTGTTCCACACATAATGCTTTTAACAATTTTCCTGTCGCTGCCAAGTCCCCCAGCCTTAAAGAAATATAGACAAAAATATTTGTTTAAGTTCAGGGCAATGTCTTCGAGCATGTTTTCCCTTCCCAAACATTCGAGCTTGGGCCTTGACAATATCGGAATAATTTGGTGGCAAAAAGTGATCACACATACGATCAAACATTTCTAAAGAAACCTGCTCTTGTTTGATAGGCTTAAACAACATTTTGTTTTTAAGTCCTTATTTCTGCCCTCATTTTTTGTTTTCTTGGTGTATTCGATAATAATGTCACTGATGTTTGCGACCCATTAGAAAAAGATGAAACTCTGAAGGGTATATTGTCTGAAAATAAGAAATTGTTGTATTTGTGGGTATTTCATATCGATAAAAAAAAGGTTAGTTTACAACATTTAACTAGTTGATGAAAAAATATATGATTGACTTAATGGAAGGAGCATAAAGATTTTATATACTGTAACAAGTTTATTTTCTAGTAATATCTTCACAAATACCTAAGTTAATAAATTTATAAAAAGTTAATTCAAATATAATATCTTTACACAATCTACGTGATAATTATTACATGTTGTTGAATCCAATATAAGCTTTCGAACTGCGAGCATAAATTATAAATTAAGCGGTGACAGAAAATGCCATTTGCGATCGTCACTATAAGGGCTCCCTCCTTCAATTATTATAAAAATTGTAACTGTTGTCAGGTGGCAGTATACGTCAATAGGACACTTTCACCTGAGTTGTTGTTAGAGAAGGTCAATTGTTCTTTGTATAAAGGAACATGGCATTGCACACCTGGTGTTGGAAACACAGAAAGATAAAAGTCGATTTCATGATAAAATCGTCTCGGCTAGTCTCATTATACGTCCACGCTTGGCATTTATATGGTTCGTATAAGACGGGACGTAAATTGTATAGGTTGGCTTTAGGATAGCAGTAAGTATTACCGAGCTTTAAGGCCTTATTAATTTAATATTTGCAGTGTAACTTACGAAAACTTATAAAAATTTATTGGTAACTTATGAAAATTTATTTGCAATTTATTCAAATCTTATAGGAATTGTAAAACGTATTTGAAATTTTACTTGGTGTGGTAACCAATCCAACGTGGTTCATTTGTTCGATGTGGACGCACGTGATGTTTGTTAGAAATTAAGTATCAAGTTAATTAGATTGTGTGGTGTTGGAGATTTCTAACCTGTTATTGCTGAAATAAGAAAATTTCAATTCATCAATTATTATTCCGGGTATGGTCTAAATACACAGCAGTATTCTTCTGATGGATTAACATCTGGTATGTGATTAGAGTTTTTTTAATACGTCAGCTGTAACTTTTGGCATGACAAACAAATAAGTTTTGTTTGTTCACGTGAAAATTTCCTAGTTCATTATGTGAATGACAAACAAGTTATTTTTAAACATTGGTGAAAGGAATCTATAAAACTTCACTTTTAATCTTTGTACTACCAAAAAATGGTAGATGACGATATAAAGATTGAAAGGGTTAACTTTCAGGATTAACAAAAATTAAAGCTATGATTTGAATACCAAATTATGTTAATTTAGAGAACTAAATTGTTTCATTTTGCTTTTCATTAATTAATAATTGGAATATTTTACCATTTAATGTGAAGTCTATGTAGTACTACCAAGGCCAAATGAAGTTTGTAATATAAATTTAATTGATTTTACAACTCAAATTTAAACATTTACAAGAATAAATTCTTGCTAGACTCTTATAATGTAAAAAACTACATTACTCTATTTTTGTGAGATACTGATGTTGAGATTATTACCGAGTACAAATGTACATATTTTTCATTATCATATTTTAGTCAAATTTTTCAAAGATGATGTTTTGTAAATAATTTTAAACTGCAACTTAAAGGAATAGATATTCATTTTGGTCAAGATTATGATTATTAGTTGTAATGAATGAGGGTTGATTCTAATTAATTATGAATTTTTTGAAATGAATGCACAAACGGTGCTAGCCTTGTTTAAATCTGTCTACAGGTGTAGCAGTGCATCTTTAGCGATCAATATCAAGCCATAAGGTAAGAAAACTTTAGGGATTGGGTTCTCGTAATATTTTTTTGTATAGCGGTATTTGAGTATAGGTTTCCGCATTTGCCTTATACAATAGACTCAAGTTGTGTTTTCTTAGTATACAAAAATTCGGTGGCGCCATATTCACTATATTTTGGTAGCAGTCCAACCCCGACCCAAAGCTCATGTTCTACCCAGAGCAAATCGCTCGACTAGCCGCTTAGCCTTTGGAGGTTTCCTCATCTACTAGCCATTTTTCACCGAAACTAACTTTGGGCTCTTTACATCTTCAGGAAATCTTCGTCATCTGTCCTTGTGCTTTTCAGCTGACTATATAGGAGTAAAGAAAATAACCCCTTAGTAAGGCAAAACGTTATAATTCCCAGAAGATTTTAACCTGATCGAATTAAAAATAACAAAATTATGGTAAGTTAAAGGCACCATAAATTATAGGTTGTACATTGTAAAGAAATTAACTAATAAGAGGTAAATTTTACATTTCTAAATTGCCTTTTTTGTCATTAATCCAATTCGGCTGAATTTTTCTTGGACTATGAAAATTTGTAATGTATGTAAGATATAAGAATTGTGAAAAAATAGCACTAATCATTAAAATCATCAGTATTACTTGATGTTGAAGATGCAGATATATCCACATAAGAGCAGGAAGTAACTTTCTTTGGAAAAGCATTTTGGAATCTTCTTTAGTATTAATTGTAATATCTGAAAAACAACATAATAAGTTAGATGTAAAAACAGAGAACATGTTAGTTGTTACCAGATAAAATTACTTTTTTTTTTTGGTGGTTTATGTTCAATTTGATCTGGTAGTACTTTTTTATCAAAAATGGTAGGAACCTTATCTAATAGTCTTTTGTGAACTTTAGAGGTTTTCGAGAAATATTTTTCTAGAAAATGTTTCTCACAAAGTTTATAATTTTTATACAGTTTGTCTGAATTTATTGCCAGTAAATCTTTCCGATTACATGCTGCTAACCGTTCCTCACATCTGTGGAAGTAGAAATATTGTAATGAAGAACTAAAAGTGCAGCCCAGGACAATATGTGCTATAGGCACAGATTATCTTATATTAATGGTAAATCTATGTAGGAACTCACCTTGTACGATCAATTAGTGAGAATCGAAACAGGGATATTGTTTGAAGATTTTGTGGAACACCCTCTGAAAGCACAAAATGAGCGACTTTTTCATTTTTTCAGTCCATATTGATTGTTGAACGCTAAATAAACAATACTTACAACAATACGAATCGTCCAAATAAAAAGTTAGGTTAACGACAAGAAAATTGTAGGTTGATTAGAAAACCACTTATTTGGAGTATGCGCAAAGAAAAACAATTAAGTGGGAAACGCTAACCTTTGCATCTGTAAGAGGTGGATAATCTGTGGCGTAACTAACTACAACAGCGCCAGGGTAAAGGCTGATAGTAGAGTTAAATATTGATAGTCGCCTGCGATTTTTCTTCTGGCACCTTTAACGTATAATTATCTCATTACTTTTACTGCTACATTTATAAACGTTTATTATTTTAAAACAATTTTAATTCATAATTCTTGCTGAACTTTATAGTTGCTCAAAAAATTAAATTTAGCATAATAAAAAGCATCTGTTTTGTTTAATCTTATTTGAAGAAAAGTTTATTATAACAAATAATGAAACGGAACAACACAGAGATTTTTAATAGAACAAAAGTATTAAAAGTAGACTAACTTGCTTTGAATATGAAGGTAATGCAATATCTCAAGGTAAAATAAAAAATGTTTGATAGAAATGAGAGCTGTATAATTTTCTGTCCGAATTAATTTCTTTTTTGCAAAATTATTTTCTATGTTGAAAATAGCTAAACGGTTTAACCCTTGCTGGCTATTGTTATTTCTATAAAACTCCTAAACAATGTTGATTTATAAAATAAGTGCTCAACAATAGCTAAAAATAATAAAGGTGTGGTACACCCATCGGCTAGGTTTGTTATATTTGTGTAATTTTTACTAAAAAATAAATCTAACAAAACTGCTGAAGTTTTTAAGACATCTCTAGAAGAAAAGCGAAAATTTAGAGTTACAAAAGCAAAATTATCAAACAAATTGCGGTATGCCTGTACATAATTCTGAAACTGTCAGTACGAGTAGGCGTAAGTGTTGAAACATTTTAAGCACATCAACCACATATTAGAGTTTTACAAGACTTTTATTTATATTTATCTTGAGGAGGAAAACTCATTATGATTTAGGAGACCTATTTGGTAGATTTTAACGTGGTTTTGAGGCTACCTTATGGCCGATTTACACTTGTGAGATACCAATGTTGTTGTACAAATATTTTATATGGTTCTGAGGCTACTTTAAAGCGGGTTTACACTTGTTAGATACTAATACTGTTCAACGAAGATTGTATACGGATCCTGAGGCGACCCCAACGCGGTTCTACACTTATCAGATACCAATGCTGTTTAACGAAGATTCTATATGGTTCGGAAGTAACCCTATGACGGGTTTATACTTGTCAAATACCAATGCTGTTTTATGGAGGCTGCTAATATGCTTATTGTTATGTAATTAGTTATTGTCTGTATACATAGAAATCATGTATGCAGGCTGTATTGCATGTTAATATCGCAAAAAAAAACCAGCAAAAACTTGCAATGCTACCTAGATATTGGGGGCATTTAATTTTCATTTGTTATTTCGTTTGTTATTACTTTTAGTAATGAAATCCGTTGTTTACCAAAAGTCCCGGATTCGTTTGCTACGCAGTTATTTTTATGTAGGGTTATATAAACCGATTCTTAGATCTTGCGTTTTTGTTTGTTTTCTTCTTTGTCAATAATTTTGGGTCCTCCCATTCTATTTTATGACTAAAGTTCTATGCATGTTGGTAAATCATAGATTTTTCAAATTTTCTATTTTTATATATGATTTATGTTTTTTTAATTGAACTTCAAATGGTATGGAACTTTCCCCTATATAAAACTTTTTACACTCGCACGGTGTTTTGCAGTTTTTCAAACTTTGTATTGCGTTTTAGGGTTTTGTTTTTGTTAATTGTGTTCTTAGTGTACTGTTGGTTGTAAATACTGTTTTGATTTTGAATTTGTCTCATGTTCTCTGGATTTTTTCGGAGAATTCTTTTATGTATGGTATGGAAAGTATTTTTTGATGCGTGTCGTTGTTTTTGTTTTCTTCTTTTTTATTTTTTGGGACTTTATTCATTTCTTTCTCTATTATTATTTTAGGATACTTGTTTTTTATTAATATACATTTGATTAGGAGTCCTCTTTTTTTAAAATTTCTTCGTTTGATGATATTAATTTTGCTCTATCATACATGGTTTTGATAATTTCTCGTTTGACACAGTGTGGGTGATTTGAATCCAAGTTTAAGTATTTGCTTGTATGTGTTGGTTTTCTGTATACTAATGTATTCATTGTTGTATCGTTTTTGCTAACAGAATATCTAAAAATGGAAGTTTTCCATGTTGCTCTAATTCATAGGTGAATTTAATAATTGGTTTTCTTTTGTTAATTGAATCTACAAAGTTTTTAATTAGGTCTGTATTATGAGGTCGCATAGCATAGACATCATCTACGTATCTGCACCAGAATAGTCATTTCAATTTTTGTGTAAATATTACATCTTTTTCGAATTCTTCGATGAATATATTACTAAAGATTGGCAATAGTGGACTTTTCATCGCCATTCCAAAGCTCTGTTTGGTCATTTATTTGAGAATACGTAGTATCGACGCATTACTAAGTAATAATTCCATAATCGATGATATACTTAGTTCTGTTCTTTCTTTAAGGTTGTCATCTTTTTGTAGTTTGTTTTTTATGTATTAAGTATTTAGTTTACAGGGACATATGTGCAGAGATTTACTACATCAAAACTTACTTGTGTGTGTATTTTCAATTTTGATGTTTGATGACGTCGCTAAAAAGTGTTGGTTGTTTTTTATGAAAAAATTCGTTCTGCCTGCTGATGGATTTATAGTTTTTAGGAGAAATTTTACTTAATTAGGTCGTAGTGAATCTGTGTAGCTTACAAGTGGTATCAAAGGAATGGCTTTTTTATAAATTTTTGATAAACCGTAAAAGTCGGGTGGTTTACTGTAGTGTGGGACTGCTTCTTTCTTTGTTTTCGAATGCATTTAAAATTTATATAGAGTTTTGTATATTTTATTTTCAATTGATTTTTATGGGTCCGTTTGTAAACTAGTGTAATTCTCAGTGTTTAATAGTTTGTTGACTTTTGCGTTGTAATCGTTTTTATCCATTACTATTGTTGCATTGACTTTGTCAGCAGGCAGAATTATAATTGAGTTATCATTTTTTAGATTGCGAATTGCATTTATTTCGTTACCACTTACATTTGGTTTTATGTTGTAATTCCTTTCTATTTCGATTTTGCATCGTACTCTAAATTCGTTTGCTTTTTCTTCTTCGAGATAGTTCGCTGTTTTCTCAATACAGCTGATTATTTCAAATGTTGGTATTGATTTTGGTGTTACTGTAAAGTTTAGGCCTATTGACAGAATTAGTTTTTCTGCGTCGTTAATAGTTCTGTTTGATAAATTTATTACGTTGTTTAGACTGGTGTTGTTGTTTTTTAACTTTTTAGTTTGCGTGTTACTTTTTTTTATAAATATATTATTAAATTTTTTAAGTGAATTTCTTTTATTTGAAAAATTTTCGATTCGTAGTAGAAATTTAATAATCTCTTTATAAAGAAAAGTAAAACGCAAACCAAACCGTTAAAAAACAACACCATGTTAAACACTGTCATAAATTTATCAAACAGAACTATTAACAACACAGAGAAACTAATTCAATCAAAAGACCTAAACTTTGCAGTAACACCAAAATCAATACCAACATTTGAACTAATCAGCTGTATTGACAAACCAACGAACTAACTCGAAGAAGATCAAGCAAACGAATTTAGAGTACGATGCAAAATCGAAATAGAAAGAAATCACAAAATAAAACCAAATATAAGTATTAACAAAATAAACGCAATTTGCAATCTAAGAAACGATAACTAAATTATAATTCTACTTGCTGACAAAAGGAATGCAACGATAAAAACGATTACAACGCAAAAGTCAACGAACTGTTAAACACTTAAAATTACACTGGTTTAAAAACGTGTAACAGTTTGTTTTTCCTCTTCTACAATAACGCATAAAAATTATGTGTTGTGTTACAAAAATTTTAAATTTATTTTTATAATTCAATATGAATCGTACATCTACAACTAATACAAAATTAAAAGAAGGTATCATAATTTTGAAACACCCCAATTATTGTCCTTTTATTCTAATTATCTAGTAAATAAAGTGCATAGTTATAAATGCTCCAGTTTGTATTTTATAACCAAGCTAAAACTCTAATAAGCAATTCAAAAATTTCCATAAAGTATCTTCAAGGTAATATCAAATAGCGCGATTTTGCACATCTGGTTGTTCGATACTCAAGTGTTGAGGTCGCGGTTGTTGTCGAGTCGAACCAGTCGGCCCTTTATCATTCTAGCGTCAACTAGGGGAAATTGATATCAAAGGGTGACTTACGAGTTGCAATCTATTTTCATGCAATCCATCGATCTGTAGGTTTAGAAGCTCATCATGCGCAACACTAAAGAACTGAAAGTATAATGGTTGTACGAAACCGTTAATTTATTACGTATAAGATATATACGTTCCTCATTTTCAACATGCAAGCTTTGTGTTAAGACAGAAACAACCTTAAAGAACTGATTAATTACTATAAGAAAAAGTTAATTTATGGCGTATAAAACGTTCACGCATTGGAAACTTACGAAGATTCCATCCTTTATCTTTATGGTTTTAATTTACGAAGCGTTGTTATAACAAAGTAGACAACTGCTTCTTCCTGTGTTTGTTCAAAGTTGGAAGTCCACATATGGGTCGAGTTTATTTGCTAATTGGTTTGTAACCAGCCGTATTCGATGTTTAAGGTCGTTAAATGGTTTTCCCTTGTTAAGACAATCATCTGTTTGACGTACAACGTCGTGTTTAAACCATAACCTTGGTAGTTTGAACCCAAGGAAAAAATCTTAATGATAATATTTAATTATGAATTTAGATTTTCAAACTTTGCTCTGGATTAAAATTATGCTTTATAAAATTGTTTACCTCACAAACTCTTCATGAATTTACATTATGAATAATATAGTCGAGTACTTGCTTATACATGACAACTATTTAACAAAGTTTAAGTTTACTAATTAAAAGATCTTATTATAAAACTAGTTTTGTAAATATGTACGTCGTTTAGTCAGTACTGAAAGAATGACAAAAAAGCTCATAATTTTTTAATGATATTTATAATGCTTATTTGAGTTAGAGGTTTTTAAAATGACCCAGATTATTAATATAAATTCATAAAATTAAAGGAGCATTCAGAAAACTTATAGTAAATATCTGTCAACTTAAATCAGAAATATTTTTCAGTTAATATGTGTTGATATTTAAAAACTCTGATTTCTTTATAAACTTAGAAAAGGTTAATTACACTCAAAGAAGCGCTTAAGAAATAGTGTTTATTCTATCCATACTTATCTTTAGATTCTATAAATTATATATAAACCAGAAGTGCATAAATTCAATAAGTAGAGTGTCTATGCACCAATACACAAAAGAAAAATACCATATATGCACAAAACTTGTCTGATTTATTGATTTTTTTATTTTGAGGCACAAACTGCTGTCTCCAATATTATTTTATTTACTTTATTTTATTTCAGGATAAACGTAGTACCATCTAAAAATACGAAATCTTGTATTCCAATAACAGAATATATTTGTTGAAATTCCTGTATTTTTCTTAGCGATATTTCTTGTTCTTACACCTTACCTAAGTACAGTGGCGCCCTACCCATCCGTATTTATTTAACGACCCCCCTGATAGTCTCTCTAAACCGCTGAAGATAGAGTTCAGAGTTAGTGCGGAAGTCTACAAAAGTCAGTTGTGTTAATACAGATAAAACTACATCTTCTACACAACTTTTGTGAGAAAAAAATAAAAGATCAGTTATAGAAAGTTGCACTAACGCCCAAAGCATGGAGCAAGAATAAGTTACACTAACACCCAACGAGTGGGGCGAAATTTATCTCACTGCCACCACCAAAGTGGTGTAATTTAATTTTTATCGATTCCCAATAATATTTTAGTAGCATGTTTGTTTCCTCAGTAATCATTAAAAAATTATTTCAAAGAATAAAATTAGCTTTTCAAGACTCAGTAGTATAAATAAAGTAAAATAGTAACAAAAATTATTTTTCAAAATGGCTGAAAATTTTTAAGTAGTTTATTTACATAAAGAAGAATTAAATTATGAATTGCGAATAAGAGGTATAATTAATAATAAAGAAATAGTTGAGAAAAGAAAAATGTGAAATAGGTTATTAGCAAAAGAGGCTATGAAGCCTGGTTGCTTAAGTAATTTAGAGGAATTTCAGAAAAATTTTGAGCTTGAATGTGCAAAAATATATACTTCTATTAAATCTATTATCCCTATAGTAGGGGATAAAAAATACTACTATAGTAAGCCTGATTATCCTAAAAGGCGATTAAAAGGCGCAGCAAGGGGCAGCAGCCTTGCTGGCTAAAAGATATTGGAGGAGGGTCGGTCGGTCTCGCGCGATCATCAATAATTTACAAGGTTGTTGGGGGTTGGCCGTGATGGATACGGCTTTCTGCTAAAATCTTTAAAAACTGCGTTGTGGAAAGATATGGGAGCCTACCACAATATTTCCCAGGTGTGCGTGGCCTAAAACACGAAATACATATGATGGAGAGCTTACAAGTAAAATTCTTGTCCAGAGGTAAAATACTCCCTCATTTGGATCTCCGGGAGGGGGTACTTGGGGCTCGTCATCGTAAGAATATAAAACAACAGTTCGATTTAGTGATAGGGACTTGGAATGTAAGGTCATTACTTAGAGTAGATAAGTTAACGAATTTATTAGTCGAAATGAGAAAGGAAAAGCTGGACATTTTAGGTATTAGTGAGGTGAGATGGTCAGATAGTAATGACTTTTGGAAAGATAATTATAGAATAATTACAACTTTTTCAACTAATGGACAGGCAGGGGTAGGAATAGTGTTAGGTAAAAGATTAGGGCATAAAGTTAAAGAGTACTTACAATTTAGTGATAGAATAATTATGGTTAGATTGAGTACAAAACCCACAGACACTGTTTTAGTACAGGTTTACATGCCAACAACTCAGTACGAGGATGAGGAAGTAGAAAAGGTATACGAGGATATAAATAGTATAGTGAGAAAAGTAAAAGGAGATGAGAATTTAATAGTTATGGGCGATTTTAATGCGCCAGTGGGAGAAGGTAGTGAGAGAAAATAGGTAGGAAAATTTGGGTATGGCAGACGAAACGATAGAGGAGAAAGATTAGTTGAGTTTTGCCAGGAACTTAGATTAGTAACTGTAAACACCCTATTCGAACAACATGTTAGGAGAAGATATACCTGGAAAGCGCCAAGTAATAGGGCTAGATACCAAATAGATTATATTTTAGTTAAACAAAGATTTAGAAACCAAGTTAAAAACTGTTGTAGTTATCCAGGGGCTGACATAGATAGCGATCATAACTTAGTTAAAATGGAGGGTAAACTAAAATTCAAAAAATTGAGAAAGGTTAAAAAAGAAGGATAGGATCTAGGTAACCTTAATGATAGTAGGGTAAAAGAGGAATATAAGCAAGTACTAGATAATAAGAGCAAAGAGATAGCTGTAGGAGGGAACGTAGAAAATAGATGGAAAGAAATAAAACTGACTGTACATGATACAGCAACACAGAATATAGGTAAGAAAAAATTGAAGCGAGGAAACCCTGGGTAACAAAGGAGATATTAGATTTAATAGAGAATAGAAGAAAGCTTAAACCTTTCAGAGAAGTGGATAGTGAAAGTAAGCAAAAATATAATACAGTTAGAAATAAGATAGTACATGAGTGTAGAAAAGCTAGAAATAAATGAATGGAGGAGAATTGTAAGGGAATACAAGATGATTTGAGAGTAGGTAAGACAGACAGGGCTTACAGGGCAGGTAAAAGGCTTTTTGGGGAAGATAGGAAAAAATATAATGGTATTAGAGACGAAAATAATGAGCTTCTAATAAATAAAGTTGAGGTAGCAGATAGATGGAAAAGATTATTAGAAGATTTATATAAGGGAGACGATATGGATGAGTTAGAGAACGACCAAGAAGAGGGTGTAGAAATAGGGTTCTCAATATTAAGAGAGGAATTTGATAGAGCTGTTCGGAATCTTAAACTAAATAGAGCGCCTGGGATAGACGATATTCCCGCAGAATTAATAATATATGCAAGTCAGAAAACTTTAGACAGATTATATGAACTAGTAAAAGTAATATATGACATAGGTGAGGTTCCAATAGATTTCGAAAAAAATATTATTATCCCAATCCCAAAAAAGTCAGGAGCTGATAGGTGTGAGAATTTTAGAACGGTTAGTTTAACTTCTCATGCTTCCAAAATTCTAACAATAATAATTAAAAATAGAGTAGAAGCTTTGACTAAGAATTATTTAGGCGAAGACCAATATGGTTTTCGTAAAGACAGAGGGACTAGAGAACCGATACTAATGATTAGGGTAATTATCGAAAAAGGTTACAAAAAATAAAAGACTCATTTTGCGTTTGTAGATTTAGAAAAGCATTTGATAGGGTTAATTGGATTGTTATGTTCAGGGTTTTGCAAAAATAGGAATCTCTCATAGGGATAGAAAATTATTTACAGTCTATATAAAACCAACGCGTAGTAATTAGATTTGATGAAATAGAAAAGGAAGCTAAGATTAGAAATGGTGTTAGACAGGGTTGTATACTGTCTCCCTTGATTTTTAATGTTTATATTGAGGAAGCTTTAAACTTAGCTAGAGAGAGAAAAGAGATAGGTATTAGTGTACAGGGACAGAAAATAGACATGCTACGTTTTGCAGATGATATAGCCATTATAGCAGAGTCTAGAAAAGAGTTAGAAGAGTTTTTAAATATTTTAGATGAAATACTACAGAGTAACTATAGCATGAGAATTAACTCAGTAAAACAAAGATAATGACAAGTGAGTTACAGCCTAGTTCTAAACCAAAATTAAAAATAGGTAATACCGAGTTAGAGGAGGTAGATGAATTTTGCTATTTAGGTAGTATAATTACAAAGAATGGACGTAGCAGAAGGAATATAGTAGCTAGAATAGCTCAAGCTAGAAAAATGTTTTTAAAAAAGAAAAACTTACTAATAGCTAATAGTATTAGTTTAGATAATAGAAAAAGTTTCTTAAAATCGTACGTATGGAGCGTTCTACTATATGGTAGTGAGACTTGGACAATTAAAGAAGTAGATAAGAAAAAGATAGAAGCTTTTGAAACTTGGTGTTATAGGAGAATGTTAAAGACTAGTTGGACAGATAGAGTAACAAACGAGGAAGTTTATAGAAGGATAGGTGAGGAACCCTGGATGTGGAAACAATTGAAGGTCAAGAGAGATAGAATGATAGGGCACCAGTTAAGACATGAGGAGGGACTATTTAGTAAAGTCTTAGATTATAGACTACCAAATAAAAATAGAGTAGAAAAGCCTAGACAAAGCTATATTAGTCAAATTATTAGAGATTTAGGTTGTGAAGGGTATGCAGGCCTTTTTAGACTAGCTCAGAATAGACAAGAATTTACAGCTGCGTCAAACCAACTTTAAGTAAGTTCGAAAACAAACCAAAAAGAATAAGTAAATAAAAATCAGTTAACTAAATGTCACCATGACATAACTCACAATTAGTTAGCGGTCTGGCATGTTGGTAGAGTTTCGTTGCTTAAGCCTTACCATAACATATAATTTAATAAACGTCACCATTACATAACTCACAATTACGTAGCGGTCTGGCATGTTGGTAGCGATTCGTGGCTTAAGCTTTACCATAACATATAATTTAATAAACGTCACCATTACATAACTCACAATTAGGTAGCGGTCTGGCATGTTGGTAGCGATTCGTGGCTTAAGCTTTACCATAACATATAATTTAATAAACGTCACCATTACATAACTCACAATTAGGTAGCGGTCTGGCATGTTGGTAGCGATTCGTTGCTTAAGCCTTACCATAACATATAATTTAACACTTTTCCTTTTTGAAGCGGATAACCAGGTTATATTTCATTTCCTTATAAATGGTAATCATGTAAACATGTTAGAGTTCTTTAACAACCATCAGGTTGCTAATATCTATGTAGAGCCAGGTGGATAGGAAAAAGATAGAAGGATATAGGAAGACCTAGACCAAACTATATTAGTCAAATTATTAGAAATTTAGGTTGTGAAGGTTATGTAGAGCTTTTTAGATTAGCACAGAATAGAAAAGAAGTTAGAGCTGCGTCAAACCGACCTTAAGTAAGGTCGAAAACAAAATGATGAAATGATGATGATGATTAAATCTATTCAAAATGTTTTATTGGAATTTGACGAAAATCGCTCAGATTTAAAAAAATTTTGTCGAGAATAATTCAGCTCAGTGGTCGTATAAAAAGAATGTTACTTCCTATCGAAAATTCAAACTAAAATTTAAAATTTTAAAATGAAGTTTTAACTACTGTTTTAGTATTAAAATCTGATCTTTTTGAAAATGGCAATAAGAATGAATATACAAGCAAGTAAGATGTGTCTTTAATTTCTCCTACTAGTGTCAATGTATTTGTACAGACAGTTACTTATAGTAGGTAAGTAAAGCCGGTATGACTTCAAAACGGTGTACGTGGATGTTTTTCCAGGTGACATACGCGTGCACCGTTTTGAAGCCAAACCGGCCTTATATACTTTCAATGTAAAATACGTGTGGACACGTTTTGAAGTCAGACCGGCTTTATATTACTTTCAATGGAACATACGTGTGTAACTTCAAAACACACGTATGCTACGTTGAAAGTGCGTGTAGAGAAAATGTGGAGCTGTTTTGAATTTGGTTTTCTAGCGAGAAGTTATAAAGTAGGTCAGATTCATAATATCACATCTAAGTCAATTGTATAAAGAATGCTGTATTTAATTAAAGTGGATTCTGATTTATGTTTTTACTTTTGTTTAGAAGTTGCTAATACACATAGGCCGGTTTGACTTCAAAAGTGTCCACACGTATGCTACATTGAAAAAAAATGTAGATGCGTGCAGAAAAAATGTGGAGCTGTTTTGAATTCTAGCGAGAAGCTATAAAGTAGGTCAGTTGCAAAATATGCTAAGGCCGGTTTGAATTCAAAGTGCGACTACTCTGCAAATACACATGAGCCCGTTTCAATGCAAAATGTGTTCACTCTTGTGATAGGTTGAAAAGTAGGTTAGCAAAGTACGCAGATGGTGGTAATCTGCTATATAAAGAGATTGCTTTTAATAGTAATTTAATTAGTCGAAATTTACTGCATATTTACATATCTACATATACAAACATGTATATAATTGATATTCGGAGATTTAAATACAAGAAAAACAAGTTTGTGTGCAAAGAAATTGCGGTTTTAGACTTGTTGGAAGGCGTTGTTTGGCATCAAATTTTTAAACTGCCAAGGCAGTCTAGTTGTTTGAGCCAAGATCATACAAAACATAACGACTGGGTGACAAGGAATATTCATGGTCTTTCTTGAGATGAATCTTCAACGGCTGGAATGGTATCATCATATATAGCGCTTTATTTAAAGCAAATTATCCGACCCGGTGAAGAAGTATGTGTGAAGGGTCTAGAAAGAAGAAATGGATGGAAACATATCTAATGCAAAACGTTGTAACTGATATGCTTGCACTAGGTTGTCCTAAGCTATCGGAGTTAAAAATAAACAATTGTTTACTATGTAACATCCATTGTTATAGACAGCAATAATAATCTGCAAATGTCAAATCAAAATACCTTGAATGGTTTAATAATAATAAAAAACAATAGAAAGGTTGTGTCTGTATTATTTATTTTAATTTAATTTTACAATGTTAGTCTTATTAACTATTATTATTATAACAACTTCTAGCAAACATTATTTTTATCGATCCAGCTATTGTGTACGTTAGAGAAGCCTAACCATTTTACAAAGACTTTATTTCCACTCTTTCTTAGGATTTTTTCTACCAGGTAAATTCCTGGATGTTTAA
This sequence comes from Platerodrilus igneus, assembly GCA_036346225.1. NCBI lineage: Eukaryota > Metazoa > Arthropoda > Insecta > Coleoptera > Lycidae > Platerodrilus > Platerodrilus igneus. The sequence goes on from JARFIW010001241.1 coordinate 225,890, forward strand.
CCTTTTGCAACTCCATTTCATAGAATGCACCTTTGATTTCCTTCTCGTCTTGATCTTCTAATATATATGTTGTTGAATTGGTTACGTTTACCTTTTTAATCTTAAAAATTTTATTTGACCAGATTGGCGTGTAACCTTTCGTAAATGCTTCCCTGTGTTTACTAATCCTCACACTGTCTTTAATTGAATATTTTGGTATTTTGGTTGCAAGTTTGATGTGGGTAAATGATGATTTAAGAATAGTTTTTTCATTTGATTTATCAACTTTTACAGGTTTGACTCTGATAGTACTGTGAACTGTATTGTTGTATTGTTTCACAATATCGCTTAAATTTTTTATCCAATTGTAAGAACCGTTCAGGTTAAACAAGCGCCACATTTTTCCCTTTAAAGTTCTAATTACACGTTCCATCATGCATGCTTTCTTTGTAGTAAGCACACTACAATGGTTTATGCCATATGTTTGCATTAAGGATTGAAAGTGTTTGTTATAATATTCTTTACCAAAATTTGACTGCAAATTTCTTGGTGGATTTTTAAATATATTTAAAATTGTTTTCATTGCAGCAGTAACATAAGCCCATACGTATTTGGAGAAACTATCAATAACTATTAAAATGTATTTAAATCCTTTGTTTGTTTGCGAATATGGTAGCATTTCAATCAAATCGGTCTGAAGAAGGTCATTTAAATCTTTTACTTTAACTTTGCGTTTCTTGAAATTTATTCCTGCTGGTTTATGAAGTTCATTTACTATATCCTCTTTCACTTTTGATTGAGCACCTATCATAATACTTTTTTTTTCTAATCAGGATTTATTATAATACAATTAATAAATAGTTCTATGTTTGGATGTCGATGGCTCCACGTGCTTTGAAAGAAACTTTTAATATAAAATCAAGAAACATTGTGGTATTGTTTATGATAGCACCGCTGACACGAAAGCTGATTACATCCATACGTCTAAGCAAAAATCCTTGTAACTGTGCAATTACGTAACTTTTTTCGTTTATAAGAATTTCAATGTCTTGCGGGTATTCCTTAATATTCTCAGTAACTGCTTCATCCTAAGGAAATTCATAATTATGTTTAATGTTGAAAATAAGGAATGTCCTGCAACAGTCGAGGAATGTACTAAAGTAAACCGTTGCTACTACCGTGTAATGTAGCATATGTAACTTGTACTCAATCAAGGTTTCACAACCTTCATTTTTTTTTATATTCCTGTTCACTTGATCTATTTTATGGTTATTTAAGTGCCTTCTAAATTTGTCAATTGTTATATCATCTAATCACTTTCGCCTCGCGCAATTCTTCAATGATCGAATTTATTTCGTTGCCGTGACCTGTGTGTCCAGCAGTCTGAGATGAAACTAAAAGCCGTAATCTATCAACAAGTTCATTGGAATCATTCCAATATAAATAATCTATGGCGTTATTTGATACTTCCATTGTCATACCGTCTTCAAGACGCTTTCTATGGGGTAATGTTCTAGGTCTACGAAGTGTTTGGGGAAGTATGTTCAATGTAGATATTATATTTTTGTATTTATATGAATTATTACCCTGAATTTGTTCTGTTTCAGAACAATATCTTCTATTAGCATTTGTTCCTTTCACAATATCAAGGTATGACTTTAGATCTTGCGGTCTGTATACGACTGGATATTTTTTAAACAGTAGTTCGTATAATCCAGGAGTACCTTTATATTTCAAATCATTTATTAGTACAGTTTCATCATCCAACGCGCAATTCGAATCATAAAACCTATCATAAAACCATTTGAATCAGGGTTAAACCAAACACCATATTTATGATCAAATTCGTTCTTAACATCTTTAAACATATTGTAAATATATTCTCGAGGTAGCGGATGTAGCTGTTCGAGATAATGTGTCATACCAGGTGAATCGACAAAGCTTTGTATATATTCCTGGGCTTCTTGAGCATTTCGATTAACTACTGCTTCGTATTCATTATCAACATCATCATCATCATCATCTTCATCTATGGCATCGTTTTTTATATTCGGTATATGCTGAGCAGTTTTTTACACTGCTATGAGGCAGTTTTTCTTCTTCTTTAAATTTCTCTTTCTTTACCACACTTTCCCCATCTAGTTTATTAGCAATAGTTTCTAATCGCGATGTTATGGGTAAGATTGATTCCACTTGGATGACTTCATTATCTTTTAACTGACGCAATTAGTTTTTTACAATGTTTCTTTTCTTAATTAAAATTCTTTTAAGTTTTATCGCCTCCTTGTTCATTGCGTAAAAAGTTTATTGTAATAAAAAAATGCTTGGATACTAACGATACTTGCGTCTCTCAAGGTTTAAATATGTATGAAGTAATCAAAACCTATTCGGTACCTTCCTTGACCTTGATCACTATCCTTTTCTACAGCTAAGAAACCGTAGTTGTCTTGCCAACAAGCAGTACATATTTCACGGAATTTATCGTATTTCATGTCAGTATTGACGTAATCGTCATATATGTGTTTTAAGTTTAAATCATCTTGTTTAAATAAAACTAAAAGATTAGCATTATCACGTAGTAATTGCTTAGGTATACGGGTATAATTTTGACAAAGGTAAAGTATTCCCTAATTATACCTTGTTTATCGCAAGTTAAATCATCAAAAACAAATATAGAATTATTTCGAGCATCAGATGGTGATATAATATTATTAGAACTGGAAAATGTATAATATTTTATCCTTTTTATTGGTTGCAGTAGACTTTCAAAGTATTGATACTTTGGTTGATGAAGTGATTTAGAATAAACATATACGTTTTCAAACTTTGATGGACTAACAACTAGACATTGAATAGATGAAGGCAGAAGAACGCTGTGTTTTTTTTAGCTAAGGATTGCACGTCAATGTCATTATTGTTTAAGGTTAAAGATGTTGATTGTTACACAACGCGCATGTTTGCAAGTACTAAATTCGATTGTAAAGAAATGGAATTATATATAAGAAACGGCGAGTATATAAAGGATCATTAATTCACAATAATTTATTTATTTACTACACAGCTTGAGAGGACAGTTGTCCGCTAATGATTACCTATAATAATTCTAAAGCTACTGGGAACGGACTGTTAAATACTGTAATTATCAATTTACCATTTGAAGCGCATATTCCGGGTTACAAATTTTGCGGTCCGAGTACAAAACTAATCAAACGGTTAGCTCGGGGAAACAAGGGAATAAACAAGTTAGAAAAAGCTTGTATGAAGCACGATATTGCATATTCCAAAGAAAAGGATCTATCTAAACGCCATCAACCAGATTCGAAGTTAGCTCAGTTAGCTACAGAAAGACTAAATTCTGGCGACTCGTCTTTAGGTGAAAAAGCAGCAGCATTTGGAGTAGCTACCGCAATGAAAGCTAAAGTAAAACCTAGTATGGGTGCCTGTGCATCGCTGAGAACAAAAAATATCAATAAAATAAGAAAACTGATAAAGAAACGTAAAATAAGAAATACGCTAGGTAATAAAAGTAATAATCAAACAAGCACGTACAGTTTTTAAAAGGGCTAAAAGATCTAATATTATAGATGCAATCAACATAGCAATTAAGGCCGCCAATACAGCAAAACAAAAGAAGCATATTAAATCAGCTCGTATTATATCAATTCCTAAAACAGGGGGATTTCTACCACTAATACCAATTTTTGCAGGCTTAAGCGCCCTTGGTACTCTTACTGGAGGTGCAGCTGCTGTTGCAAAAGCAGTTTCAGATACTAAAATAGCTAAAAAACAACTAGCGGAAAAACAACGTCATAACAAGGCAATGAAGGACATTGCAGTCGAAAACGGTATGTACATCAAGCCTTATAAAAAAGGTTTTGTTTTTTTTTAGCCCCTGCAAAACCTCAAAGGAACACAACTTGATTTTACCGAATCGAGCACTAAGCAATGTAGAATTAATAGAGTTTGTTAAGCAATTAGAAGCACCATATTTCCGTGGAGTGTTCATGAGAAACAATCTTCCCAAGAAAGTTAATTTAAAAGAATGTGGTATAATTAATCTAAGCAGTACATAGAACTGCGTATGAAGTTGTCATGTCGTACACTTTTACTCTAACGGGAAACACTTCAGTTTTAACAAGCAACTTTAATCCGCCTATAAACTTGGATAATGATTCGGAGTACGTATTAGGATTAACAAATTTTGAGTCTTATAACACAATTCCAAACGTTGAAAAAATAAATAATAAATTTTATTAAGGGCCTAACGTAGAATTTATAGAAATACCTGAAGGTACTTATGAAATTAGAGAAATTAGTAAATATCTTCAAAAAGCTTTAGGCGATAAAAGATGGCGTGGTCGTATGGAACAATCACGAAGTGCTAGAAAGACGCCAGTGTATATAGAAATTACAGCTGACAATAATACACTTAAAAATGTAGTATTAAATATAGTGAAGATGTGGATTTTACCAAAAAGAATTCATTTGGTTTTCATCTCGGTTTCAATCCACGGAAATTGCTAGCATATGCCACGCATTAAGCGGACTACGCGATCAACATTTATAAAGTGAATTCAGTTTTAATTGATTGTAATATTGCAAGTGGATCCTATTTAAATAGTAAACCAGTGCATGTAATACATGAATTTTTTCCTCAAGTACCTGCAGGTTTTAAATTTGTCGAGAGCCCACCTACGATTGTATATCTACCAATCAGGTCACGTATAATAAATAAAATAATAGTTAAAGTGTTAGATCAAGATGGAAATTTAGTTAATTTCAGAGGAGAACTGCTAACTGTAAGGTTGCATTTAAAAAAAACTGCAATAGACATGGGTATCAAGTATAATGCACACAACAAGTCAGGAATTGCTATAAATGCTGGAAATCTCAAAGCAATCAACACTCGATTGATTGTTTCAAGACCGTTAACAGCACAAAACCGGCAGTTTCTACAATCGTTAGGACTGCATTTATTTAATTAAAAAGTAGAATGAATAGTGAAATACTGAACGTGCGTGAAAAAATTTACTTCGACAATGCAATTGTTAATATTGAAAAACAACAATAATGATGAAATTCGAATCTCTATACAACAACAAGATGTATACACCTTACCATCGAAGAGTATGCTGTACATAGAAGGCAAATTAATTAAAACAGATGGAACGCCGTCTCAGACAGCAAAGTTTGTAAATAATGGGGTTTTGCTGCTTTTTGATGAAATTAGGTATGAGATTGCTGGTGTCATTGTAGATCGTGTTTGGAATCCTGCATTAACGTCTATAATGAAGAGATATGTTTCATATAATAGCAATCAAAGTTAACATTTAGAAAACGCTCGGTGGTTTTCTATGGGTGGTTCGCAAATAGTTGATGCCAATGGGAATTTTAACGTTGCAATAAACGTTTCAATGGTTCTCGGATTATGCAAGGATTTTAAAAAAGTTATTTTAAACCTCCGCCGTGAGTTAGTTTTACTACGTTTTAGTTTTGATACTGATGCCATAATTAATCCTACACCTGATGAGGAAATAGAAGTTGTTTTAAACAAAGTTCTATGGAAAATGCCGCATGCAGCCGTTGATGATACTCAACGAATTAATTTAATAGAATGCGTTGCACAAAATCAGGATTTGCATATTCCGTTTAGAGGATGGGAGTTGCATGAATATCAACTTCTACAAGAAACGCAACGTCATACATGGAACATTAAAACAACAACACAATTAAAAAACCAAGATTTGTGATTGCTGGTTTCCAAACCAACCGAAAAATAGATACATGAGCAACTACAGTCGTTTTGACCACTGCTATTTAACCAACATGAAACTCTATTTAAATTCAGAAATTTTCCCGTACGATAATTTAAATTAGTAGTCATAGATTGTTCTAGACTGTTGTTCTCTACTGTCGATATTAGATTAGAATTTAAAACTGGCAGAAACGTTTTGACAAATTTATCTTGTCATTGCCTTATACTTCATGATAAGATAGTCAAATACAATCCGCTTTCAAACAGCATAAGAATATTATAATTAGTTTATTACTGTACCTTTACAAATTATGAAAAAGAAAAACCAATAAATCATTTAGCAATCACAATATTTATTATTTTACATGTTTTTTACAATATCAAATGTTTGATTGTTTTATAATAATAAATTTTGCTTAAATACTTTTTACATGTTTGAAATTATTAAGTGATTTAGTAAACAGTCATAAACATTGTCAAATTGTGTCAGTAGAACCGCTAATATTTACAAGCAATTTAAATATAAGTTTTGTTATATATTTCTCAAATAAACTAACTGGTATGTTATTAACAAACTGGATTTTTTTTTAACAGAACGGTTACTACTATTTTTTCTACAATACATTTATACTAATATAGTTCAACTCGGATAGATTGAAAGGTATCGTATTTTAGACACATCCAAAAAAAGAAAACTGTCTACTTGTTGCAGGTATAAACATTACACTGAAGTTTTTATAACTAAAAAAAATATTATATGTTAATCAGGATAAAATAAATTGCATTCTTTATTTGAGTCAGTGGTTGAAGCTTTACAAGTCATTTCTGAGTGTATAGTTATACCCCCAAGGTTTAGTATCAGTGGGTGAGGTACTAAGAATTCTTTTATCATCACTTGGATTAAGAACAATTTTGTTTTGTTTTATAGTAAACACATCATGTTTGACTGATCTAATTAAACATTGCATTCTTATAATCATCAAAAGAAATTTGCTTAATACTTGCTGAAGAAGATACCTTTGACTTTTTTATTACTCTATCCTTAACTCTGTAAGTGTACATTTTAGATCTAAGCCCTACAGACTCTAGCATGATATCACCATTGTTTTCATCTTTCATAGGACCAAGAACCTTTTTATTTGATAATGGGATATGATATTTATTATTGGGGTCGTTATCGGAAGTATCAAATCTATGAATATCTTGTTTGATATAAGAGTATATCAAACTATCCGTATCTCTGTACAGAAGCTTTGCTTTGTTAGCATATTGCGATTTTATATAACTATAATGAAATTCATATAAATAGGTTTTTGAAATATCTAGAATAGAGAAACCTGCATAAATGGGTTTGTTTAAATAAACCTCTAATTTATTCATTTCTTTTAAGACAAGATCTTTGTCTAACACAGTGCAACTGTAAAAATTAGGTTTCGCTATGTAACTACGAGCTCTAAACCGTCCTTCCCATTTGGTCACTAATTTCACATCTTTCCATTTCCGTACGTTTTCCATCATTTTTCCATAAACCAAATTTATCATATTTTTATAAAAGCATGTATCGAAACTGTTTTTTGACTGTTGTCTTAATTTTGTATTCAAATCAATGTATTCTTTTAACCAAGGAGCTTGTTTAAACCAAAGAACCTTATGAATCTTTTTCAGTTCTAAACCGTAGCTTAAATACATTTTTAAATTCTTGTAGTGAATAATATAGTTGAGTTTTGGATATAAAGTTGTAAGTAATTTCTTTAGGTTTGATTTATTAGAAAGTACTGGTGGTATCACATGTTCAGGCGCCAAAGGTAAGTCACTGTGAATTTCATGTAAAAATACTGGGTAGTGTAAATCGTATTCAAAAATATATCCTACATCAGAATCATCGGGAATATTAAGTATGTCTAAACGTACTATATCTGGACTGGTGCCATCTAAAAATTCAAATTCTCCATATGGAAGATATTCAAACATTGCAGCCCCATATAAATTATTGACATCAAAATACATTAAATATTTAGAATCGAAATTCGGATCATAATCTGCATTCATATATTTGTTATTTGCTTTGGCATATCTATTTGAACATTGAGAAACGCCACCACGAATTCCCCGTTCTAAAAACATTATTTTTTCAATATCAGTAAGCAACTCGAGTTTAACGTTCGTCGTTTTTAACAATGCGTCTAGAGCTAAACCAGGAGCCGTAAAGTAGTGAATGGATCTAACTTATACGTGAACATTCAAGTTTTTCTAAAGTTTTCAAATATGTCAGTCAAGAGCAGTACATCTGTTTTTAAATATAGATCTGAATAGTCCCCTAGTGTTTTTATATTAAATGTTTGCCAAACGTGTTTAGCATGATTATAGTCTTCATATGAGACTACTTCATTGCGCAAACGATTAAAGAATGCTGTTTTACAGGGTAAATTGGTTTCATTGAGCCTACCCCAAGAGTTAATGTAATCATAGGGAAATATGCCTTTACGCGAGTTATGTATCCCCCAATTTACCTATATATATTGAATAATAGAATCTAATAAGAATTTTTAGAAATTGTTAAATAAATTATAAGTTAATTGCAACAATGCAATACAAAGATAACCCATACAGGTTATTAACAGTTCATGAGAACGGATATGCAACTTTGTATCCGAGAAGGCAGTGATACTGCAGGTGGCAGGTCACAGACGGTTAACATACCGCAATTACCTAGAAATAAGATTGTTACAATGTAATAAAGTGTAGAATTAAAAGTAAAGCAGACATGAGATCTGCAAGTTCCCACAGCCATGTGGGGGGCAGGTTATTATAAAAAGCCCAGGTGCTCAAGGCCCGGCAATCAGTCTGAGTACTACAGCTTTTGCATTGTTGTTTACCTAGACTACTCGCCTTATTTCAATTAATCAATTATTTTCGATTTACAGTTATTTTATACAGTTATTCAAAATTCCATGATAATTTCTGTTTTAGAATAAATAAATTTGTTAAGAGTTTGGAAACGTTTTTTTAAAAACATTGCTTCAAAGGTCCGAAGCTTAATTCGCGTAAGTAACCGAAACTCATTATCAGTGTTACAATTTTCCTTGGTGATGAATTTTTTATTATCATCTAAGTAGGAAGCTAATTTTTCGATGCTAGATGCCATAAACCTGATGAATCGATAAATCTAAAACTAACTTTCGTATCTTTTACATATTTTGTAAAAGATATGTATTTTTTCTTATTTATTGGTAGAATGCTTAACGAACCTGAAAACCCTATCGCGATTTTTTTAATAATGAAATGCGAATCGTAGCTTGATAAGTTATGAAAAACTACTGGTATCATATAAGAATTATGATAATTGATGTTGCAATCTTGATGAGCCGCTCCTCGAAATTCGCCTGTAAAGTGACAGTGATCGTGAACTCTAATATCATCTATACTAAAAGGTTTATTGCAAATGTGACAGTAAAGAGCAAATTTAAATGCTGACTTTTGTTTTTCTGTTAAAGGATTTATAGGTTTTGGGTTACAGAAAATTTTATTCGTCGTTTGTGAAATCAGTTTCAATTGAGCAACAAACCATTCCATACAATCCTTTCCGCGATACAATTGAAATTTGGAATATTTATTATCATACGAGCATTTCAAATAGTACGCTACACTAAAGGGTATATGTCTTTGGTAACGGACTGTGTTTAATATTACCTACGGCACATTGCATGGTTCTAATATACTTTCGAGAACTGCATAAACTACAAATGATACCTTTTCTTGATAGTGGAAATGTTTAAATATTAGATAGTTTTCAGATTCTTTGGGTAATCTTATTAAGCAAGTATTCTGTTTTTCGCAATAATTCGAATGATGCTTAAGTAATGCTGCTGTACTGAAATTATTTAAACATCTATAACAAAAAGATTTTCTATGGTGATGTGAAGACAACTGTTTTGCAAATAATTTTGACATATCCTTTAACCAAGTAAAATGAAAGTGATTCTCATTAGCATTTGTTGGACGAGAATATTGTAAGGACTCATTATTTAAAACTAACAGATTAATAGGTTCTACTTTTCCTAAATTTACACTTAAACAAAATGACAGTATTTTAGTATTTTCTATGCAATATAAGTTAATTGCAAGATTGTTGAGCTTCTCAATTTTTTTTGTCTTTTAATGCAATTGGAAACTGAATGGAATTGTAGCGTAATACTGAATCAAAATGTCAATAGCTAGATATTCTATGAAGAGTTTTTTTAGCAGGATGTAAAGCGGATACCAAGGCCCAAAGAATGCAATGTTGGTCGTTATTTATTATATTTACCACAGCTCGTTTTTTTGCTATAAAGTCCGAAACCGGAACAAACGTTGAACACCTTCCTTTAAGCGGATCATGATTGTTTATATTTATCTTCAAGTGTAAAACTTCTTGGATTGCCCAACCTGAATCCTTTTTACTAAATTCTTCCAATCGCTTCGATATCTTGTCCAATACGTTCTCCTTATACCACAGCTTGAGGTTGGTGTTTATATCGATGTGACGATTTGCAGTAGGAAACGTCTTCAAATTTATTTCACCAGTTGTAGGCTTAACAAAGTTAGCGGTAAATATTACATTAACTTTCAACATTGACTTTTTTGTTAAGCAAGCAACAATCTTGCGTTTAAAACTAGCGAACGCCTTGTCTAAGAACATTAAAGGATCTTTATAACTTAAATTGGTAATAAGTCCCGTAATTATTCGACTTCCAAAACATGTTTGTACATCATGCCAAATCAAATACCGAATATGACGTCTAGAAAGCGTTGCATCAATACCTTTACCTTGGTATTCCAAAGAGCGTTTCAAATGTTTCAATCGTACAAGGTAACTTTTAAGATGTGCCAAATTAGACTTCAGCCTACTAGGATTTTCCTGGCGATTGTCTTCGTATACCTAATGTTTATTTGCAAGCTTTAATAAACTTATGTTTGTCTTAAGAATGATCATGTGTCTTATAATTTCGTCAACTGATTTGATTAGATTCATACACTTCACTGTTAACTTTAAAATATCACTACTAACCGGCTACGGTTTCAGAATTCATGATGGTTGTACTTTACAATCACGACACTACTTAATAATTAATATATGTAGAGATTTTTGACTATTTATACATAAATATGTTCTGACGTAAGCAAAACAGCTCTAAAAGAATTAGCATACAAAATTTAAAATGCAAAATTGCAATAATATTTGTTTCTATGCAATCAAAATAATTGCATAGCGAATTGCTTTGGATGCAGTTGTTAAAATCATCTTTATTTACGTTTTGATTTAAGACGATTTTTAAGCATGAATGGTTTAATTCCCAAAGAATATTCAACAGAAAGATAACACTGAATTTTTAATTTCCAACAAATCCGGTTTTAAATAAGCAAAGTATTTGATTTCGTTTTATTAACAGTTGCATCGACACGACCTTGTATATTTTCATTTATGCACGTGTTTACGGAAAATATGCTTGCAGTACAGTAGCAGTATTCTTACACGACCTTTCATTTATGCTCGTGTGTACGGAAAATATGCTTGCAGTACAGTACTATTCTTATTTTATGGTTACATATAAAATTAAACATTTTTGAAATTTATTCAGAAAAAATAAAGCAAATTTGAAATATCTCAGATTAAAAGTCAAAAATTGTTTTTACATCCGTTCTGTAAACTGAGATTAAACTGTTAATTTTGTTTAATAATTTACGCACTCGTGCTATGTGCGAATGAAACGTTAACAAAAGCGATCTTGTACCTTTAATATCTTGTTTTAAAACAAAAATAGAATGTGTTTTTCTGGTTGTGATTAGGTACACAATTTTTTTTTAACACCAGTATTAAAAAACATTCTGCGGTTTTATCTTAGAATTAACGTCGTGTAATTTAATTTATTGTAAGCTATATTGTAGCACCTTGACAATGAAAGAATTTCCTGACGTAGCATGACTCGTGTAATGAACTTTGTATCAATGTAAACGCAATTACATACCTATATATATATATATATATATATATATATATATATATACATTTATATATATTTATATAAGTCAATTTTTTTCAGTTTTACTGAAAAGTAAATTATGTCACCAATAATCTAAAACTTATTCAATATTACTGTATTAGTTAAGGGCCATTTGCATCGCATTATTTTAAACGACATTTAACTAATTTAGGTTTTTTATTTTACTCTATGCCTTCGTTGCAATTTTTCAGACAATGAACCCAATTCGTTATTTCTGCTGAGGCATAATTATATTTGCTTACATACTGCTTTTTATTCATTAGAATAGATTACATAGCTGAATATATAACATTTTCATTTGCAATTTTTTCAGAAGACGATGCAAATTTTTAATTTTTTTTCTAACAGACCCGTTTCTTATTTAATATAAATACTTCACGTAGATTTTACCAACAGTATTCAATCTGATCCCTTGTATAATTATTATTAGTTACTACTAGCAACTTTAAAAAATGAGTAACTTATCATCGATCAAAAATGGTAGCAGTACCAACGTAAAAGTTCTAGAACAATTTATATTTCACTCTAACGAAGACTTGATTAAAGAAGTTTTTGGTTCTTCACCTCAACTTGACACTGCTGTTATTTTTGATAGTGACGTACTAGATATATCACGGTAAGTGCTTTTTCACATTTATACATGTGTTTTAATATTGATAGATTTGCGCGTTTTAGGAGCAATGAAATGTCCGAGTCTGGAGCTCCTGTTGTTGTTCCACCGCAGCCAGTTCCTCTACTCGTAATTAGATGTACCAATGATCAACGTCATAGTAAAGCAGAACCATATATGTACGTTAGAATATATATATATATATATATATATATATATATATATATGTTTATGCAAACACTACTAATTCATAATTTACATTAGATTAGGATCAAAAACCATTCTGGAAATTCTGAGGCTATCGTTGGCACATTCTGATCCTCTCAGAAACATCAGGTAGTATACAAAAGAAAAGGGGAACCTACAATAATCTGTTATGTTATGCTCACAGATCCGGCAAAAACATATTGGCTATGAAAAAGTTATGTCTAGGACCTAATATGGCTGTTTGCTGTGAAGATGACAAATCCAACGAAGATGACACAGTAGAGTTGCTTAATGCATTTAAAAAGCGTGGAGAGAAGCTACTGCGTCGTCTAGATTTGGAACTAGAAATAATAAAGCAAAAAAGAGAGGAACTGGCTGAAAGGGAGCAGCAGATACTTCAAGAACGGGAGTTAATAAATACTTTTTCATTTATAAATAGTTAGATTTTAACTGTAAATAGTTAGATCAAAATATTCAACAATTTGTAAATAAAAGTATTTTATAAAAGTTTCTCTTTTAAACAAGATTTTCTCTAAACAAGGTAGTAACCTCAAATAAAACACACATAAATCAGAACCCACTTTAATTAAATACAGCATTCTTTATACAATCGACTTAGATGTGTTATAATAAAATAAACAGTAAAGAACAAGATGTATATTATTATAATAAACTAATTTCTTAGAATAGTGACTAATCATTCTGAAAATTCTATGTTGACAGTTAGACCGATCGATCCCTTACTATTTATGTATACGTGTTTGTTCGAGCCAATACTTTCATTTAATTGTTTCACTCCATGTGCTTGAAGGTATTCAAAATATCTCAATGGCAATATACTTTTGAACTCTTCTGTTTCCAAGAATACTCTTTCTCCATATTTTGTCTTGACAGTTTCACTTTCAAAACTTCAAACCTCTTATTCACTACAATATCTTTTGAATTTACATAAGGTTTGCGATATGTGGTTTTATTAAGAATATTAAAATCCATATTGCATTTAATTACTTGCTTCTATCTTACACACAACACTCCGTTAACTAATTTATGGTGTTATAATTGCTAGTCGATGATTTTTTTCACTTATATTAGATAGGATTTACCTTGATTACCACCGCTGCTCTTCCTATTGTTGGGCACACTTTGAAATCAAACCGGCCTATGTGTATTTGCAGGCTCTAAACAAAAGTAAAAAACATAAATCAGAATCCACTTTAATTAAACACAATCGACTTGAATGCGATATTTTGCATCTGACCTACTTTATAACTTCTCGCTAGAAAACCGAATTCAAAACAGCTCCACATTTTTTCTGCACGCACTTTCAACGTAGCATACGTGTGTTTTGAAGTCACACACGTATGTTCCATTGAAAGTAATATAAAGCCGGTCTGACTTCAAAACGTGTCCACACGTATTTTACAGTGAAAGTATATAAGGCCAGTCTGACTTCAAAACGGTGCACGCGTATGTTATATCGGAAAACATACGCGTACACCGTTTTGAAGTCAGACCGGCCTTACTTACTTACTACTTATGTTTCGCAACCCGTATCTGTTGATGCGTGGAGTATTAAATTTTCAGGTGATCCAAATTAATTATTCTTATTTTTAGAAAGAATAGAAGAGTTAGCTTTGTCACGCAAAGTTACTCGTGAAAACCTATATGACACTGCTGTAGAACTTTTCAGTAGTAGTGCTCTTGTTTGGTATCGTAGTATTAGAAATTCATTAACCAATTAGAACTTCTTAGTTGATCGTTTAAAAGAAGATTTTCTCCCTCCACATCCAGAAGACGAAATCTGGGAAACTGTTAAGAATCGTAAACAAAGGAAAGGTGAACTCGTAGTTTTATTTGTAGCTCATATAGAAAATTTATTTAGTCGTCTACCGGTTCTTCCTGCTGAAACCACCAGAGTTAGGTTAACAAGAAAAAATTTACTTCCTGAATGCATTACTCATTTAGCGTTATCCGAAATACATAATATGCAGATTTTAACTAAGTTATGTAAGAAATTAGAGGAGGCTTCGGTATACAATACCAAGTTAATTTATGATTCATCTAATAACTTTCAAAAGAGAATACATAATAATAAATCGTTAACCTCAACTAATTCATCTAATGCGATTCAAAAATTTTCAGTACCATCACGTACTTTTAAAAATAAATATTTTTCGCCACAAGTTCAAGTCTTAAATAATCAGTCTTCTAGTTCTGATAATGAAAAAATATCGAAGGTTACAGAAGTGAAAAAATGTTTGTTGGAATTGTTCACGTTATGGACACACATTTAGTGTTTGTACATCCTTTAAAAAATTATTTTGTTACGGTTGTGGTTATAAAGGAGTAATTAGACCAAATTGTCCAGTGTTCAAAAAACTTATAAAGAGGCAGAAGTATTATAGCCGGCTATCTGTTATTCCTTTAAAAGCTATCTCTGAGAAAAATAAAAATAAGTTGTTTAATGACGATGGTTGGTCCAAATGGCTAGAAAAAGTTAAAACATTTTACTTATCACCTCGCAAGTGTAGAACGGATACGTTATTTAACAAAAAAACAATGTGATAATCGTCCTTATATTACAGTTCAGTTATTTGATAAACAAATTTGTGGTTTTTTGGACTCTGGTTGTAATTCCACAGTGGTAGGTTCTTTAGCACTTCCTATTCTCAGAGAATTAAAGTTAAAAATTTTTTACTCTGATCGTCAAGGTGTATCGACTGCCGATAGTTCAGTCAAGTTAGTTAAA
Organism: Platerodrilus igneus; assembly: GCA_036346225.1. NCBI lineage: Eukaryota > Metazoa > Arthropoda > Insecta > Coleoptera > Lycidae > Platerodrilus > Platerodrilus igneus. The sequence goes on from JARFIW010001241.1 coordinate 241,231, forward strand.
GGCTCAGTAGATTTACCCATTCAAATTGGAAAACATTGTCGAGTACTCAATGCTTTAGTTGTATCATCTCTCCCTCAATATTTTATCTTTGATAGTGATTTTTCAAAATTATTCGGTTTAGTAGCACACTTTAAGGATGATATCTGGTATGTGTATGGTGATTTGGAAAGTAACGGTTTGGATATTAGTTCTTCAAAAACGGATATCGGACAGGCAAATAAATTATTTAAATTAAGTGATCTTCCAGACAGCCAGAGGCAACAGGCGGAAGCCGTTATTAAATCTTTTAATGAACATGATGAACAAAATTTTAAATGAAGAGCTTGATGATATGTTGCGATTAGGCGTAGTTGAACCCTGTCAAAGTCCATGGACATCCCCAGTACTTTAGGTTAAAAAAATACTACTGAATATAGATTTTGCTTTGATGGACGTGCATTAAATGACGTGACTGTTCATGACAGTTATCCGCTCCCAAACGTAGACCGGATATTAAATATGTTAAGAGGTGCAAATTACATCTCTAGTTTAGACTTGCGAAAATCGTTTTGGCAACTACCTCTGTCTGAAGAAGCCAAGGACAAGACAGCTTTTAGTATAATTGGCCGAGGTCAATATAGATTCCTAGTAGTACCTTTTGGCCTTAGGAATTCCGCTCAAACACAACAACGCTTAGTCGATGCATTTTTTGGTCCGCGTTTCGAACCGTTCGTGTTCTGCTATCTTGACGATATAATCTTATGCTCACCAACGTTTGAGGAACACGTGAATCTATTACATGAGGTTAAAGAAAAACTTATAGATGCGAATCTAACTATCAATTTAGAAAAGTGTTATTTTTTTGAAAGAACGTTAAAATTTTTAGGGTATATGGTAGGCTCAAATTCTCTCCGGACAGATCCCGAAAAGTCTCGTCAATGGTCAATTTCCCGCGCCCAACCAACACAACAGAAGTAGAAAGATTTATTGGTATGTGCAGTTGGTATAGGCGGTTCATAAAAGATTTTTCATCTCTAGTCTCACCTATCAATAATTTAATAATAAAAAAAGGACAAGCTATTGAATGGAACCCAGAAGCCGAGTTGTTTTTTATTCAAATCAAGCAAGCATTGGTATCTGCACCTTTACTGGCCCAGCCAGATTATTCATTTTCTTTTGTAGTTGAATGTTAGCGATACAGGTTTAGGAGCTGTTTTAATTCAAATATTTGACGATGTTGAGCATGTCATCTCATATGCCAGTAGATCACTGACTCGCACAGAACGCAATTACTTAGTGACCGAGAAGGATTGTTTAGCGGTGATTTTCGCTATCGAGAGGTTTCGTCCTTGGGTTGAAGGAACACGTTTCACTGTGGTCACGGACCACTATTCATTGTTATGGTTGAACATACTACAAAATCCAACCGGAAAATTCGCTAGATTGGCGATGTGGCTTCGGCAGCACTCGTTTGAACTTGTTCACTGTAAAGGAAAATTTAATGTAGTTCCTGATTGCCTTAGTCGTGCAATTAGTATCAAAGATCCATCTCCTAAAATAATGCAAGTCGAATTAAAAGATATTGATCCATGGTATGTGTCGTTAAGGAATAAGATTTCATCAACTCCAGATAATTATTCCCAATGGAAAGTAGAGCGTGGGTTTGTTTATAAATTTTTTTCATTTAATTTACCAATTTCTTCGAACATTGTCGAGTGAAAGCAACTAGTACCAAAAACTCAAAGAAAAGATATCATTCGTTCTTGTCATGAACCCCTAGTTTTTGGTCATTTCGATTATTTTAAGACTCTATCTCGTGTTAAATTGCAATTTTACTGACCGAAAATGAATATTGATGTAAGAAAATTTTGTAAAAATTGTTTAACTTGCGGAGCACAAAAAGCATCAAACGCTGCCCTCCTAAGATTAATAGGTGCAGAAAGAGACGTTAAGTTCCCTTTTCAAATTATTGCAGTTGACCTCATGGGACCGTTACCCCGATCTAAATTAGGTCATAAATGGTTATTAGTTGTAGCAGATTGGTTCTCAAAGTTTACGTTGCTGTGTCCGCTGCGTAACGCTAAGGCGTCAGCCATACAAATTTTTTTAGAAAATAAAGGTTTCTTAGTTTACCGTGTCCTACAATTTGTTATCTGTGACAATGGACCCAATTTATCAGGAAATATTTTCAAGAACATGTGTACAGATTACGAAATACAGAAAATCTGGTATAACTGTGTACTCCCGCAGTGCAATTTAGTCGAGAGAATCAATAGAACTATAAGTACTGCGATGCGTATGTATATAAATAGTCACGACACTTGGGATGTCGAATTACCAAAAATACAGTATGCGATTATCTCAGCTAAACATGAAGCCACTGACTATATGCCAAATTTTTTAGTTTTTGGGCGTCATGTTCTCGTTAATGGAAAATTTTATGGTAGTGGTCTAGAGCCATTAGAGAATCTTGAAATCATTCCTGGAGATAGGCTTTTATATGTTAAGGACCGCGGTGGTCTGTTTAAAATCTTTAAGAGTGTACGTGCTAAATTGCATTTAGCATATGAGCGATATAGTAATCGCTATAATTTAACAAGAGATATATTTTTTTCAGTAGGTGATAAGGTATGGAGAACTAATAAAGTACTCTCACACGCAGGTGATAAATTTACTGCGAAGTTAGCACCAAAATATGTGTTAAGTATAGTTCGCGAAAAGATTTCGAACTTAGCGTATGAACTGGTAAACGAAGATGGTTTTAGAGCTGGTCTTTGGCACGTAAAGGATTTGAAGCCATTTTATGCACTAGATTCCCCTGTTGTTGATCCAGGAATTCAAGTTGTTAATATTTAATTTTTATAGATAAAGTAACATCTGTTGAATCTTAAGAAAAATCTTTTTGATATTTTATAAAATAGTAAAAGTGGTGCGTATTAATGAATGTGTTTGTTTTAGCAAGATTGATGTTTAGTGAGTTGTTTTGTGCTCATAGGTACACGTTCTGTAGCTGTTTGAGAAACCACCCCCCTTTCCGTTATTAAAATATTGTGATAAAAATACACGTCTAATAACCACCAAAGATTATTTATGCTGTTAAGACATGATAATTGAATGGATAAGAACTTTTTTTATCTAGTCTATAGTGTACAAGTTCTATTGTAGTATATTTAGGTGATGTATTATATATGATAGTAGTGGAATTTGAGAATTTCTCTGTAGATTTCACGAAAGCTGTTAGTATTGAATTCTTAACTCCCGTACATATGTTACTAATATTTTTGCTATTTGTTTGTGCATAAAGGCATAAGATATATTCTGGTGTTGTACAATGAAGAGTTATACATTTTGATATCCTATTATAAAATTTTTTTTTGGAGTGCTAGACAATTAGATTATAATTTTTCCTGATTTTGACTTCCCAATTTTGACTTTCCGAATATGTCTTCAATTATGGACGTGTTGTACGCGAAGGTACAAGCGCACTCACAAATGAATTTTATTTTATGTTAAAAACATTCTAAATGGTTTAGAGTTATTGGTGTTAAGAATCTTTTCTTGATATGCAAAAAAAAACCTTTTGGTTACGTTTAAAATTTTGTTATTACCTCAAGTTTTTTCTTTTGGAAGGAGGCTGTGTAACAGTTTGTTTTTCCTCTTCTACAATAACGCATAAAAATTATGTGTTGTGCTACCAAAATTTTAAATTTACTTTTATAATTCAATATGAATCGTACATCTACAACTAATACAAAATTTAAAAAAGGTATCAAAATTTCGAAACACCCCAATTATTGTTTTTTTATTCTAATTATCTAGTAAATAAAGTGCATAGTCATAAATGCTCCAGCTTGTATTTCAAAACCATGCTATTCAGAATTTCTACAAAGTATTTTCAAGGTAATATCAAATAACGTGATTTTGCGCATCTGATTGTTCGATACTCAAGTGTTGAGGTCGCGGTTGTTGTCGAGTCGAACCAGTCGGCACTTTATCATACTAGCGTCAACATGGGGAAATTGATATCAAGGGGTGACTTGCGAGTTGCAATCTATTTTTATGCAGCTCATCATGCGCAACACTAAAGAACTGAAGGTATAATGGTTGTACAAAACCGTTAATTTATTACGTATAAGATATATACGTTCCTCATTTTCAACATGAAGCTTTGTTTTAATACAGATACAGCCCTAAAGAACTGATTAATGACTATAAGGAAAAGTTAATTTAAGACGTATAAAACGTTTACGCATTGGAAACTTCGAGGATTCCATCCTTCATCTTTATGGTTCTAATTTACGAAGCGTTGTTATAACAAAGTAGACAACTGCTGTTTCCTGTGTTTGTTCAATGTTGGAAGTCCACATATGAGTCAAGTTTGTTTATTAATTATTTTGTAAACAGCCGTACTCTATGTTCAAGGTTGGTAAGTGTTTCTTTTTGTTAAGACAATCATCTGTTTGACGTACAGCGTCGTGTTTAAGCCGAAACCTTGGTAGTTTGAACCCATGAAAACTAGCATCTTAATGATAATATTTAATTATGAATTTAGATTTTCAAACTTTGCTCTAGATTAAAATTATGCTTTATAAAATTGTTTACATAACTAACTCTTCGTGAAATTACATTATGAATAATATAGTCGAGTACTTGCTTATACATGACAACTATTTAACAAAGTTTAAGTTTACTAATTAAAAGATCTTATTATAAAACTAATTTTGTAAATATGTACGTCGTTTAGTCAGTACTGAAAAAATGACAAAAACAGCTCATAATATTTTTAGTGATATTTATAATGCCTATTTGATTTAGAGGCTTTTAAAATGACCAAGATTATTAATATAAATTCATAAAATTAATGGAGCATTCAGAAAGCTTATAGTAAATATCTGTCAACTTAAATCAAAAATATTTTTCAGTTAATATGTGTTGATATTTAAGAACTCTGATTTCTTTATAAACTTAGAAAAGGTTAATTACACTCAAAGAAGCGCTTAAGAAATAGTATTTATTCTATCCATACTTATCTTTGGATTCTATAAATTATATATAAACCAGAAGTGCATAAATTCAATAAGTAGAGTGTCTATGCACCAATACACAAAAGAAAAATACCATAAATGCACAAAACTTGTCTGATTTATTGATTTTTTTATTTTGAGGCGCAAACTGCTGTCTCCAATATTATTTTATTAACTTTATTTTATTTTAGGATAAACGTAGTACTATCTAAAAATATGAAATCTTGTATTCCACAGAATATATTTGTTGAGGTTCCTGTATTTTTCTTAGCGATATTTCTTGTTCTTACACCTTACCTAAGTACAGTGACGTTCTACCCTTCCGTATTTATTTAACGACCCCCCTGATAGTCTCTTTAAACCGCTGAAGATAGAGTTCAGCGTTAGTGCGAAAGTCTACAAAAGTCAGTTGTGTTAATACGGATAAAACTACATCTTCTGCACGACTTTTGTGAATAAAAATAAAAGATCAGTTATAGAAAGTTGCACTAACGCCCAAGGCGTGGGGCAAGAATAAGTTACAAACAAACGCAACAAATCAATTGAAAATAAAATATACAAAACTCTGTATAAATTTAAAAATGAATTCGAAAACAAAGAAAGAAACAAACTGATCCCACATTACAGTATTCCACCTAACTTTTACGGTTTATCAAAGATTCATAAACGAGACATTCTTTTGGAACCTATCGGAAGCTCCATAGATTCACCATTCCATAATTTAGCAAAACTTTTCTTAGAAATTATAAATCTTAACAAGCAGTTCGTATTCTTTCATAATAGCAACCACACTTTTTAGAAAAACTATTAAACATTAAAATTAAAAATACACACACAATGATAAGTTTTGGTGTAGTAAATCTCTTCACAAATGTCCCTGTAAACAAAACGCATAATATTATAAAATACACACTACAAAAAGATGACAACCTTAAAGAAAGAACAAATCTAAGTATATCATCGATCATGGAATTACTTGGTGTATGCGTCAATACCACATATTTTCAAATAAATGACTAATTCTACAAGCAGAGCTTTGGAATGGCGATGGGAAGTCCACTATCGCAATCTTTAGTAATATACTTATAGAAGAATTCGAAAAATATGTAATATTCATACAAAAATTAAAACCGCTAATCTGGTGCAGATACGTAGATGATGTCTATGCTATTTGGTCTCATAATACAGAACTAATTAAAAACTTTGTAGATTCAATTAACAAAAAGTTCCATACCATTTGAAGTTGAATTAAAGGAACATAAATCATATATAAAAAATAGAAAATTTGAAAAATCTATAATTTGCCAATATGCATGAGACTTCAGTCATAAAATAAAATGGGAGGCCGCAAAAGTTATTGACAAAGAAGAAAACTACCATAACCGCAAAATCGAAGAAGCTGTTTATATAATCCTACATAAAAATAACTGTGTAGCAAACGAATCCGTGACGTACAGTAAACTATGGATTCCATTACTAAAAGTAATAACAAAGGAAATAACAAATAAAAATCAAATGCACATTGCAATATTAGCATGAAGTACAGCTTACATACATGATTTATATTTATACAGATTAATTATATAACAATATGCATATTAACAGCCCCCGTAAAACAGCATTGGTATCTAACAAGTGTAAACCCGCCATAGAGTCGCCTTAGAACCATATTAAAATCTACCAAATCATAATGAATTTTCCTCCTCAAGATAAATATAAATAAACGGCTCCTTAAGTCTTACGCTAAAGTATTCGCACATTTCATTAATAAGCATCTTCTCAATCATATAAATAGAACCACGTTAAAAATGTTTTCCAATCTTCAAGTTATTGAACTATATGAAAATTAACCAGCTAATTTCACGTTAAGCGTATTGGCTACCTCGAAGTTGCTCCCAGGGCGCAACACAAATTGAAGGCAATCATTCCTTTAAACCTTAAAATTTTTATTTATTGTATTCAAACCAAATATCTCAAACATTAATAAATCAAAGTCACCTTCAATTTATGTCATAAATGTCAAACTTGAAATGTTTTATATTTTGACAACGATCCTAGGTTATGGATCGAAACGTTAATAAAGACGAATTTAATAACTACGAGTGGTTTAATTCCCAAAGAAGATCAAGAAAAATACAAAACAAACCACACAAACATACATGCAGTATCATTGATTAATACATATTTCATTAAAAACTTTGATTCGCACCTCTCGTCCAAACATATCAATAAATTCATTTTGAATTTTCGGACTAAGATATTTTATGGCATAATGCGATTGATTTGAAACCTTTTAAATGACCTTATCATCATCATCATCATTTTGTTTTTGATCTTACTTAAGGTCGGTTTGACGCACCTCTAACTTCTTTTCTATTCTGTGCTAATCTAAAAAGTTCTACATACCCTTCACAACCTAAATTTCTAATAATTTGACTAATATAGTTTGGTCTAGGTTTTCCTATATCCTTCTATCTTTTTCCCATCCACATGGCTCTACATAGATATTAGCAACCTGATGGTTGTTAAAGAACTCTAACATGTTTACATGATTACCATTTATAAGGAAATGAAATATAACCTGGTTATCCGCTTCAAAAAGGAAAAGTGTTAAATTATATGGTAAATATTATGGTAAGGCTTAAGCAACGAATCGCTGCCAACATGCCAGACCGCTACCTAATTGTGAGTTATGTCATGGTGACGTTTATTAAATTATATGTTATGGTAGGGCTTAAGCAACGAATCGCTTCCCAACATGCCACACCGCTACCTAATTGTGAGTTATGTAATGGTGACGTTTATTAAATTATATGTTATGGTAAGGCTTAAGCAACGAAACGCTACCAACATGCCAGACCGCTAACTAATTGTGAGTTATGTCATGGTGACTTTTAGTTAACTGATTTTTATTTTTTTTTTGTTTTGTTTTCGAACTTACTTAAAGTCGGTTTGGCGCAGCTCTAAATTTATTTTTATTCTGAGCTAGTCTAAAAAGGTCTACATACCCTTCACAACCTAAATATCTAATAATTTGACTAATATAGCTTTGTCTAGGCCTTCCTACTCTATTTTTATTTGGTAGTCTATAATATAAGACTTTACTAAATAGTCCCTCATGTCTTAACTGGTGCCCTATCATTCTATCTCTCTTGACCTTCAATTGTTTCCACATACAGGGTTCCTCACCTATCCTTCTATAAACTTCCTCGTTTATTACTCTATCTGTCCAACTAATCTTTAACATTCTCCTATAACACCAAGTTTCAAAAGCTTCTATCTTTTTCTTATCTACTTCTTTAATTGTCCAAGTCTCACTACCATATAGTAGAACGCTCCATACGTACGATTTTAAGAAACTTTTTCTATTATCTAAACTAATACTATTAGCTATTAGTAAGTTTTTCTTTTTTAAAAACATTTTTCTAGCTTGAGCTATTCTAGCTACTATATCCCTTCTGCTACGTCCATCCTTTGTAATTATACTACCTAAATAGCAAAATTCATCTACTTCCTCTAACTCGGTATTACCTATTTTTAATTTTGGTTTAGAACTAGGCTGTAACTCACTTGTCATTATCTTTGTCTTTACTGAGTTAATTCCCATACTATAGTTACTCTGTAGTATTTCATCTAAAATATTTAAAAACTCTCCTAACTCTTTTCTAGACTCTGCTATAATAGCTATATCATCTGTAAAACGTAGCATGTCTATTTTCTGTCCCTGTACACTAATACCTATCTCTTTTCTCTCTCTCTAGCTAAGTTTAATGCTTCCTCAATATACACATTAAAAATTAAGGGAGACAGTATACAGCCCTGACTAACACCATTTCTAATCTTAGCTTCCTTTTCTATTTCATCAAATCTAATTACTACGCTTTGGTTTTATATAGACTGTAAATAATTTTTCTATTCCTATGAGAGATTCCTATTTTTTTGCAAAACCCTGAACATAACAATCCAATTAACCCTATCAAATGCTTTATTAATCTACAAACGCGAAATGTGCCTTTTTATTTTTTTGTAACCTTTTTTCGATAATTACCCTAATCATTAGTATCGGTTCTCTAGTCCCTCTGTCTTTACGACAACCATATTGGTCTTCGCCTAAATAATTATCAGTCAAAGCTTCTACTCTATTTTTAATTATTATTGTTAGTATTTTGGAAGCATGAGAAGTTAAACTAACCGTTCTAAAATTCTTACACCTATCAGCTCCTGACTTTTTTGGGATTGGGATAATAATATTTTTTTCGAAATCTATTAGAACCTCACCTGTGTCATATATTACTTTTACGAGTTCATATAATCTGTCTAAAGCTTTCTGACTTGCATATATTATTAATTCTGCGGGAATATCGTCTATCCCTGGCGCTTTATTTAGTTTAAGATTCCGAACAGCTCTATCAAATTCCTCTCTTAATATTGAGAACCCTATTTCTACATCCTCTTCTTGGTCGTTCTCTAACTCATCCATATCGTCTCCCTTATATAAATCTTCTAAATATCTTTTCCATCTATCTGCTACCTCAACTTTATTTATTAGAAGCTCATTATTTTCGTCTCTAATATCATTATATTTTTTCCTATCTTCCCCAAAAAACTTTTTAACTGCCCTGTAAGCCCTGTCTGTCTTACCTACTCTCAAATCATCTTGTATTCCCTTACAATTCTCCTCCATCCATTTATTTCTAGCTTTTCTACACTCATGTACTATCTTATTTCTAACTGTATTATATTTTTGCTTACTTTCATTATCCACTTCTCTGAAAGGTTTAAGCTTTCTTCTATTCTCTATTAAATCTAATATCTCCTTTGTTACCCAGGGTTTTCTCGCTTCAATTTTTTTCTTACCTATAGTCTGTATTGCTGTATCATGTACAGTCAGTTTTATTTCTTTCCATCTATTTTCTACGTTCCCTCCTACAGCTATCTCTTTGCTCTTATTATCTAATACTTGTTTATATTCCTCTTTTACCCTACTATCATTAAGCTTACCTAGATCCCATCTCTCTCTTTTATCCTTTCTCAATTTTTTGAATTTTAGTTTACACTTCATTTTAACTAAGTTATGATCGCTATCGATGTCAGCCCCTGGATAACTACGACAGTTTTTAAATCTAAATCTTTGTTGAACTAAAATACAATCTATTTGGTATCTAGCCCTATTACTAGGCGCTTTCCAGATATATCTTCTCCTAACATGTTGTTCCAATAGGGTGTTTACAGTTACTAATCTAAGTTCCTGGCAAAACTCAACTAATCTTTCTCCTCTATCATTTCGTCTGCCATACCCAAATTTTCCTACCATTTTTCCCTCACTACCTTCTCCCACTAACGCATTAAAATCGCCCATAACTATTAAATTCTCATCTCCTTTTACTTTTCTCACTATACTATTTATATCCTCGTATACCTTTTTTACTTCCTCATCCTCGTACTGGGTTGTTGGCATGTAAACCTGTACTAAAACAGTGTCTGTGGGTTTTGTACTCAATCTAACCATAATTATTCTATCACTAAATTGTAAGTACTCTTTAACTTTATGCCCTAATCTTTTACCTAACACTATTCCTACCCCTGCCTGTCCATTAGTTGAAGAAGTTGTAATTATTCTATAATTATCTTTCCAAAAGTCATTACTATCTGACCATCTCACCTCACTAATACCTAAATTGTCCAGCTTTTCCTTTCTCGTTTCGACTAATAAATTCGTTAACTTATCTACTCTAAGTAATGACCTTACATTCCAAGTCCCTATCACTAAATCGAACTGTTGTTTTATATTCTTACGATGACGAGCCCCAAGTACACCCTCCCGGAGATCCGAATGATGGAGTATTTTACCTCCGGACAAGAATTTTACTTGTGAGCTCTCCATCATATGTATTTCCTGTTTCAGGCCACGCACACCTGGGAAATATTGTTGTAGGCTCCCATATCTTTCCACAACGCAGTTTTTAAAGATTTTAGCAAAAAGCCGTATTCGTCACGGCCAACCCCCAACAAGCTTGTAAATTATTGAGGATCGCCCGAGACCAACCGACCCTCCTCCAATATCTTTTAGCCAGCAAGGCTGCTGCCCCTTGCTGCGCCTTTTAATCGCCTTTTACAATAAGCAGGCTTACTATAGTAGTATTCTTAATCCCCTACTATAGGGAGAACGTTATCATAGCAAGTCGGAATTTAAATTGTTGACAAAAAATACGCTTCTTCGTGTCATTCCCACTACTTCCTCTCTTGCTTCTAAATTGTATACTATTCCACCACAATGTTAATGTTACGTTTAAACTACGTAGTCAAACTTGACGCCAAAAACAATAGCTACCTCGGTTCCCCTGTTAAAAGCTTAAAATACCTAAAGTTGTTCTTGTTTCTGTTAGTCACGAACTACAGATGCCGCTACACGTGAACTGCTACTTTTGTGCTTTTTATTATTTTCAGTTAATTTTCTCAAATAAGAAACTACATTAGTTTGCCTCTAAATTTAATTCTGCACTATGCAAAAGAAAATAATCTGCTTTCGGTTGGTTACGATCCATCTTGTAGTTCGATTACCTTCTGCGTCTTAAATTTTCTTTACCCAGCTTCAATAAATATTTGCTATCGCGATTAGAAAAAATACAAGCCATCTATGGTATGTAGTATTAAATATTTATTGTAATTCAATACCCTAGTTTAATTGTAATCAAAAATTGTTGCTCTCCTATAATGGGGTTTCCGTACAGTACTTTTCAGTGAACAATTGCTACCACCCTGGGAGGGGTGTTGGTATGTATTCAAAATTAAGACTTAAGACTTTAGAACAAGTAATAATAAACACTTTAAATATCTTAAGTCCTTAGATCAACAGTATAATGACAATTTCTAATATTACCACCACTTGCTTACTCAAGTTGAAGCAGAATAAATACCTCTACTCACCACCACGATGAATAATCTTGTTCACTACCTACTGCTTTACTATATTGCTAAATTACCGGCTAACTTTATTCTGAGCCTAAGTCCCATATACCTCAGCGGATCCATCGGCCCTATAAAAGTACACAAAAATATAAAGCAATAAAGATTTGGAATTGGCCTGTGGTATCTTTTACTTTTTTCTAATAATATCTATTAACATTTAACTTGTACATTTCATAAACAAAATAACAAAGGCCAAGTGCATGCATTTGGGTAACATTAATCAGATGTATATATTACGATACCAAACATGTTTTAATTCGGTGAAACACCTTGATGTAAGTACAATAACCTCGGCTCAGGATCACTTTAGCAGATACGCTACGAAATTCCACGAACGTCAAGATTGTTGTCGTGTACCTCTTCTGCTCCTGGTGATAGGAATAAGAATAATTAGGATCTCCCCTATGTAGGACTTTTCCAAGAAGATAACTTCCAAAATCGAACCAACGATGACCCAATAAGTTCTTAATACCAAACTCCAATTTTCGATTAACGAAAATTAAATGTAGTTAATTCGACCAGAATTACGATTAAAATATTACCAGAACAAAACGTTAAAAATTGCAAATACATGAAACATATAAAGGGTACAAGCATGCTCCTCTCGCACGAAATTGGTTAATTACAAATCGGGAACAATGCCATTAAATACAATAATAAATACTTATTATTGTACTCTAAGAACTCCACTAATAATATCCCGTAATAACTAATACGGATGACTTAAATTTCAATTAATAAATTTGAATAACAATTAGGAAAAGCTCCAAACCATTCGTGCTGCTCTGTTAAGGTGTAAAATCAAAGAGAGCATTCACATCAAAAACAACTGATAACACGATTCGAATTGAAAACCACACCTGTCACATAGTCGTCGTTAATTTTAAGAAGGATTCAAATTACTATAAATATTGTTTTATACTGAATAAAATATAGAACAAACTTGTACCCTATTGAAAAACTATTTCTATACTCGATACTCCTTAAACAAGACTGAATATAATTTCTTACAGATATGCGAATATTTCAATTCGTGACTATTGTGTGTTCGACTAAATTAGTACGACCTAATTTAACTTGACTAATTGAATCAAAATATTCTTCCACAATATTGTTTAGTGATAACCTTCGTTCAAATGTTAAATCATCCGTTGTGTGAAGCAAATTTATTTCCGTATTTTGGTTATCCGAACTAAAACTCCATTCGCCTTTCCTAAGATCTGGTACTAATCCCATTTTAAACCAAAAAATGGTACCTAATACTAAAGTGTGTCTTAACTGTGGAATAATATAAATGTCAAATAGTTGTACTTTATTTTTCAACCGTATGGGTAACGTTACAATTCCTGAACGTTCCATATTCTCAGCATTTGCTACCGTGCATTTAATGTTATTACGCTTTTTTATTTTTAATCCCAAATTATTTATTAAGTTTACTCCTGTATTTCCTAAAAATATCTGATTAGCTCCAGAATCTAATAATCCATTTATTTTACAACCGTAAATTTCGACTGTTACATAAGGACATTCTCCTTCGTCGGTCTGTGACAAGTTATAGTCTAATATCGGTTTACTTTTACGGTTATAATGATTAATCTGCTCACTTGTGCAATTAGGATAAAGAAAATTATAATTTACATTGACCGTTTCAAATCCTGCAGAAACCTTATCACGGTCTAAAACCGGTTTCTTCAAAAGTTTTCCGAATTACATGTAGGACATGTCAATTTGGTGTATCCCATTCTTCAGCAAGAATAACACTTTTTTGCTAAACAGTGCTTGGATAAATGATTTTCCGAATTACATTTATTACATATTATTTTCGTTAAGTTTGCAAAATTATGTTTGTAATTTTCCTGAAAATTTGAATTTTTGGTATATTTTTCCCTACTTCTTCTACTATCCCGTGAAATTTTGAAAAATTTGTTTCCCCACGAGTTAAACTTTGATCTCTTGGATTAGAAAGATTCCTCTGTCTACTTCTGTCATTACTAGGACTTTTATATTTCTGCTTTTTCCACTTTGTTTCTTCCCTGTCTTTACTAAAAGGTCTCCTACTTTGATGTTGCACTCTATAGTCTTCCATATTACTTTTAAAATTTCTGCTACTTCGCTCCGTACTATCATTTCTATAACTATTTGAATTTTTACTATTATCCCTACTTCTACTTTCCCTTCTTGTATAATAATTACTCTCTACTTGTTGATCAGAATTTTTAGATGTTCCTACTTTATCAGTATAAAATTTATATTTAGTATTTTCCCCTGTATTTTGGAAAGATACTTGTGGTTTCATATTAGAATTTATAATTTCCACATTATCTAAAGTTTTCCTGATCCCACTATGATAACATAAATCAGGTTCTACCGTTGTTTTATCTTTAACTGGAGGCATAAAATTTGTTATAGATTCCCTCGCTTCTTCTAATTTACGACATAAACTTATTAACTCTTCAACTGAATGAATCTCTACTAATACTGACTTTGGTAAAGTGGTAAAATATTTTTCCTAAGAATTTTTAATTTCATATTTTCATCTACTTCTATCGATAATCTATTAAACAAATTATTCATTATTGCGACATAAATTCCTATTGATTCTTTTGCACCTTGCGTTGTAGACTTTATTTGATATCATAATTTTTCACTGTAATCATTTGGTAAAAATTCTTTTTTCATTAGGTTACTTAATTCATCCCAATTAAAAATTTTATCTTTTACGCTTCTATACCAAATTAATGCTTACCTTCAAGCAACTCTACAAAACTTCTATGTAACTGATTTTTGGTGACTCCTCTAGACTCGCTTAGTTATAACACTCTTTCTAAAAATCCATTTATACCTAACGAATCATCTTCCCCATTAAATTTTATTCCCCAAGTATTCAACTTTGAAGTTTCGCCTAAATTTAACTTTTCTAGCATTTTAAAGTCAAATCTTCATCACTGGTACCTTTTGTAGTTATGGATGAGTCCATATTTTTTGTTTCAACTGTCGAAGTAGAAGGATTTAAAGTTAAATCATTTAATGTTAAGTCTAAAACTTCTTCGGGTTTATTTTTTAAAGTACCAATTTTAGTTTTAAATTCAGAAATATAACCTAATAACAATGAAAATATTTTGACTTTTTCCTCTAATTCCTTTTTATCAGAAGAATGTATTTGCTCAATTCTATTTAACACATGACATAATTTTGTTTCAATCTTTCTGATAGAACTCTGCGTAAGAGGTTCTAGTAACCAAGTTCCAACTAATTTTATTTTATTTGCTACTATTTTTAATTCCTCAGAAGCTACAAACTTTACTTCACTTTTAAATGATTTGCCCTGCTTTTCTAGTTCTAATAATTCCCTTAATAAATTTTGTAAATCTTTAACATTACATGTTTCAGATGGTTGAACACCTCTACATACAAGTTCGAAGATTATTTCTTCTTTGACCAATCGATCTACTGATAACTGCATTTTTGAAAAAAAAAATTCTTTTTTGTAAACACTAATAATACTAATACCACAAATGTATAAATTATAAAAAGTAATTGGCATATGTCACTGGTAAAATTGGATTAAATTGTAAGCCGAAAGTGGTAATTTATTATTGCAATTAAATTACGGTAAAACAATTAAAAAGATTGGGCGCCAAAATTAATGCTACCACCTTGGGAGGGGTGTTAGTATATATTCAAAATTAACACTGTTAAGACTTTAGAACAAGTAATAATAAACACTTTAAATATCTTAAGTCCTTAGATCAACAGTATAATGACAATTTCTAATATTACCACCACTTGCTTACTCAAGTTGAAGCAGAATAAATACCTCTACTCACCACCACGATGAATAATCTTGTTCACTACCTACTGCTTTACTATATTGCTAAATTACCGGCTAACTTTATTCTGAGCCTACGAAATTCCACGAACCTCAAGATTGGTGTCGTGTACCTCTTCTGCTCCTGGTGATAGGAATAAGGATAATTAGGATCTCCCCTATGTAGCATTTTCCCAAGAAGATAACTTCCAAAATCGAACCAACGATGACCCAATAAGTTCTTAATACCAAACTCCAATTTTCGAGTAACGAAAATTAAATGTAGTTAATTCAACCAGAATTACGATTAAAATATTACCAGAACAAAACGTTAAAAATTGCAAATACATGAAACATATAAAGGGTACAAGCATGCTTCTCTCGCACAAAATTGTTTAATTACAAATCGGGAACAATCCCATTAAATACAATAATAAATACTTATTATTGTGCCCTAAGAACTCCACTAATAATATTCCGTAATAACTAATACGGATGACTTAAATTTCAATTAATAAATTTGAATAACAATTAGAAAGAGCTCCAAACCATTCGTGCTGCTCTGTTAAGGTGTAAAATCAAAGAGAGCATTCACTTCAAAAACAACTGATTACACGATTCGAATTGAAAACCACACCTGTCACATAGTCGTCGTTAACTTTAAGAAGGATTCAAATTACTATAAATGTTGTTTTATACTGAATAAAAATATAGAACAAACTTGTACCCTAATGAAAAACTATTTCTAAACTCGATACTCCTTAAAGAAGACTGAATATAATTTCTTACAGATATGCGAAAATTGAATTTAATGAAATTATTTTACAGACGCCACTGTTGATTGTTAAAACTAATCTATCTACATTATTACCAATTATACCCATCGCGCAATAACTTCAACTATAAATTTAAAACACAATGGCATTGATGAATCTAAACAGACATAACCCTACAAAATTGTAAACCTGAATCCGTAACGAAATTAATTTAAACTATTTGTATAGTCTACAGAAACTACTTTAGAAATTCATTGTAAATTATATACCTATTTTATATACACAAATAATTACCATCATCTCTTGTACAATTATTAAACACGAAATATATATATATACAAAACCATGTACAGAACGATTGCTAAATCGGGCTGTAACACAATGTTATAATACTTTGTAGAACGAGTTGACTATATTTCAAGTGTTGGTTTGTGCGGTTTCTTTTGTAATAATTATTAATAACTTCAAGTAGCAGTTACAAAATGTTGATGATAAAAGCTTTCTTCTCTTTTTATGCGAATGGTGGGTAACCGTAGCGTAATGGCTCTTTGAGAAAAAATTTATTATTTTTCGCCTGGATTCTAACCCACATTCTCCGGACTGTAACCCATACTCTTAAGATTCTAACCTACATTTTTAGGTTCTTTTGACCAAGATTTACTTGTTATTAGCACACTTTGCCGTTACAATACATTTTGATATTTTGTTATGATGGTTGACAGAAAACGATAGCTTTTCTCATTTATGATACGTGGAGTTTTGCTAGCATTGCATAAATATTAAGATGATAAGATATTTTTGCTTATTTAATGCTGTTACCTATTGGAATATTGAAACTGGTGTAGGTTTTATACGATATTGTATTTATATTGATGGATAACCGAATGAATTGGTTTTGAAATTATATATAATCTTAGTAATTCTCCATCAACTGTGGTAATTCATTACTTGTTGGTGTTGCTGTATTCATTGTCCCTAAGGACACTTTTGTAGATATGAATTTTGTTTCTTATGGTTTAGTAAATTTTACTTAGAGCGAGCTTGTCATCATTAATGTAGAAAGTAGGTAGTTAGGATTCTAGTCATATTTATGTTTACATCTATATGTAATACTTCTATTTGTACTTATATGTGATATTTTCTTTTTGATATGTATTATGGGGTATAATTTGTCACGGAAAATTTAAATCAAGTTAACGGCCACTAGAAAAGTGCTTAGGTATCGGCTTTTGGGTTGGGGGTGGTGACAACTCTTGCTCCGGCTTAGTCAGGGTGAGACTCTAATTCAGGGTAGATAAGAAAATGTACTGCACAGATTATATTAATAAGGGTTAGTATTGAATCAGAGCCTGGACAGGGAATGCCAAGGCGCCAGGAACTGATAACAATTAAGGAGCGTATGAAGCGTATGAAACCTAAAGTCCTAGTTCCAACAGACTTCGAAGGAACCCCTTCCAGATCATAAATATAAAACACGCAACTTCACAAAATAACTATCTTCAATATCGCATCGTAACACAAAAACAATTAATAACAAAAATTCCAAATACTAGTTGAATTTCAATATTACATCAATTATGATTAACACAAGAATAGAAAATACAAAACTAGTAAATATTATTGTAAGGAACCCTGCACGAGTGCATATCAGGGAAGAAGAACTTTTAATTTCTCACTCACTTTAAAGTTATTTATTACTCACGTACTCATATACCCTTGGCCAAGAAAGCATGTAGTAGTACGTAAAATGAACCATAAATTAAGTGCTAGGTGTTCTAACCTCAATTTCAAATAAGCACCTCGTGGGAGCAATCTCTAATAATAGTGTAAATATTAGATATCTTAACGTACTGTTGAAATATTTCACAATTATCTCAATGAATCACCCTAGGCAGTAAAGAAGGTGCCTAGAAATATACTAAATGTTGATTTTTAAATATTAAATTTTGTATATCAGTATTACAGAATTTTGAATGAAGTAGATGTACTTCTTATGAACAGCAATAGCTCAAATTATTCATTTTAAGTACTAGTAAAGGAAAATAATAAAACCACAGTGGCACCAAATAAGCACAAACACTAACAACGAACAATAAATACATGGAATAATCTTACTCGATGATTAGCTTCTGTACGTAGTTATCTCACATCAAAGGTCGTTGAAGTCATAGGCTGCTGAAATGGTAACCCAGAGTAACGACAGCTGGTCGGCAACGCCAATAAATGATAAATAATAAAGTTGATAGTGCGACAACGTTCTTGAAATAAAGGAGACAAGAGCATAAACAGAATGAAGAGCATACGTATAATGCACAATGAGAAGGCGTAGGGAGGAAAAAAAAGAAGAACCCTAAAATTTAATATTAGAAATCAAGTTGCAAACAAAAATTGGGATATTAATTACCACGTAAGTGGGTCAATTAAATGTGCACTAACTGATTTAGAGATAACAAGACGTTACAATATTTAGATTTCAATAACGAACATCTGCACCTAGAAAAACTAAAATAATAAAATTTAATCTATTTTAATTCATACCAATTATGAACAATGATGATGAATTTAAATCCACTACAAGTGAAAATCAAAGCTTGCAAAAGATATTCTAGAACCATAAAACCAAAATTGCCAAACTCCAATAATTATTTGTCGGTTCTACCTAAATCCGTAATCAATACGTTTATATCGGCAGAATTCAACTTTCACCAACAACGATCGAAATAAGAATGCCTCTTATCCACAAGGACAAAAGCAAAGTACAGCTTATTATCATATTTGTAGTTTCAAATGCAGATAAGTAACGTAAATTTGAGTACACGACAATAACTTGTAATTATGAAGGTTAACACAAATGAAGCGCAAAGGTAAAAAAGATATAGATAGCAGGGCAATGCTATCAGCAGACAATTGAATTTAGAAATATTATATAAATAGAATGCTGACACAGAAGTGTCGACCGGAAAGTTACAAATTACATAGGGGTAAATAAGTAGACCTATGCTAGAATAAACCTCATATTCATTGTGTTTATTTTCTGTGTCATTAACTGTGTGCTGTATTTTATTGTATTGGACAAACTACGTATCTGTCCGCATGTATATATTGTGATATACACTAATAACTTTTTTGCATGGCGAATTGTGTTGTGTGTTTTTTCTTTTAATTTTTTATACCTCTAATCTCCGACCGTGTTAGCCAGATATTCGTTTTCTTTCTTTCCCTTCCTTTGTTACTGCAATTTGGGAGAGCATTCTGCTCTTAGCAATAGCGGAACGGTCGGGAAATAATACTACATACTTGCTAAAGTAGTCGCATACTACCAATAGATGAGTGTAGCCTTGAGGTGAGCGTACTAAAGGTCCTATAAAATCTACACTAATCATTTGCCATGGCCTACTAATTTCGGGACGACTGCCCATTAATCCTGTGGGTAGTTTTTGTTCGGGTTTCTGTTGTTGGCAAATTGTACAACGATTGACATATCTGGTAATGTCGCTTTTTATCTGAGGCCAATAATAAAGATTTTTAATTTTAGAGTATGTTTTAAAGATACCGACATGTCCAGCTGTCGGACGATCATGATACCGTGAAAGGATCTCTTTGCGATGGTCTTTGGGAACTACCAGTTTCCAAACGTCAGACTCGTTGGCGAGTTCGGGTATACCAGGTTTAACATATTTGTACAATTTATTAATTTCAGTACGCCACTGAGGGTACTTTAAAGGAAATTCCGATATCTTGGTAATCATTTTTCTATACCATCCGTCAGAAATGTTAGAAATTTCGTTGGCATTCGATTAAAGAACATCAACCGACACAGGTACGGAACGCGATAAGAAGTCAGGAACGACCATGTCTTGGCCTTTCCGATGAATAATGTTGAAATCGTAGGGTTGCAGACGGAGAGACCACCGAGCTAATCAACCTTGAGGGTCCTTCAAACTGTGCAACCACAGCAAAGAATGATGGTCAGTAATAACCGTAAACGAAACGCCATCTAAATAATGTCTTAATTTTTCCACAGCCCAGATGACAGCAATACATTCTCTTTCGGTAGTGGAGTATTTTCTTTCTTGGGTTGTCAAAGAACGAGATAAATAGCAAATAACGTTATCACTTTGGTCGGATTCTTGGGTAAGAACAGCTTCGATGCCATAGGCAGAGGCGTCTGTTTGCAAAATAAACCGTTTTGCAAAATCAGGACAGGTCAAAATGGGGGTTGACAGTAAACTCTCCTTAAGGTGATTAAATGCTAACTCACAAGATTCAGACCATTTCCAAATAGTCTTTTTTTATGTCAAGTCTGTAAGCGGATGTACGATAGTAGAAAAATTTTTGATAAATCTCCGATACCAACTTGCGGTACCTAAAAATCGACGCATTTCTGTAACAGTTTTTGGACGAGATATATTCAGAATCGCGCTAATTTTCTCGAGATCGGGTCTTAATCCTTTAGCATCTACAACATAGCCTAGATATTTGAGTTCGGGTACACAAAATTTACATTTCTCCAAACTAATAACGAGACCAGCTTCAGCCAATCGATCAAGAACTTTTGCGAGAACTTCCAAATGAGTATTAAAATCTTTCGAAATCACAACCACATCATCAAGATACTGCAAAACAAAGAGTTGCAGGTCGACACCTGAAGTGCTATCCATCAAGCGCTGAAACGTTGCAGGGGCATTAGTCAGACCAAAAGGCATCCTAGTGAACCTATAGAGCCCACGCCCTGGAACCGTAAATGCAGTAAAATCCTTAGAGGACTCTGACAAAGGCACTTGCCAGTACACTGACCTAATATCAATTGACGATAAATATTGGGCATTACGTAATTGATCTAAAATCGCAGATATGTAAGGCGAAGAGTAGGCGTCCTTAATGGTGACGCGATTTAGTTGGCGATAATCGACACAGAATCGGTAGGAACCATCCTTTTTCGGAACAAGACAGACAGGTGATGACCATGCACTTTTGCTAGGTTCAACTATTCCCGCTTGTAACATTTCATTTAGTTCATTATCTATGGTTTTCTGTTTAACCGGGGATACAGGGTAGTATCTTTGTTTAATAGGTTTTGTATCAGGAGTGATTTCAATGACATGTTCAGTGGTGGTGCACATGCCTAAGCCAATTCCCATTATTTTCAATTTATTCGAAATTAAATTATTTAACGCATTGCGCTGATCAATAGATATTGATCAGGATTATTTAAACTTGCAATGTGAGGAATTTTTGATTAATTCTCAAAATGCCAAATGTTTTCTTTTAAATTAGGGTCAATGCCCATTAATTTCCAAAAATCAATACCAAGTATTATATCGTGACACAATACGGGTACTACTAAAACATTTACAATGCGTAATTTATCTAACAGTTGTATCGGTGTGGCTACATAACCTAAACTTTTACATATTTGTCCGTTAGCAACTGTACATTCAGTAGGCGACTTAATTAAAGTGAGTCCGAGTTTCAATAATAATTCGTAACCAGTTTGTGTAGCACCACTATCTAAAAGAGCTAAAATAGGATATTCCACAATTTTTACTTTCACATAGGGTCTCTGATCACCTTCAACATGAGAGAGAACATAGTCAAGTAAGATTTGCGCAGGAAATTGATCAGATTTAAACGTAATTGATTTGCATGGCTTAATATTTTCAGGATCGAATTTAGGGGAAGTCAAGCTTTGAGATGAATTGAGGTTAACCACTTGACTTAAAGGTTTCCTCGTGAAAAGTTTAACTGAGTATTGCACTCGGGACAGGTGCGAATAGTGAAATCGTGTTTTCCACATTTATAACAGAATAGTTTCTTTGGTTCCGTACAATTTGTACTAGTATGACCTAAACGTGAACAATTCCAACAAACTACAGTTGTTGAATTGGGTGATGTCTCAACTACAGCAGGCAACGCAGATGCAACTTCTGACACAGCTTTAGTTTTGCGAACAAATGCAAAATCTGGTTCGACACAGTCGCTTTTTCTACAAGGCGGCACATAATTATCTAAACGGTATTTCGCGACTTCAAGTTTTAAACATTCTGCTTCTAATTCACGTAACGAAGTAACGGATGCCAGTTGTGCGGTGTAAAAAGGGGCAAGATTTCTTGAAATAATATCGAATTGTACATCATCGAGTATACTGCCATATCGTCGGAACATTGACTTCATAATTGACAAGTATTCTACGATATTTTCGGAGAGATCTTGAGTTCGCGACAAAATTTCCTTAAACAGTCGACGCCTGTAATCAGGAGGTTCAAAATGTCGAATTAATAAAGAAGATAGGTCGTGCCAATTAGTAAATTGGTAACGATTACTTCTGTACCATAATAAAGCTTTGGATTCAAATAAATCTACAGAACTTTAAAAAGCTGTAAATCGGAAACACCACCAGCAACTTTAAGCTCATTTACTCTTTCTAGAAAATTATGAACACTAAGTCCAGCAGGATCTCCAGAAAATTTTAAGTTCCATTTAACTACGGGTGTATGGTGACCTTTAAAATTAGAACTAGAGGCAGGATTACTAGAAACAACACTATCCGAGAGATTAGGCGCTTCTACAGTTTCATCTGTAGCCAACGTTTGAGTAGCAAACATTGCAGGAAGGGCGATAAAATCTGACGCCGTTTGTCCATCCAAATTGTCCATAAGCGTAAGAATTGCCGGTAACAACTGATTATATGTCTTAGTTTGTTCAGGGGTTAACGAAGAAGTAACGGTGAGATTAATTCTTTTTAGCAAATGAATAAGACGCGAACGAATAGTAGCCAATGGTGAGTCCAATTTCTTCAGATTTGCTTTAAGTTCAGTTAATTTAGTTCCAATAATTTCAAATTCTTCATCAGTATTTAATTTCAAAGTTGGGTAAGATAATGATTTATCCAATTGTTCCATTTTAATTAAGGGACATGCTCGCATATGGTCTACAGTTTCAGTGGTAGCCATATCAACACCACGAATGAATAATTCAAAACACAGCTCATCTTTTCTTAAACGGTTGAGGTCAAATTTATATTCAGCCATTATATACTAAGCAAACAAAACAACTCTATACCCACAAAAATATATCACTACACAACTTCAATGTTCCTGTTTCTCCACACGAAAATCGTTATAATCAACAAACATCAAATAATACTCAAATATACCGCAGAAATGGTGAAACAACAAAATATTAATCAAAAGTAGCACGCAAACGTAAAGGTTACACAAATTCACATAAACACAAAAACAAATTCTATAAATAGAAATCTTGGTTAACTTCAAGGGCACTAATGAAAATTGATTATTCGAGGAAACGCCAAAATATTTAAAACGAGAACACAAAAAAAAATATCAATGCAGGTTTTGGAGGTCACACGCGTTGGGTGCGCCAATTTTTGGATGTCACAGAAAATTTAAGTCAAGTTGACGGCCACTAGAAAAGAGCTTAGGTAGCGGCTTTTGGGTGGGGGTGGTGACAACTTTTGCTCCGGCTTAGTCAGGGTGAGACTCTAATTTAAGGTAGATCAGAAAATGTACTGCACAGATTATATTAATAAGGGTTAGTATTGAATCAGAGCCTGGACAGGGAATGCCAAGGCGCCAGGAACTGATAACAATTAAGGAGCGTATGAAGCGTATGAAACCTAAAGTCCTAGTTCCAACAGACTTCGAAGGAACCCCCTTCCAGATCATAAATATAAAACACGCAACTTCACAAAATAACTATCTTCAATATCGCATCGGAACACAAAAACAATTAATAACAAAAATTCCAAATACCAGTTGAATTTCAATATTACATCAATTATGATTAACACAAGAATAGAAAATACAAAATTAGTTAATATTACCGTAAGAAACCCCGCAGGAGTGCATATCAGGTAAGAAGAACTTTTAATTTCTCACGCACCTTAAAGTTATTTATTACTCACGTACTCATATACCCTTGGCCAAGAAAGCATGTAGTAGTACGTAAAATGCACCATAAATTAAGTGCTAGGTGTTCTAACCTCAATTTCAAATAAGCACCTCGTGGGAGCAATCTCTAATGATAGTGTAAATATTAGATACCTTAAAGTATTGTTGAAATATCTCACAATTATCTCAATGAATCACCCTAGGCAGTAAAGAGGGTGCCTAGAAATATACTGAATGTTGATTTTTAAATATTAAATTTTGTATATCAGTATTACAGAATTTTGAATGAAGTAGATGTACTTCTTATGAACAGCAATAGCTCAAATTATTAATATTAAGTACTAGTAAAGGAAAATAATAAAACTACAATGGCACCAAATAAACACAAACGCTAACAACGGACAATAAATACATGGAATAATCTTACTCAATGATTAGCTTCTGTACGTAGTTATCTCACATTAAAGGTCGTCGAAGTCCTAGGCTCGCTGGAATGGTAACTCAGAGTAACGACAGCTGGTCGGCAACGCCACTAAATGATAAATAATAAAGTTGATAGTGCGACAACGTTCTTGAGATAAAGAAGACAGGAGCATAAACAGAATGAAGAGCATACGTATAACGCACAATGAGAAGGCGTAGGGAGGAAAAAGAAGAAGAACCCTAAAATTTAATATTAGAAATCAAGTTGCAAACAAAAATTGAGATATTAATTACCACGTAAGTGGGTCAATTAAATGTGCACTAACTGATTTAGAGATAACAGGACGTTACAATATTTAGATTTCAATAACGAACATCTGCACCTAGAAAAACTAAAATAATAAAATTTAATCTATTTTAATTCATACCAATTATGAACGATGATGATGAATTTAAATCCACTACAAGTGAAAATCAAAGCTAGCAAAAGGTATTCTAGACCCATAAAACCAAAATTGCCAAGCTCCAATAATTATTTGTCGGTTCTACATAAATCCGTAATCAATACGTTTATATCGGCAGAATCCAACTTTCACCAACAACGATCGAAATAAGAATGCCTTTTATCCACAAGGACAAAAGCAAAGTACAGCTTATTATCATATTTGTAGTTTCAAATGCAGATAAGTAACGTAAATTTGAGTATACGGCAATAACTTGTAATTATGAAGGTTAACACAAATGAAGCGCAAAGGTAAAAAAGATATAGATAGCAGGACAATGCTATCAGCAGACAATTGAATTTAGAAATATTATATAAATAGAATGCTGACACAGAAGTGTCGACCGGAAAGTTACAAATTACATAGGGGTAAATAAGTAGACCTATGCTGGAATAAACCTCATATTCATTGTGTTTATTTTCTGTGTCATTAACTGTGTGCTGTATTTTATTGTATTGGACAAACTACGTATCTGTCCGCATGTATATATTGTGATATACATTAATAACTTTTTTGCATGGCGAATTGTGTTGTGTGTTTTTTCGTTTAATTTTTTATACCTCTAATCTCCGACCGTGTTAGCCAGATATTCGTTTTCTTTCTTTCCCTTCCTTTGTTACTGCAATTTGGGAGAGCATTCTGTTGCCGATTTCGTTCTTTTTGTTCAGGTCTGCTCGTTTCACCAGTAAGATGTATTTGGAAGAATGTTGGAATCGAAAGAACAACATGATTTATAACTTCCTTTATACCTTTTGGCTACACTTTTTTGAATGTTAGTTTTAAAATGTCATGTGTCTGTAGTAGGGACGGATGGACGCCTAAAATTGCACCGTTAGAATAAAGAACGCCGCGGTCCAAACCCTTTAAAAAATTCTAGATCGGGTGATCTGAGCCATACGTCGTTCACTCTTTATAATAAGAAAATACAAATATTGTCATGTACAAGAAAATAATTAACGCAAAAACAACTACATTAACAATAATCTATGACACCACAGCTATAGTACAGAAATAAAACGGTTGATAAAATGTATATAATAATAAGAAGAGGAATACTAACACAACATTATTGTAAGTGGGAATAATTCATTAATCTATTATCATTAATCCATTAATGCGTCATTTATTAGTTTGGTAATTTGATCCAACGATTCATAATTTTATCATTGTTGATACTATTTGGTATCCCATCTTCTATATTCATCAACATGAATGTCTCGTGTCCATTATGAAACAAGAATTTTTCGATCAATTTTTATGAACTTTAAAGTCAAAAACGACCGTGCACTACCTGCCTATAATATGGGCAAAAATAGTATACACTGATACGTTAATACTAAAGTGGAATCATTAATTACCTTTGAATAAATTAAAGGTAGTGAGAAAAAAATGGTAGGAAAATTTGGGTATGGTAGACGAAATGATAGAGGAAAAAGATTAGTTGGGTTTTACCAGGAACATAGATTAGTAACTGTAAACACCCTATTCGAACAACATGTCAGTAGAAGATATACCTGGAAAGCACCAGGTGATAGGGCTAGATACCAAATAGATTATATTTTAGTTAAACAAAGGTTTAGAAACCAAGTTAAAAACTGTTGTTGTTACGTCATCATCGAACATTTATTGGAATTGGTGACAATAAATACTTTGTGCGGGTATCCTACAGTTTTCAGTGAAACATTATATACCGACAGTGGAAGTGCGTGAACACAGTCGCATTCGAACCCTTGCAGAAGACGGTTGTATGAGAGCTTTTGAAAGCGACACCATCACCCGGACGAGCGTGTTCTTGGTTGTCCGCAAGCTTTTGTGTGTGAACTGTTATTGCCCACAGCGGCACAGGCTTTAAGGTATTTATACCCTTCATTAAGTAGTTTGGTGTAGTTGTTTTTAGTTATTACATAACCGCTCCACCGCCATTGGTATTGCTACAAAAAGCAATTGGTCCTTCCCTATAATTAGCATATTTATATCACTCCTTTATCAGCCTAATAAACCATTGGTCCTAATTCGATCCGAATTAACTAGTCCTATGTTAATACGCATGTCCTAAATTAAATATCATTTTGCACACCAGCGAGCTTTTAAGTAATTATTTTAGCTTTTAAATTTGTGTTCAAGCTCCATATTTAGCGGGTTAAAATATGTACAATATTAGCTACATACTTTCGTTAGACTAAATTAAGTGATTTCGCCGCAATTAAACCAGCGTTTAATTACAAACAAATCCTTAATATAAAATTTGTTAATTTGCACTAAAAGCCATTGCGCGTTTTTAGTTTTCACATACAACCCTTTCAGTCGTTTTACAACGTAAAATATTGAATACATCTGCAAAGGGAATAAAGTTGTAAAGCTGAACGCTTCTAGCAATATGTTAAGCCACATGTTTAAACGTTCCTGTGATCTTTTGATGGTAAAAGCCGCCCGGTTTTAAACTGTAAATTTTATCTTTAGGCTTTGTTTGACAAACCGGTAGGTTTTCGACGTCTCGTTTAAGACCCCATTGCAGGCTAATAGTCATAAAACGTGATTTATTGGTTTATGCACTATTTTACATTTTTCGTGTCTTGAACAACAACCCATAATATTTAATATTTCGCAGCGCACATCTGAGCTTTACCGTTTTACAGCATTTTTATAGTGTAGGCTTTCAGAATAACTTTTAGAATGGCTCCCAAGAAAATACAGGTAGCCGAACTAGAATTACTGAAAATACGCATTATAGAAATGTGGGAATTGGGTAACGCTATACAAAGTGACCCAACTTTAAAAACGCTGTTCCTTATTCAAACAAGGGGAGTAAATGACCTTTACAGAGATTTCAATACAATTTTAGTTGCTGTCTTGGCCTCCTGTGACGAGGTAGAATCATTAAATTACAACGCTTTACGGAAGGAAGTAGATTCCGCTTATTATTGCATACTGCTGCATCTCGAAACGATGCAAGAAATGAAAGCACCACAAATCATTGAAAATGCTCCAAGCAGCACAGGATCAAAATTGTTACCGTTAAAGCTCCAACATTTCAATAATGAGGTAACTGAATTTTCATCTTTCATCGATTTATTTGAGTCTGGTCTATAATAACGCGTCGCTGTCCAATATCGAAAAGCTAAATTATCTTATCAGT
Source organism: Platerodrilus igneus (assembly GCA_036346225.1). Classification (NCBI taxonomy): domain Eukaryota; kingdom Metazoa; phylum Arthropoda; class Insecta; order Coleoptera; family Lycidae; genus Platerodrilus; species Platerodrilus igneus. The sequence continues at coordinate 269,759 of JARFIW010001241.1, forward strand.
TGCTGTAGCGGGGAGTCTTTGAAAATCATTAAATCGGTACCCATTTCGGGAGATAATTTTATCATTTTATATAACGCCTTGCGTGAGAGATTTAGCAATCCGCGTTTATTGGCAACTTTGCATTGGAAAGCTATGAAAGACTTTCCACCTTTAAAATCAGAAGACCCTAAGAAACTTAGGGCACTTATTGATTGTTTTTCAGAGAATCTTGCTGTTCTAACTAACTTAAAGTTTCCCACTGAACATTGGAACTTTATTCTGGTCGATTGTCTTTTAGAAAAACTCGATCCGTTCACTAGAAAACGCTTCGAACTCCAATCGGATCCGAAGCAAATACCCAATTTCGATGATTTGAGATATTTTTTAACTCAACAATGTGCAGCGTTGGAAACCTTTTCTTCAACCGCACCTGTTTCTTATTCGACGACTGTCCATACATCTCACACATCAGTGCCTAAGAAATCCTCAGCGTTTCAATTTAAACCAAAGGTTTCTTCTAACGTAGTTTCACTGGATACACCAAGTAGCTCCAGTGACTCAAAGAATTCATTTTCGCACCATTGTCCTTCTTGCAAAGGCAATCACTTAATTTACAGATGTCAATCGTTTCTAAAGAAAACTCAGACAGAACGTTTCGACATTGTCAAACGCTTACGCCTTTGTTTAAATTGCTTACGAACAGACCATGCGTCCATGCAATGCAAATCTTATAATTCCTGTCGAACTTGCGCCAAGCCGCATCATACCTTGCTACATTTTGAACCGCAACCTGCTTCTAGCCGTTCAGCTGAATCGACCGCTACACACATGCATAAAAATGCCAATAGGACGCAGTCAGCCTCTCCTATTCCGGCAAATGTTTTGTCTTCACAGACGAATTCAAATCTTGGGGTTACCGTCTTACTCTCCACTGCTGTTGTGGAAGTTCAAAACCGGTCTGGTAGATACAAACCGATCAGGGTACTCTTAGACCCTGGCTCTCAAGCTAGCTTTATTCGAGACGATTGCGTGAGCAAACTTTGGCTTCCACGCATACGTTCTCAAGTTCCGATTTATGGACTTGGGCAGACAACTTCAGCGGTCAATAGAGGTGCCGTCAGCTGCACCATTCGCTCTATGTTAGACTCTGAAAAATCTCTAGAAGTCACAACTTTTGTGCTTTCGTCAATATCTGGCAAATTACCTAGCGTTGAAGTTCCTAATAATTGGGAACACTTATGCGGCCTGCACCTTGCAGACCCGACCTGGAACTCTCCAGGAACTATTGACATGCTCCTTGGAGCAGATGTTTATCCGTTCATCATCAATGGCGGTGTTATACATGACAAATTTCTTCAGCCTGCCGCCATAAATACAATTTTTGGTTGGACTATTATTGGTCCCACAAAAGCTTGCAGTCTGATACTGTCCAAGCATTTTTACTTCTGTAGAAGATCCTATCGACCAGACCCTAAGGCGGTTTTGGGAGATAGAAGAACTGCCATCCAAGCCTTATACTTCTCCAGAAGAAGAAAAGGCAGATTTGATTTTTGAAAACACGTTTTCTCGTGACCCTAGCGGTCGTTTTATTGTTGCGTTACCGTTCAACGATACTTTGCTCGTTTTTGATAATTGCTTTGAGATGGCTAAAAAAAGACTATTTTCGTTGGAGCGCAAATTGCATGCTCAACCGGAGCTACGCGCCCAATACAACAATTTCATACAGGACTATCTTGATGCGGGTCATATGGCATTACTCGATTCTCCGCCCGTTGGGAACGATAATTATTTTTTACCCCATCACCCTGTGTTTAAAGAGGAAGGTCATACTTCTAAAATTCGTGTGGTTTTTGACGCCTCTGCAAAGGCTAAAAACAATGTGTCACTTAATGACACTCAATTGGCTGGACCTAGTCTCCAAAATGACATTTCGTCAATCTTACTTAAATTTCGCTCTCATCGTTTCGTTTTTACTTGTGATGTTCGCCAAATGTATCGACAAATTTTGGTTACCGAAGAACATCGTAAGTTTCAATTAATTGTTTGGCGGTTCTCCGCAGAAGAACCCATTCAGACTTATCAGCTTAATACAGTGACCTATGGTATTAAGTCATCGCCTTATCTAGCATTAAAACTCTTCAGCAATTAGCCATTGACGAAGGCAAAAGGTTTCCGTTAGCCGCTGAGGCTATACGGTCAAATCTATATATTGATGATTTCGTCGCTGGTGGAGATTCTATACAATCGGCCCGCGAAATTAAAGATCAACTTATTCGACTTTTACATTCGGCTGGGTTTGAACTTCGAAAATGGAGTTCTAATTCAGTTTCTATTTTGGAAGGCATTTCGTCAGATTTTTGCCAATATACTTCTCTCGATTTCGATTCTGACGAATCAATAAAAATATTAGGTCTTCAATGGTCACCTACAAAAGATATTTCCTCATTTCGGGTTAAACCATTAAACCCAATATGTACAAAGCGCAACATACTTTCGCAAGTTGCCAGAATATATGATCCATTAGGGTTTTTAGCCCCACTAACACTTTTTGCAAAACGCCTAATCCAGCATCTGTGGATGTTAGGTTTAAATTGGGATAACATCCCACCAGCAGACATTTCGTCTCAATGGCAGCAGTATCAAGAAGAATTGCCGTTATTATCGTCACTAAAGTTACCACGTTGTTTACCCCCTTCGGATCCTTTTACTTGTCATTTGCATGGGTTTTGCGATGCTAGCGAGATAGGGTATGCAGCGATAGTGTATTTCCAGTTCATAAATCAAACTACTGGAGAAATAACTGTACAATTTGTAACCGCTAAAACAAAAGTAGCTCCAATTAAGCGCATTTCAATTCCACGTTTGGAATTATGTGCCGCCGTTTTATTAACCGATTTACTTTCTTTTACCATTCGGTCTTATCAAGGCTTGATTGAAATCTCCGATGTTTCAGCGTGGAGTGATTCTACGGTCGCTCTCACTTGGATACGTTCTCCGCCTTTTCGGTGGAAAACTTTTGTGGCAAACCGTGTTAGCCACATTCAAGAAATCATTGCACCTAGCCGATGGTTTTATATTAAATCTTCGCATAATCCGGCTGATCCTGCATCTCGGGGATTAATGCCAAGCGCGGTTATTTCATGTTCGCTATGGTGGGCGGGGCCTGAATGGCTTCACTACCCTAGTGACTCGTGGCCGCCTCAACCAACATTGTCAACCTCAATTGCTGAGGTAACTACGGAAAAGAAGATCCTAACATTTGTCGCTCAAACAGTTCCAAACGTCATTGACATTTTACTAAGTCGCTTTTCATCGTTATATAAAATCCAAGGCATCGTGGCTTACATTTATAGATTTTCTAAACCCATGGCTCAACGTCATACGGGTCCCTTAACAGACATTGAATTACACAATGCTTTCATGATTATCGTTCGGCATGTACAAAATGTTACATTTTCAAAAGAAATAGCTTCGATCAAGGCAAACCGTAAATTACCTAAAAGCTTGCGAAAACTTTCTCCATTTGTTGATCCACAAAACATCTTAAGAGTAGGTGGGCGCTTGACACATTCTTCGCTTTCCTATTTCGAAAAGTTTCCTGCGTTATTGCCTCAGCGGCACCGATTAACCAAACTTATCATTCGGTCAACTCATGAAAGGTATTACCATCCCGGTGTTAATACCACAGCGTATCTTATTCAACAGAATTTCTGGATCCTTTCTATTAAAAATTCAATCAGAAATTATTTATCATCCTGTCATAGATGTTTTCGTACCAAACCGGTCCTGGTAACTCCTCCTATGGGAGACCTACCGGCAGCACGTATTACCCAAATCAAACCGTTCAGTATTGTTGGTGTTGATTTTGCTGGCCCTCTTTTAATAAAGGCTAACCGCCTACGAGGCTCTAAATCTCTTAAGGCCTATATTTGTATTTTTGTTTGTTTTGCCACTAAGGCAGCACATATTGAACTTGTTTCGGATTTGTCGGCAGACGCGTTTCTTGCCGCTTTGCGACGATTTATAGCACGTCGAGGACGCTGTTCTCAAATATTTAGCGATTGCGGTACTAATTTTGTAGGTGCCTATCGTCAGCTTATGAGTTATCTGCATAGTGCAGTAACCTCAGAAAAGATAAAGTGGTCGTTTAATCCACCTAGCGCCCCTCACTTCGGTGGCTTGTGGGAAAGCGGTGTTAAGTCGGTAAAGACACACCTAGCTCACGTAATCGGCGAACAAAAACTTACCTTTGAGGAACTTTACACAGTTCTTACACAAATTAAATCTGTTCTAAATTCAAGGCCACTCTGCGCTTTGAGTTCGGATCCAAATGACTTGCGTTGCCTAACACCAGGTCATTTCCTAACTATGGAGCCTCTTTCTGCACCACCAGATGAGGACCATTCAACCAACGTTTTACCATTAAAGAGCAGGTGGAAACTCCTGCAAAAACTCCATCAAGATTTTTGGGCTTGCTGGAGCCATGAGTACTTACATACTCTGAATCAAAAGGTTAAATGGCACTCTAAGGTAGGTGCCCGACAAGTTGAAAAGGACACTATTGTCCTCATCAAGGACGACCAGCTTTCTCCACTTCAATGGAAGTTTGGTCGTATTATTAATACCTTTCCCGGTGCGGACGGTATTATACGTGTCGCTGAAATCAAAACGGCACATGCCACACTAAAACGACCTTTGGTCAAACTAGCGCCGCTACCGGTATTTTAATTTTATTTTTATGTTTAGATGTATATCCTCATTTCTTACATGTATAGTAGTATATTATTTTCACATATTTGCTTATTTACATTGTTACATTTTTCCTTAATTGGGCTTAACTAGCGTTATCTTCTTAATTCCTATATCTGACTCTAGAAGTTGGGGGTCAGCAAAACGAAGTCTTCCGACGTAACTAGAGGTCTATTCCTGGGGCAGAGCTATGAGAAATGGGGGGGTAAGTCGAAATCTGTTGGGGGATCATACTCAAACTAAAACAAATAGGCGCCACCAAGTCCGGATTGATTCACGTTAATGGCATGGCATATTTCTAAGGGCGGACGTGGAGACCCAAAGAAAAAAAGATCGCCTTCGTTGACAAAAACTGTCTTAACAGAATAAGACGCTGTTCCTGTAAGAAAGTAAAATAATTAAATCAACATAGAATGGGAGCACTGTTTGTATCCCGCAAATATACCTAAAGAAACATATAAAAAAATATTTTCTATATAAGGGTGGCATCAAAGTTCAACTCCTAAAGATATTAATTTTTCGGTGGTTAGGTTTGATCACACTTGATCAAAATAAAAAACCTTAAGCTTGGATTAATAATTTACTAAAAAGAATCTCTTTTTCTTTAAATAAAATTCAATGCAACAGAATTAAATAAAAACTTGAATTACTTTGTTAGCTTAAAGTAAGGTTTATCAACCTTATTCATGATCAAATATATTACAACAAGGTGTAACTTGTTACACAAAAATTCTCTAACCCACTCAGATCTGTTTAGGTCATTTACATTAGAAAAATTAAAATACAAATTTTCTCTTTAAGTTAAATGTACTAAGTTCAGTTTAAAATGAAAAAATTCACAAAAATTATTCTTGTTTTCAAAGGTGGTAATAGCGCAGTGCTAAGCAGCTGCTATCACGGATCCATGTGTCAACAACATATTTCAAACAAACAAGTGACGTAGGTACACCTGTTATTTTATACTGGAGCAACGTGTTGTTTCTTACAAAATCAACTGAGTGAATTTTAAGTTTGATACTGGGAAATCCAGCTTAGCAATAGATGAAGTGAATAACAAAGTCGTACTTCTACGTATCGAAACAAAATAGCGTGTTTCTAGAGTGAAACACCAAAGAATTTCTTAAAGCTACTACGAACTAAACAAAACTGCATTCCTAGACTGGATTAGGAAGTGTATCACCATGCGGAATTTACAGCTTACATTCCACCAAAGCAGTATCTTCGCTCGGAGCAACAAACGATCTTCTATTAATTAGATCAGCTTTCCATCCTCTAAATACACATTGCAAAGTGAAGTGGTTCCCTTACGTCGACTCTAGCATTCAAAGTTCCAACTGCATCGTAGATTGTAGATTAAATTCTTATCGTCTAAATTTTGTCGCCTACATTCTTGTCGCTTAGATCCTCGTTGCGCGCTATTCCGAAAATGTGGTCACTTATTCAAATTGATACGTAGGTTACTGGTCATCGTCCTCGCATACATCCTGCTGCTTCTTCTACCTATGGCCGAGTGCTTATCACGCGCTCTCGGACGATCCGATGATCCAAGGGGGGGTGTCACCTTTAAACGCGCCTGCGACTGACTGTGGAATACACCGACATCCAAAACACATAGACTAACGAACTAAGATGCTGTTTTAATGTAATATTTGAATTGTTAAACGTATTACGACTTTACTTAATAAAGGTGTTTTATTATTTTCGTACATTTAATGAAGGGATTTATCAACCCAAAAATAAAATTGTTACACTATATATATTTTTATTTTTGCATAGTTGGTAATATCGCTCGCTGTAGTGTACCACCCTATCTTTCGTTACCTGTTTTCCTAGCAAGGTCAAATCCCATGTGATTTCCTTCACCCAACCTACTTCCCTCCTTTTCAAAATTCTATGAATTTGGTGGGCGGTATGTTACGTCATCATCGAACATTTATTGGAATTGGTGACAATAAATACTTTGTGCGGGTATCCTACAGTTTTCAGTGAAACATTATATACCGACAGTGGAAGTGCGTGAACACAGTCGCATTCGAACCCTTGCAGAAGACGGTTGTATGAGAGCTTTTGAATGCGACACCATCACCCGGACGAGCGTGTTCTTGGTTGTCCGCAAGCTTTTGTGTGTGAACTGTTATTGCCCACAGCGGCACAGGCTTTAAGGTATTTATACCCTTCATTAAGTAGTTTGGTGTAGTTGTTTTTAGTTATTACATAACCGCTCCACCGCCATTGGTATTGCTACAAAAAGCAATTGGTCCTTCCCTATAATTAGCATATTTATATCACTCCTTTATCATCCTAATAAACCAGTTGTATTTATCTAAGGGTCGACATAGAGAGCGATCAAAGCTTAGTTAAAATAAAGTGTAATCTAAAATTCAAAAAATTGAGAAAGACTGAAAGAGAGGGATGGGATCTAAGTAAGCTTAAATTATAGTGAGATAAAAGAGGAATATAAACAAGTATTAAATAATAAGATAAAAAAAATAGCTATAGGAGGAAACGTAGAAAATAGATGTAAAGAAATAAAAAGGGCTGTACATGATACAGCAACACAGACTATAGGTAAGAAAAAAGTAGAAGTGGGAAAACCCTGGGTAACAAAGGAGATATTAGATTTAATAGAGAATAGAAGAAAGCTTAAACCTTTCAGAGAATTGGATGGTGAAAGTAAGTAAAAATATAATAGAGTTAGAAATAAGATAGTACATGAGTGTAGAAAAGCTAGAAATAAATGGATGGAGGAGAATTGTAAGGGAATACAAGATGATTTGAGAGTAGGTAAGACGGGCAGGTCTTACAGGGCAGTTAAAAAGTTTTTCGAGAAAGATAGGAAAAAACATAATGGTTTTAAAGATGAAAATAATGAGCTTTTAATAAATAAAGTCGAGGTAGCAGATAGATGGAAAAAATATTTAGAAGATTTATATAAGGGAGACGATATGGATGAGTTAGAGAACGATCAAGAAAAGGATGTAAAAATAAGGTTCTCTATATTAAGAGGAATTTGATAGAGCTGCTAGGGATCTTAAACTAGATAAAGCGCCGGGGATAGACGATATACCCGCAGAATTAATAAAATATGCAAGTCAGAAAACTTTAGGCAGATTATATGAACTAGTAAAAGTAATATATGACACAGGTGAGGTCTTAATAGATTTCGAAAACAAATATTATTACCCCAATCCCAAAAAAGTCAGGAGCTGGTAGGTGTGAGAATTTCAGAACGGTTAGTTTAACTTGCCACGCTTCCAAAATACTAACAATAATAATTAAAAATAGAGTAAAAGCTTTGACTGAGAATTATTTAGGCGAAGACCAATATGGTTTTCGTAAAGACAGAGGGACTAAAAAACCGATACTAATAGTTAGGGTAATTATCGAAAAAAGGTTACAAAAAATAAAGACTCGTTTTGCGTTTGTAGATTTAGAAAAAGCATTTGATAGGGTTAATTGGATGGCTATGTTCAAGGTTTTGCGAAAATAGAAATCTTTCATAAGGATAGAAAATGTATTTAGAATCTATATAAAAACCAAAGCGTAGTAATTAGATTTGATGAAATAGAAAAGGAAGCTAAGATTAGAATTGGTGTTAGACAGGGCTGTATACTATCTTCCTTGATTTTTAATGTTTATATTGAGGAAGCTTTAAACTTAGCTAAAGAGGGAAAAGAGCTTGGTATTAGTGTACAGGGACATAAATTAGACGTGTTACGTTTTGCAGATGATATAGCCATTGTAGCAGAGTCTAGAAAAGAGTTAGGAGAGTTTTAAAGTATTTTAGATGAGATACTACAGAGTAACTATAGTATAAGAATTAACTTAGGAAGGACGAAGATAATGACAAATTAGTTACAGCCTAGTTCTAGACCAAAATTAAAAATAGGTAATACCGATTTAGAGGAAGTAGATGAATTTTGCTCTTTAGGTAGTATAATTACAAAGGACGGACATAGCAGAAGGGATATTGTAGCTAGAACAGCTCAAGCTAGAAAAATGTTTTTAAAAAAGAAAGAATTACTAATAGCTAATAGTATTAGTTTAGATAATAGAAAAAGTTTCTTAAAGTCATACGTATGGGGCGCTCTATTATATGGTAGTCAGTGAGACTTGAACAATTAAAGAGGTAGATAAGAAAAAGATAGAAGCTTTTGAAACTTGGTGTTATAGGAGATTGTTAAAGATTAGTTGTACAGATAGAGTAACAAATGAGGATGTTTATAGTGAGGAACCCTGTTTGTGGAAACAATTAAAGGTCAGGAGAGATAGAATGATAGGGCACCAGTTAAGACATGAGGGACTATTTAGTAAGGTCTTAGATTATAGACTACCAAATAAAAATAGAGCAGGAAGACCTAGACAAAGCTATTTTAGTCAAATTATTAGAGATTTAAGTTGTGAAGAGTATGTAGACCTTTTTAGACTAGCTCAAAATAGAGAAGAATTCAGACCGAGCTTAAGTAAATTCAAAAACAAAACAAAACAAAATAAATATATAAAAACCAGTTAACTAAACGTTACCATGACATAACTCGCAATTAGTTAGCGGTCTGGTACGTTGGCAGCGATTCGCTGCTTAAACCTTACCATAAAATATAATTTAACACTTTTTCTTTTTTTGGAGGGGATAATTAGGTAATCTTTCATTTCCTTATAAATGAAAATATGTAAACATGTTGGAGTTCTTTAACAACCGTCAGGTTGCTAATATCTATGTAGAGCCAGGTAGATAAGAAAAGGTAGAAGAGTGTATAGGAAGACCTAAACCAAGCTATATTAGTCAAATTATTAGGAATATAAATTGTGAAGGGTATGTAGAACTTTTTAGATTAGCACAGAATGGAAAAGAAGTTAGAGTTGCATCAAACCGACCTTAAGTAAGGACGAAAACAAAATGATGATGATAAAATTGTATGTTACGTACAGCTCCTGCACCGTATATTTTCTAATTAAATCTCGCATTTCTTACTGTATTCACGATCATGGGCATTTTCATTAACAAGCATCGACTACCTTTCAAATTGAAATGATTACTTACTCAAATATTCTATAGAATATTACTAAGTGCCTAGGTAGCAGACTGACGTTGTATTGACGTAAATATTTGGACAGTTACGGTTGGAGCCGTCATGTTACCATAAAATGACGTCAGTGAACGTCATTTATTATGACGTTTTATATACATCATACAAATAACGCTATTATAACGTCATGATTTTGTCATTTATGGCATTTCCATATTTGCATATATTTTCGGCATCTAAAATTTGTTCATGGTCAAATTCTCAAAGTTTGTTGTTATTGGGATTATATTTTACTAATTTATTGTTTACTCTAAACAATTGTTTAAAATATTTAAGATAAAAAATAAAATTCTAATATTAGGTTCTTTCGTTTGCTACACCCATACGCACTTATTCACACCGTTGCTTTCGTTTGCAAAAAACTTGTGTATTTCACGCTACACTCTTCCTTTCGTTCGATAAGTGCGGTTATTACTTTCAGCACCGAGTCGGGAGACGGTGCTAGTTTACACCTTCTCTAAAGTGAGGTTAGGCTGTGTTTATTATTTGGCAGCTTTTATTATTTTTTTGCGTTTTTAAATTTTAAGCAAATATTCTTGTAGTTAAAGTTTTATTACAATGTCAAATTACACGGCTAAATTTATAATTCAAGGTAAACCCGTTTATCTTGAAGACACGCCAGAAATTTGCACTTTTGTAAGAGAAGGTATGTAAATATAGACTCGAGGACTAAATTACCATAGTTTTTGTTGTAGATGATGAAGTTACTTTACAATACCTTAATAGCGCGCTAAAAGAACAGAAATTACAATAATTTGGTGCAACGGCTACTAGTATTGAAGAAGTGGAAATTAGTCGTGTCGATGAAGTTGTCGAAGAAACCGTTAACTCGGAGGAGTGCGACACTATGGAAATAGGTGTGTTTTTAGTTTAAACCTGACTATTATGTTTAAATTATTATTGTAGGTATTGAAAATAATTCAAGCCTAGAACCAAATACAGTACCTGAATCAATATGGACAAGGGAAGCTACTAAGTTGCTTCTAAGTTTATTTCAGGAGACGTCCCCAAACGTTAGAAAAACGTTAAAGTTGAAAAATAAAAAAACTATGTGTAAATTAATTTGGTCCGAAATGTACAAAAAGAATTATAAATTTACAGAACTTCAAATCCAAAACCGATATAAAACTTTGGATAGAAGTTTTAAGAAAAATACACTCCACAATAAGAAAACAGGGAGAAATAAAGCAAGTTGTCTGTTTGAAAAGTCGGTATTTGTTTATGATCATGTAAGCAAACTTATATTTTGTTATAGAAAATTAGCTGAAATAAACTTCAAAAGAAAGGCTGTATTTCCTGAATTTTTATTGGGCGCAACGGGTAATGGAAAGGCTTGTGTAATATTAAAACAACAAGTTGGAATGGCAGATAATGTGGATTAGCCGCAGCACATGCAAACGTTAGATTTCATTGGTGTTATGTAGAAACCTTCATCTCCTACAGTCTCAAAGCGATCCAATAAAGAAATTGGCGAACTATGCAATCAAAGAGTAAGTGAAAATATACAAAAATTAAAAGTTCAATCGGAAAAGCTTAACATGAAGCAAAAAATTTTATACTTAGAAGAAAAAAAAGGCTTATAAGGAACGCACCGAAGCAATAAAAACTAGAAATAATCTTTTAGAAAGATATTTGGAGCAACAAATTAAAACATGATGCTTTGTATTTCAGATGTTGCTACTCTTTCATCATCTTCGTCTTGGCAATCAGTATCTTCAGGTATAGCCTCTATTGATAAATCTATCTCCTTTAATTTTGACATATTATGTAAAATGCAACAACTTTAATGAAATGGCATTGAAATTCCATATTTTGTATTTTATAATAATATAGTTGCTTGAATCTTTATTTCAGAATGCCAAAGGTGTTTTCAATGATAACCCGAGATGAGATGTGTTATAAATTGAATCTTTTTTAGCCACTGTCAAATGTCCATTACCACGATATGGAGTTAAAACGACATTTGTGCATAGATATGCAGAATCACCAAGCAGATATTTACCTGGAGCAAAATTCATATTATAAAACAATTTCTAACCATACATAATATGTATCTTCACACAGGGAAGGAGGTTTACAAAATATTTCAGAGTTTTGTAACACTCTAGCATCGTGTACAGAACTCGGAGAGCCAATAAATATATCAAAGGTTTGCCCCCTTTCATTGCAAATGCCCTGCATGTAAATTGCTACATCACCCTTGCGACTGATGTATTCATCTTTGCCTTCTTTTGGAGGATTAATCACAATATGGGTACCATCAATGCATCTTATCACATCAGGAAATCCATTCTTGTTTAAAAAACAATTTGAAATAACTTCTCTTTAATTTGCATCTGGCCAAATTATATATTTTTCCGATAGACTGCTAATAAAAAATGACACTCGTTTTAATATTGCATGCAATTGTTGAAATTGTTGCAACTGTTGAAATACTAATATCAAATGTCAGTATATAGAATAAATACTTCTCCTTATGTGTTTGAATGATTTATATCCGGATTTGCACCCAGGGACAAAACAACACTTAATATTTTATATCTAAAAATAAAATTATAGGCCACAAGTTTCACGCACGATTGACTATCACTATTACTATCTTATCAAATATGATGATCTTAGTCTAATTAGCCATTTCGATTGGACCTACACCTTGACGAAGTTCTAGATTACTATAACAGGTGAAATGGCTAGCGTGTTCTAATGGGCTAAAGAGCCAAACTACAGGTCCAACCAAAGTAGTAGGTCGTTAGTGAGGAACCAGACTAAGACAGGTCCCCGAAAGAAGGCAGCGGCTCTTTCGATACTTAGATTGACAGAGACGATAGGGATCGGTATGGCAGTCTAAGACACACTACCGCGATGTGGAAGGCAACGGGAAACCACCACATTACCTACCAAGTACACAGTGTACCTAAATTATAATAAAATGATGACATTCTCTAAGGTAAAAGATTCCGGAGTTAAAATAGTCTCCTATTCGGATCTCCGGGAGGGGACTACAGTAGAGGGTATATGTATGTTCTGGCGCACTTCGATCCTCACTCGATCGATCCCCTTACCCTGCCGTCTAGTTGGTGTTTGTTGAAGGGTACGTGCATGGTATATTCTGACGATCCTCATGACACTTCTGGCGCACATCGTTTCTCACTGGAACGCCAACCCACTCTTACCCCCTTCTCCTTGCCTACTAGTTGTAGGGTGTTGAGGGGAGAAGGGGGTCTTATGACGATTCTCATGACTCATTTGAATTCTTCATTACGTTTATCAGCTTTGCGGGTGTCCTATTCATCATTTTGCAGACTAGAAAATTTTTTAACGATTCTCATGGCTCATATGAATTCTTCGTTATGTTTATTGGCTTTGCGGGTGCCCCATTCGGCATTTTGCAGACTAGAAAATTTTTTAACGACTCTCATGACTCATTTGAATTCTTCATTATGTTTATCGGCTTTGCGGGTGCCCCATTCGGCACTTAGCGGGCTAGAAACATTTTTAACGATCCTCATGACATTTGAATTCTTCGTTATGTTTATCAGCTTTGCGGGTGCCCCATTCGGCATTTTGCGGTTTAGAAAAAATTTTAAAAAGTTTTAAATCGAGTGAACATTTGCCCTGGGGTTTAAAAATCAACTCAAAATTACATAACATAGGTATGGGGAAAAGTTATTGGCATCGTAGTAGGCCAAATGCTTAGACGGTGCGATAAGATCGTACTCTTCCTCCATGTACTTGTTGGCTGCAGCGTATCGTCCCGTATGGGCGGGCGGATGGGGCAGGCGGACCGGTTGGACAGGCGGGCGGGCGGACGGATGAGTGGGCTAGCGGGCAGTTGGACGAGCGGGCGGACGGACGTGCGAGCGGGCGGGCGGATGGACGGACGGGTGGGCGGGCGGATGGATGGACGGGCGGGCGGGCGGATGGGCGGACGGGCGGGCGGATGGACGGACGGGCGGGCGAGTGAGAATGGACTATTTAGTATAAAAACTGCTTTTTGAAATTTTTGAATCAGTCTTAACTATATATTTGAAAGATGTACAGCAATCAATCTTTAGAGAAAGCAATTAGTGAAATTCGGAAAGGTGTGTTAAATACGCGTAAAGCTAGTAGGTTGTACAATGTGCCTAGAACAACGCTACGGGATCACCTCTATAAACTTGGTGCTCAAAATAAAAGTAGAGAATCAAATATCCCGGTGGAAGCTGCACGACAAAAAATTAAAATACCCATACAAAACTTTGATACATATACCACTTCTAGTGCAAAGGAAGTTGGTAAACATGGACCTTTGTTCTCATTCAATAAAAGGGCAATATTTGCTAGACCATCGAGTTGTGGAAAAACCAACGCTCTAATATCTCTCATTTTACATGAGAATGGACTTAGATTCCAAAACGTCTATGTGTTCTCTAAAAGTTTATATCAGTCAAAGTATGAACTGTTAAGAAAGTTATTTGAACCCTTAAAGACAGATATTGGTTACTACGAATTTGGGAACTATGACGATTTGATTAAGCCAGAGGATGCAAAAGAAGATTCAATTATTGTCTTTGATGATATTCATGTAAACGAACAAAACAAGATCGCACAGTTTTTCTCCTTTGGTAGACATAAGAGTTTTGATTCCTTTTACTTATGTCAAAAGTATGCCAGCACAGTAAAGCACGGACTTAGAGATAACGCTAATGTTATTTGAATATGGAAACAGGACGATGCAAATCTTTGGCATATCTTTCTAAATCATGTTGGCAGTGATATGTCGTTTATAAAGTTTAAAGAAATTTGTCAGCGATGCTGGAATGGTGGTGACTCGAAACATTGTTTTATTACTATTGTAAAAGATTTTGATTTAGGTAAGGGGCAATATAGAAAAAATTCGACGAGTATATAAATATAGAAGAAGCCCAAGTTTCATGATGACGAACGCTAAAGATTTTATTGTAAGTAAACATAAGCATCATTTTATGCAGGATGCCGTACGAAAGAAATTTGTGGAACGCAAAAAGGATATACTACTTTACAACCAGAATTCAAAGAACCTCATAAACATTACTTGAGCCTTTGCAAATCACCGCTTCCCAGTCATAAGGAATAGCGGAAAAATACTAAAACCTATGAAGGAGATTAAGGTTGAAAACAGAGGCAAACTTTTAAAAAAGATTAAGTTACTAGTTAATGACGAGCCTGTACATCGTCAGTATACGAAAATGTTGGTTAAAACTGAAAATATATATATATATATATATATATATATATATAGTAGAATAATCCACATTTGGAATGCAAATGAATGCTTCATATATATTAATAGTTATTAAGATGAAATGAAAACCCAACTTTGTATTTAAAGTTGAATTACCATTTCAAATCGAACTAGTAATTGAAAACCACTAAAAGAACGGCTACAGCAGGACTTGAACCTGCAACCTCTGATTTTCCGGATCAGTGCTCTAACCAATTGAGCTATCTAGCCTAATTGTTTAGATGATGTTAAGTTAATACTACTGAAGCTTGGCTCTTGTTAACGATTTTCAATTACGTCTTGCATTTAAGGAAATTGAATCTAGTTATATACATAATTCATGTACTAATAACTTGATCATCCCATTTTTGCAACGTTCGGAATAATACAAACATGTAATTATATTATTATTAATAGAGAAGAATAATCCACATTTGGAATGCAAATGATTGCTTAATATATATTAATAGTTATTAAGATGAAATGAAAACCCAACTTTGTATTTAAAGTTGAATTACCATTTCAAATCGAACTAGTAATTGAAAACCACTAAAGAACGGCTACAGCGACTTGAACCTGCAACCTCTGATTTTTCGGATCAGTGCTCTAACCAATTGAGCTATCTAGCCTAATTGTTTAGATGATGTTAACTTAATACTACTGAAGCTTGGCTCTTGTTAACGATTTTCAATTACGTCTTGCATTTAAGGAAATTGAATCTAGTTATATACATAATTCATGTACTAATAACTTGATCATCCCATTTTTGCAACGTTCGGAATAATACAAACATGTAATTATATTATTATTAATAGAAGAATAATCCACATTTGGAATGCAAATGAATGCTTAATATATATTAATAGTTATTAGGATGAAATAAAAACCCAACTTTGTATTTAAAGTTGAATTACCACTTCAAATCGAAGTAGTAATTGAAAACCACTAAAAAATGGCTACAGCAGGACTTGAACCTGCAACCTCTGATTTTCCGGATCAGTGCTCTAATCAATTGAGCTATCTAGCCTAATTGTTTAGATAATGTTATATTTAATACTACTGAAGCTTGGCTTTTGTTAACGATTTTCAATTACGTCTTGCATTTAAGGAAATTGAATCTAGTTATATACATAATTCATGTACTAATAACTTGATCATCCCATTTTGCAACGTTCGGAATAATACAAACATGTAATTATATTATTATTAATAGAAGAATAATCCACATTTGGAATGCAAATGAATGCTTAATATATATTAATAGTTATTAGATGAAATAAAACCCAACTTTGTATTTAAAGTTGAATTACCATTTCAAATCGAATAGTAATTGAAAACCACTAAAAAGGCTACAGCAGGACTTAACCTGCAACCTCTGATTTTCCGGATCAGTGCTCTAATCAATTGAGCTATCTAGCCTAATTGTTTAGATATGTTTATTAATACTACTGAAGCTTGGCTTTGTTAACGATTTTCAATTACGTCTTGCATTTAAGGAAATTGAATCTAGTTATATCATAATTCATGTACTAATAACTTGATCATCCCATTTTTGCAACGTCGGAATAATACAAACATGTAATTATATTATTATTAATAGAAGAATAATCCACATTTGGAATGCAAATGAATGCTTAATATATATTAATAGTTATTAGGATGAAATAAAACCCAACTTTGTATTTAAAGTTGAATTACCATTTCAAATCGAATAGTAATTGAAAACCACTAAAAAGGCTACAGCAGGACTTGAACCTGCAACCTCTGATTTTCCGGATCAGTGCTCTAACAATTGAGCTATCTAGCCTAATTGTTTAGATATGTTATATTAATACTACTGAAGCTTGGCTTTGTTAACGATTTTCAATTACGTCTTGCATTTAGGAAATTGAATCTAGTTATACATAATTCATGTACTAATAACTTGATCATCCCATTTTTGCAACGTTCGGAATAATACAAACATGTAATTATATTATTATTAATAGAAGAATAATCCACATTTGGAATGCAAATGATTTAATATATATTAATAGTTATTAAGATGAAATGAAAACCCAACTTTGTATTTAAATTGAATTACCATTTCAAATCGAACTAGTAATTGAAAACCACTAAAACGGCTACAGCAGACTTAACCTGCAACCTCTGATTTTCCGGATCAGTGCTCTAACAATTGAGCTATCTAGCCTAATTGTTTAGATGATGTTTAATACTACTGAAGCTTGGCTCTTGTTAACGATTTTCAATTACGTCTTGCATTTAGAAATTGAATCTAGTTATATCATAATTCATGTACTAATAACTTGATCATCCCATTTGCAACGTCGGAATAATACAAACATGTAATTATATTATTATTAATAGAAGAATAATCCACATTTGGAATGCAAATGATGCTTAATATATATTAATAGTTATTAGATGAAATGAAAACCCAACTTTGTATTGAAAGTTGAATTACCATTTCAAATCGAACTAGTAATTGAAAACCACTAAAAGACGGCTACAGCAGGACTTGAACCTGCAACCTCTGATTTTCCGGATCAGAGCTCTAACCAATTGAGCTATCTAGCCTAATTGTTTAGATGATGTTATATTAATACTACTGAAGCTTGGCTCTTGTTAACGATTTTCAATTACGTCTTGCATTTAAGGAAATTGAATCTAGTTATATACATAATTCATGTACTAATAACTTGATCATCCCATTTTGCAACGTTCGGAATAATACAAACATGTAATTATATTATTATTAATAGAAGAATAATCCACATTTGGAATGCAAATGAATGCTTAATATATATTAATAGTTATTAAGATGAAATGAAAACCCAACTTTGTATTTAAAGTTGAATTACCATTTCAAATCGAACTAGTAATTGAAAACCACTAAAAGAAGGCTACAGCAGGACTTGAACCTGCAACCTCTGATTTTCCGGATCAGTGCTCTAACCAATTGAGCTATCTAGCCTAATTGTTTAGATGATGTTATACTTAATACTACTGAAGCTTGGCTCTTGTTAACGATTTTCAATTACGTCTTGCATTTAAGGAAATTGAATCTAGTTATATCATAATTCATGTACTAATAACTTGATCATCCCATTTTTGCAACGTTCGGAATAATACAAACATGTAATTATATTATTATTAATAGAAGAATAATCCACATTTGGAATGCAAATGATGCTTAATATATATTAATAGTTATTAAGATGAAATGAAAACCCAACTTTGTATTTAAAGTTGAATTACCATTTCAAATCGAACTAGTAATTGAAAACCACTAAAGAACGGCTACAGCAGGACTTGAACCTGCAACCTCTGATTTTTCGGATCAGTGCTCTAACCAATTGAGCTATCTAGCCTAATTGTTTAGATGATGTTAACTTAATACTACTGAAGCTTGGCTCTTGTTAACGATTTTCAATTACGTCTTGCATTTAAGGAAATTGAATCTAGTTATATACATAATTCATGTACTAATAACTTGATCATCCCATTTTTGCAACGTTCGGAATAATACAAACATGTAATTATATTATTATTAATAGAGAAGAATAATTCACATTTGGAATGCAAATGAATGCTTAATATATATTAATAGTTATTAAGATGAAATGAAAACCCAACTTTGTATTTAAATTTGAATTACCATTTCAAATCGAACTAGTAATTGAAAACCACTAAAGAACGGCTACAGCAGGACTTGAAACCTGCAACCTCTGATTTTCCGGATCAGTGCTCTAACCAATTGAGCTATCTAGCCTAATTGTTTAGATGATGTTAACTTAATACTACTGAAACTTGGCTCTTGTTAACGATTTTCAATTACGTCTTGCATTTAAGGAAATCTGAATCTAGTTATATACATAATTCATGTACTAATAACTTGATCATCCCATTTTGCAACGTTCGGAATAATACAAACATGAATTATATTATTATTAATGAGAAGAATAATCCACATTTGGAATGCAAATGAATTGCTTAATATATATTAATAGTTATTAAGATGAAATGAAAACCCAACTTTGTATTATAGTTGAATTACCATTTCAAATCGAACTAGTAATTGAAAACCACTAAAGAACGGCTACAGCAGGACTTGAACCTGCAACCTCTGATTTTCGGATCAGTGCTCTAACTAATTGAGCTATCTAGCCTAATTGTTTAGATGATGTTATTAATACTACTGAAGCTTGGCTCTTGTTAACGATTTTCAATTACGTCTTGCATTTAGAAATTGAATCTAGTTATATACATAATTCATGTACTAATAACTTGATCATCCCATTTTGCAACGTTCGGAATAATACAAACATTATTATATTATTAATAAGAAGAATAATCACATTTGGAATGCAAATGAATGTTAATATTATAATAGTTATTAAGTAATGAAACCAATTGTATTTAATTGAATTACCATTTCAAATCGAACTAGTAATTGAAAATCCACTAAAGAAGGCTAAGCAGGACTTAACCTGCAACCTCTATTTCGGATCAGTGCTCTAACAATTGAGCTATCTAGCCAATTGTTTAGATGATGTATTAATACTACTGACTTGGCTCTTGTTAACGATTTTCAATTACGTCTTGCATTTAAGGAAATTAATCTGTTATTTAATTCAGTACTAATAACTTGATCATCCCATTTTGCAACGTTCGGAATAATACAAACATGAATTATATTATTATTAATAAGAAGAATAATCACATTTGGAATGCAAATGATTGTAATATATATAGTTATTAAGATAATAAAACCCAACTTTGTATTAAGTTGAATTACCATTCAAATCGAATGAATTGAAAACCACTAAAGAAGGCTAGGGACTTGAACCTGCAACCTCTGATTTTCGGATCAGTGCTCTAACAATTGAGCTATCTACCTAATTGTTTAATGATGTTATACTTAATACTACTGAAGCTTGGCTCTTGTTAACGATTTTCAATTACGTCTTGCATTTAGAAATTGAATCTAGTTATATCATAATTCAGTACTAATAACTTGATCATCCCATTTTGCAACGTTGGAATAATACAAACATGTAATTATATTATTATTAATAGAAGAAAATAATTTGGAATGCAAGATGCAAATTTAATAGTATTAAGATAAATAAAACAATTTGTATAATTGAATTACCATTCAAATGAAGTAATTAAACCCTAAGAGTACAGAGGTTAACTCAACTCTATTTTGGTATCTTAACAATTGGTATTACCTAATTTTTAATATTTAACTTATAATGAACTTCTCTTTTAAATTTTAATTACGTTTGATTTAAGGAAATTGAATCAGTTATATACATAATTATGTATATAACTTGATCATCCCATTTGCAACGTTGGAAAATCAAACAGCAATTTATTATTATTAATAAAATAATCACATTGGAATGCAAATATTGCAATATATAATAGTTATTAAGTGAATGAAACCCACTTTGTTTATTAATTACCATTTAAATGAATTAATTAAAACACAAAGAGGTACACAGACTTAACTAACTTATTTTCGATCATTCACAATTGGATTACCTATTTTTAATATATTAATATATACTTGGTTTGTTAATTTTCATACGTTTGCATTAGGAAATTGAATCAGTTATTACATAATTAGTATAATAACTTGATTCCCATTTCACTGATATAAATGATTTTAAAGAAGATAATCAATTTGAACAAAGATGTTAATATATTAATATTATTAAAAATAAAACCAATTTGATTAATTGAATTCCATTCAATCGACTAGTATTAAAACACTAAGAATGTACAGACTTAACTCAACTTATTTTCGATCATCTTAACATTACTACATTTTTAATTTATTAAATTGAACTTGCTCTTTTAAATTTTAATTACGTTTGATTTAGAAATTGAACGTTATATCATAATTCATGTACTAATAACTTGATCATCCCATTTTGCAACGTTCGGAATAATACAAACATGTAATTATATTATTATTAATAGAGAAGAATAATCCACATTTGGAATGCAAATGAATGCTTAATATATATTAATAGTTATTAAGATGAAATAAAACCCAACTTTGTATTATAAAGTTGAATTACCAATTTCAAATCGAACTAGTAATTGAAAACCACTAAAGAATGGCTAAGCAGGACTTGAACCTGCAACCTCTGATTTTCGGATCAGTGCTCTAACCAATTGAGCTATCTAGCCTAATTGTTTAGATGATGTTATATTAATACTACTGAAGCTTGGCTCTTGTTAACGATTTTCAATTACGTCTTGCATTTAAGGAAATTGAATCTAGTTATATACATAATTCATGTACTAATAACTTGATCATCCCATTTTGCAACGTTCGGAATAATACAAACATGTAATTATATTATTATTAATAGAGAAGAATAATTCCACATTTGGAATGCAAATGTAATGCTTAATATATATTAATAGTTATTAAGATGAAATGAAAACCCAACTTTGTATGTTAAGTTGAATTACCATTCAATATCACTAGTAATTGAAACCACTAAAAGAACGGCTAGAGTCAGGACTTGAACCTGCAACCTCTGATTTATCGGATCAGTGCTCTAACAATTGAGCTATCTACCTAATTGTTTAATGATGTTATACTTAATATACTGAAGCTTGGTTTCTTCTTGTTAACGATTTTCAATTACGTACTTGCATTTATAGGAAATTGATATCTTAGTTATATACATAATTCATGTACTAATAACTTGATCATCCCATTTGAACGTTGGAATAATGACATAACATGTAATTTATATATTAATTAATAGAAGACTAATTGAAAATCGTTAACAAGAGCCAAGCTTCAGTAGTATTAAGTATAACATCATCTAAACAATTAGGCTAGATAGCTCAATTAGTTAGAGCACTGATCCGGAAAATGAGGTTGCAGGTTCAAGTCCTGCTGTAGCTTTTAGTGGTTTTCAATTACTAGTTCATTTGAAATGGTAATCAACCTTTAACAAGTGTTTTATTTCATCTAATAACTATTATAATATTAAGATTCATTTCATTTCCAAATGTGGATTATTTCATTATAATAATATAATTACTGTTTGATTATTCCACGTTGCAAAATGGGTGATCAAGTTATTAGTACATGAATTATGTATATACTAGATTCAATTTCTATGCAAGACGTAATTGAAAATCGTTAACAAGAGCCAAGCTTCAGTAGTATTAAGTATAACATCATCTAAACAATTAGGCTAGATAGTCAGATTAGTTAGAGCACTGATCCGGAAAATTGAGGTTGCAGGTTAAGTCCTGCTGTAGCCTTCTTTTAGTGGTTTTCAATTACTAGTTCGATTTGAATGGTAATTCAACTTAATATACAAAGTTGGGTTTTCATTTCATCTTAATAACTATTAATATATATTAAGCATTCATTTGCATTCCAAATGTGGATTATTCTTCTATTAATAATAATATAATTACAATGTTTGTATTATTCCGACGTTGCAAATTGGGATGATCAAGTTATTAGTACATGAATTATGTATATAATAGATTCAGATTTTAATGCAAGACATAATTGAAAATCGTTAACAAGAGCCAAGCTTCAGTAGTATTAAGTATAACATCATCTAAACAATTAGGCTAGATAGCTCAATTAGTTAGAGCACTGATCCGGAAAATTAGAGGTTGCAGGTTCAAGTCCTGCTCTAGCCTTTTTAGTGGTTTTCAATTACTAGTTCGATTTGAAATGGTAATACAACTTTAAATACAAAGTTGGGTTTTCATTTCATCTTAATAACTATTAATATATATTAAGCATTCATTTGCATTCCAAATGTGGATTATTCTTCTCTATTAATAATAATATAATTACATGTTTGTATTATTCCGAACGTTGCAAAAATGGGATGATCAAGTTATTAGTACATGAATTATGTATATAACTAGATTCAATTTCCTTAAGTGCAAGACGTAATTGAAAATCGTTAACAAGAGCCAAGCTTCAGTAGTATTAAGTATAACATCATCTAAACAATTAGGCTAGATAGCTCAATTAGTTAGAGCACTGATCCGGAAAATCAGAGGTTGCAGGTTCAAGTCCTGCTGTAGCCGTTCTTTTAGTGGTTTTCAATTACTAGTTCGATTTGAATTGGTAATTCAACTTTATATACAAAGTTGGGTTTTTATTTCATCCTAATAACTATTAATATATATTAAGCATTCATTTGCATTCCAAATGTGGATTATTCTTCTCTATTAATAATAATATAATTACATGTTTGTATTATTCCGGACGTTGCAAAAATGGGATGATCAAGTTATTAGTACATGAATTATGTATATAACTAGATTCAATTTCCTTAAGTGCAAGACGTAATTGAAAATCGTTAACAAGAGCCAAGCTTCAGTAGTATTAAGTATAACATCATCTAAACAATTAGGCTAGATAGGTCAATTAGTTAGAGCACTGATCCGGAAAATTAGAGGTTGCAGGTTTAAGTCCTGCTGTAGCCATTTTTTTAGTGGTTTTCAATTACTAGTTCGATTTGAAATGGTAATTCAACTTTAAATACAAAGTTGGGTTTTCATTTCATCTTAATAACTATTAATATATATTAAGCATTCATTTGCATTCCAAATGTGGATTATTCTTCTCTATTAATAATAATATAATTACATGTTTGTATTATTCCGAACGTTGCAAAAATGGGATGATCAAGTTATTAGTACACGAATTATGTATATAACTAGATTCAATTTCCTTAAGTGCAAGACGTAATTGAAAATCGTTAACAAGAGCCAAGCTTCAGTAGTATTAAGTATAACATCATCTAAACAATTAGGCTAGATAGCTCAATTAGTTAGAGCACTGATCCGGAAAATCAGAGGTAGCAGGTTCAAGTCCTGCTGTAGCCGTTTTTTTAGTGGTTTTCAATTACTAGTTCGATTTGAAATGGTAATTCAACTTTAAATACAAAGTTGGGTTTTCATTTCATCTTAATAACTATTAATATATATTAAGCATTCATTTGCATTCCAAATGTGGATTATTCTTCTCTATTAATAATAATATAATTACATGTTTGTATTATTCCGGACGTTGCAAAAATGGGATGATCAAGTTATTAGTACATGAATTATGTATATAACTAGATTCAATTTCCTTAAGTGCAAGACGTAATTGAAAATCGTTAACAAGAGCCAAGCTTCAGTAGTATTAAGTATAACATCATCTAAACAATTAGGCTAGATAGCTCAATTAGTTAGAGCACTGATCCGGAAAATCAGAGGTAGCAGGTTCAAGTCCTGCTGTAGCCGTTTTTTTAGTGGTTTTCAATTACTAGTTCGATTTGAAATGGTAATTCAACTTTAAATACAAAGTTGGGTTTTCATTTCATCTTAATAACTATTAATATATATTAAGCATTCATTTGCATTCCAAATGTGGATTATTCTTCTCTATTAATAATAATATAATTACATGTTTGTATTATTCCGAACGTTGCAAAAATGGGATGATCAAGTTATTAGTACATGAATTATGTATATAACTAGATTCAATTTCCTTAAATGCAAGACGTAATTGAAAATCGTTAACAAGAGCCAAGCTTCAGTAGTATTAAATATAACATCATCTAAACAATTAGGCTAGATAGCTCAATTGGTTAGAGCACTGATCCGGAAAATCAGAGGTTGCAGGTTCAAGTCCTGCTGTAGCCATTTTTTAGTGGTTTTCAATTACTACTTCGATTTGAATTGGTAATTCAACTTTATATACAAAGTTGGGTTTTTATTTCATCCTAATAACTATTAATATATATTAAGCATTCATTTGCATTCCAAATGTGGATTATTCTTCTATTAATAATAATATAATTACATGTTTGTATTATTCCGGACGTTGCAAAAATGGGATGATCAAGTTATTAGTACATGAATTATGCATATAACTAGATTCAATTTCCTTAAATGCAAGACGTAATTGAAAATCGTTAACAAGAGCCAAGCTTCAGTAGTATAAGTATAACATCATCTAAAAATTAGGCTAGATAGTCAATTAGTTGAGCACTGATCCGGAAAAAGAGGTAGCAGGTTAAGTCCTGTGTAGCCGTTTTTTAGTGGTTTTCAATTACTAGTTCGATTTGAAATGGTAATTCAACTTTAAATACAAAGTTGGGTTTTCATTTCATTTAATAACTATTAATATATATTAACATTCATTTGCATTCCAAATGTGGATTATTCTTCTATTAATAATAATATAATTAATTTATTTTCCGGACGTTGCAAAATGGGATGATCAAGTTATTAGTACATGAATTATGTATATAACATATTCCTTTAATGCAAGACTAATTGAAAATCGTTAAAAGCCAAGCTTAGTAGTATTAAGTATAACATCATCTAAACAATTGGCTAGATAGCTCAATTGTTAGAGCACTGATCCGTAAAATCAGAGGTAGCAGGTTAAGTCCTGCTGTAGCCGTTTTTTGTGGTTTTCAATTACTAGTTCGATTTGAAATGGTAATTCAACTTTAAATACAAAGTTGGGTTTTATTTCATCTTAATATATTAATATAATTAAGCATTCATTTGCATTCAATGTGTATTATTCTTCTTATTAAAATAATTAATTACATGTTTGTTTATTCCGAACGTTGCAAAAATGGGAGCTCAAGTTATTAGTACATGAATTAGTAATAATTGATTCAATTTCCTAAATGCAAACGTAATTAAAATCGTTAACAAGAGCCAAGCTTAGTATATTAAGTATAACATTATCTAAACAATTAGGCTAGATAGCTCAATTATTAGAGCACTGATCCGAAAATCAGAGGTTGCAGGTTAATCCTGCTTAGCCATTTTTTAGGGTTTTCAATTACCTATTCGATTTAAATTAATTCAACTTTAAATACAAAGTTGGGATTTTGATTTCATCTTAATAACTATAATATTATTAACATTCATTTTCAGTGAATCTATTAAAATATAAACCAAGTTGTATATTAAGTAAAATATAACAATTATAGTATAATTAGTTAAACTGATCAAAATAAGGTGAGTTAATCGTGAGCCATTTAGTGGTTTTAATTACATTCATTAAATAATTAACTAAATACAAATTGTTTTCATTATCTAAAATATATATTAAGCTTCTTTGCATTCAATGTGGTTTTCTTCTATTAATAAAATTAATTCATTTTATTACAAGTTGGTGTTCATTTATCTAATTAGTGTACCTTTTGTTTATCTTTAAAGATATTAAAATGGTTTTTTAATATATTTTCAAGTTTTAAAATTTTTCGATAAAGGATTATATATTCAAATAAATAACATTAAAAATGGATTCGAAATGTGTACCTTTTTGTTTATTTTAAGATATTAAAATGGTTTTAATATATTTTCAAGTTTTAAAATTTTTCATAAAGGATTATATATTCTAAATAAATAAGCATTAAAAATGATTCGAAAGTGTACCTTTTGTTTATTTTAAGATATAAAATGGTTTTTTAATATATTTTCAAGTTTTAAAATTTTTCATAAAGGATTATATTATTTAAAATAAATAACATTAAAAATGATTCAAAGTGTACCTTTTGTTTATTTAAGATATTAAAATGGTATTAATATATATTAAGCATTCATTTGCATTCCAAATGTGGATTATTCTTCTCTATTAATAATAATATAATTACATGTTTGTATTATTCCGGACGTTGCAAAAATGGGATGATCAAGTTATTAGTACATGAATTATGTATATAACTAGATTCAATTTCCTTAAGTGAAAGACGTAATTGAAAATCGTTAACAAGAGCCAAGCTTCAGTAGTATTAAGTATAACATCATCTAAACAATTAGGCTAGATAGGTCAATTAGTTAGAGCACTGATCCGGAAAATTAGAGGTTGCAGGTTCAAGTCCTGCTGTAGCTATTTTTTTAGTGGTTTTCAATTACTAGTTCGATTTGAAATGGTAATTCAACTTTAAATACAAAGTTGGGTTTTCATTTCATCTTAATAACTATTAATATATATTAAGCATTCATTTGCATTCCAAATGTGGATTATTCTTCTCTATTAATAATAATATAATTACATGTTTGTATTATTCCGAACGTTGCAAAAATGGGATGATCAAGTTATTAGTACATGAATTATGTATATAACTAGATTCAATTTCCTTAAGTGCAAGACGTAATTGAAAATCGTTAACAAGGGCCAAGCTTCAGTAGTATTAAGTATAACATCATCTAAACAATTAGGCTAGATAGCTCAATTAGTTAGAGCACTGATCCGGAAAATCAGAGGTAGCAGGTTCAAGTCCTGCTGTACTTTTAGTGGTTTTAATTACTAGTTCGATTTGAAATGGTAATTCAACTTTAAATACAAAGTTGGGTTTTCATTTCATCTTAATAACTATTAATATATATTAAGCAATCATTTGCATTCCAAATGTGGATTATTCTTTCTATTAATAATAATATAATTACATGTTTGTATTATTCCGAACGTTGCAAAATGGGATGATCAAGTTATTAGTACATGAATTATGTATATAACTAGATTCAATTTCCTTAAATGCAAGACGTAATTGAAAATCGTTAACAAGGCCAAGCTTCAGTAGTATTAAGTATAACATCATCTAAACAATTAGGCTAGATAGGTCAATTAGTTAGAGCACTGATCCGAAAATTAGGGTTGCAGGTTCAAGTCCTGCTGTAACCGTTTTTAGTGGTTTTCAATTACTAGTTCGATTTGAAATGGTAATTCAACTTTAAATACAAAGTTGGGTTTTCATTTCATCTTAATAACTATTAATATATATTAAGCATTCATTTGCATTCCAAATGTGGATTATTCTTTCTTAATAATAATATAATTACATGTTTGTATTATTCCGAACGTTGCAAAATGGGATGTCAAGTTATTAGTACATGAATTATGTATATAATAGTTTCAATTTCCTTAAATGCAAGACGTAATTGAAAATCGTTAACAAGAGCCAAGCTTCAGTAGTATTAAGTATAACATCATCTAAACAATTAGGCTAGATAGCTCAATTGGTTAGAGCACTGATCCGGAAAATCAAGGTTCAGGTTCAAGTCCCTGTAGCCTCTTTAGTGGTTTTCAATACTAGTTCGATTTAATGGATTCAACTTTAAATAAATGGTTTTTTTCTTAATAACTATTAATATATATTAAGCATTCATTTGCATTTCAAATGTGGATTATTCTTCTATTAATAATAATATAATTACATGTTTGTATTATTCCGAACGTTGCAAAAATGGGATGATCAAGTTATTAGTACATGAATTATGTATATAGCTAGATTCAATTTCCTTAAATGCAAGACGTAATTGAAAATCGTTAACAAGAGCCAAGCTTCAGTAGTATTAAGTATAACATCATCTAAACAATTAGGCTAGATAGGTCAATTAGTTAGAGCACTGATCCGGAAAATTAGAGGTTGCAGGTTCAAGTCCTGCTGTAACCGTTCTTTTAGTGGTTTTTAATTACTAGTTCGATTTGAAATGGTAATTCAACTTTAAATACAAAGTTGGGTTTTCATTTCATCTTAATAACTATTAATATATATTAAGCAATCATTTGCATTCCAAATGTGGATTATTCTTCTCTATTAATAATAATATAATTACATGTTTGTATTATTCCGAACGTTGCAAAAATGGGATGATCAAGTTATTAGTACATGAATTATGTATATAACTAGATTCAATTTCCTTAAATGCAAGACGTAATTGAAAATCGTTAACAAGAGCCAAGCTTCAGTAGTATTAAGTATAACATCATCTAAACAATTAGGCTAGATAGGTCAATTAGTTAGAGCACTGATCCGGAAAATTAGGGGTTGCAGGTTCAAGTCCTGCTGTAACCGTTCTTTTAGTGGTTTTCAATTACTAGTTCGATTTGAAATGGTAATTCAACTTTAAATACAAAGTTGGGTTTTCATTTCATCTTAATAACTATTAATATATATTAAGCATTCATTTGCATTCCAAATGTGGATTATTCTTCTCTATTAATAATAATATAATTACATGTTTGTATTATTCCGAACGTTGCAAAAATGGGATGATCAAGTTATTAGTACATGAATTATGTATATAACTAGTTTCAATTTCCTTAAATGCAAGACGTAATTGAAAATCGTTAACAAGAGCCAAGCTTCAGTAGTATTAAGTATAACATCATCTAAACAATTAGGCTAGATAGCTCAATTGGTTAGAGCACTGATCCGGAAAATCAGAGGTTACAGGTTCAAGTCCTGCTGTAGCCGTACTTTTAGTGGTTTTCAATTACTAGTTCGATTTGAAATGGTAGTTCAACTTTAAATACAAAGTTGGGTTTTCATTTCATTTTAATAACTATTATATATATATATATATATATATATATTTATATATATATATATATATATATATATATATACACACACACGTCAGTTTATGGAGTAAAGTATAATCCCCAATCTGATACGCATAGTTTGGGAAAAAGTATATAGGAGATTGATACAGAAAACAGTGACATAACCTTAAATAATGGAGGTTATCCTGCCACTAGAGGGGTATCTATAATAGAAGAATTAAGATAAGAGGGTTGTATAATAGAATAAGCGTAACACAAATCAGGCACAATCGGGGCATATCCGAACAAGAGTAGCTCATATAAAAGGACAGTTGGCGTAGAAGTTATAATTTATCGATTATACAGTTTAAAGAGGCGATTAAACAAATATGTATAAAGACTTTGGGAAGGTTATTTAAAGATTTCGCAATGCTCTACGAGTATTAAAGGTGGATTGCGGGCAACGATTTTCGATAGAAGGACAAAAATGTTTTATGTGCCAGTCATACGAGGAAGCAATACAGCACTGTACTGCTGTCTTAGTATTACCCGAGGATTTGGATGATTTTATGGAAATAATCGAGGAGATGGGGTTTATAAAACTGTTGGTAGATATTCAGATGGAATATCTTTTAAATTCTAAGTTTTAAGATAAAAATTTAACTGTCTCAATTACTGTCATAGGAAATGAATGATGAAAATGTACAACATCAACAGTATCAACTACATCAACAACATCGATAACATCAACAACATCAATAATATCAACAATATAATCAACTTTACCAACCTCATCAAACAACTACAGCACCAACGCCCACAACATCAGCTTTGCCGTCTCTAACATTAGAATGGGTAGGAGCAAAATACTAATTGGATAAGAAAAATGCTTCCTTATACATCCAATAGGGTGGAATGCTAGACTACCGAAAAGATTCCAAAGGATAGCCAATAGCTAGAAGACATAATATCTATATAATTTGTATCTGCATTGTATTTTGTAAAAATAAAGTTGTATAAAGTTGAATAATGTTTTGATAATACGCTCATAATGAAATGTTGTTTTACATCACTTATGCAAATACAGCGCCAAGGTCGTCGTAACGGTTACTATTGGGCTACGCTCCATCAATAGTTGCTCAATCGATTGCAATCTAAGTCGCCAATACATTGTGATATTCTAATCGTACCCGATGTTACTCTAACCTATGATCAAGCTACTACATATATGCCCAAATTGTCACATTACTAAGTGAAACTTACTGCAGTTAATCACAATAGCATATTGCAATATAAAGCCTAGGAGTGGGGTACGACGGTTCTTTATAGCCACCTGGCAGCGCTTTCTTTATACTATATATACCTGACATTTCAACAGATGACAACCAGGTTTGTAAGCAGGGATTAGAATCATCTAATGCCAATACACTCCCACATTGTGGTATCTGTCGTATAAATATGGCTAACCACCAGTTTAAACCCCAAATCATTTTCCAGTAGCTTTATATCCATAATGCTATTGTTAGCAACTGAGTTTACTTATTGTCATGATATTTGGGCGCAAGGTAGCACTTATAGATGAATTATAGCTATTAAGTTGATATTAACAAAACTTGCAGTTACATATACACGATGGATAAGATACCTGTTGTTCTAGCCTGTATAGAATTATAGACTCTCAAAGCAATTATGCGTAGCCAATAACAGAATGAATAAATGCGATTGTTTTGTTATGATGCAAATCATTAGCTACAATGAATTAGTAATATTGTAAGCAGAAGAGGGGGGGGGTGGAAAATAAACGACAGCATTGTTGCATTCTATAATTTATAATGAATGCGACCGCGGGCTACTTCACTTTTATTCTAGTATTTTTAATAGTTTGTAAATTTTGATATTGATATTGGAATTGATGTGTAAATATAATATAATATAAGAATTAAAAATTAAAACCAGTAGTTTACATAAAAATTGGGCATTTTACCAACCAGTTCAAAAAATATTTTTTATTGGTATTTCAGTTATTAATGACATTGTACCAAATTCATTCCTATAATATACCATGATGCTAACCATCATGATTCTATTACATAATACTAAAAACTAGTGGTAGCGGCGACTTAAGTTGTTGCTGAAAGTAACTGGTAACCAAGCTCATCACTACGTAAGTATATATCTACAGTTTAAAAATCTATAAAACTTAATTCATATACAAATTTTCTAGCCATTGAATAAATAAGATGTAAATAAATAGCCGAGCGTCTGCCTATTTGCAGCATTTATTAAAACGTGTATGCAACGGTCATATTAATATACACGTCTGGCGAATACTAAACATCTAATTAAGCTAAAATGAGTCTTTTAAAACAAGCATCGTCATCATCTGAAACAATGTTCTGTTAAAATCTGATCACAAAAATTAGTTTACTTACCTAGAGCGACTTCACAAAACTCGATGACGTAAACTGAAAACTGAAAGGCCGAGCACTCTACGTTAATGTATCAGCATACGTCATAAGGAAAAGCTCCGAGAGTAAACACCAGGTATCCATCTATGAGCAAAATACTTAACCATTACTATTATTGTGCTATTCATTAGCAGAAATCTGCACAAATCTGCATAAATATTACTTTCAATGCTTGATTTGATTGCATAAAATTAAACTTGTTTTTGTTTGAGGTCTGATAGCAGCTAATTAAAATATTGCATCATCCGTTTTAAATAATTCACATCTGTAAAATTTGTAAACATCCAATATTTGTGCAATTTAAATAAAAAAATAATGCTTTACATAATCAAATGGGGTATTCTTATTATACAATACAATAATTATTACAATAGGTACCCCTATTTCGACTATTAAAAAAACAATGTCGATGCGTGAGCTCAAATGATTAGTTACTTGATAAAAACTTCTCGGGTGCGCGATTCTAGTGGTCAACGGTCTACTTAAACATGTCTATGCCTGTATGAATGTGCGTGACGTCATAAATATCATAGCTCATACATATTTCTAGCTGTGAAATATATTAACCGGATGCACGTTTGAGGCTTCTCGCTTTACTAAGTTCTATTTTTAAATGAAAATTGCTTTGTATTCACAGAATGTCGGACTATAATTTAAAGACCCAAACACTTAATAACCAATATAATTTGCAATTTTTAAAAAATAGACTACAAATAGAAAAGATTTTTAATACGTACTGATTTGCTTTATGAAGAGCTGCATTCGCGAACGTCTTTATCAATGTTTAGAGCCATACTGAACGGTACCATGATACAATTATGTATCATGAAACCGTACTAAAAAATTAAATAACAACCAGACATATTTTCTTCAGCGCATCGACTGCTGTTGATTTTATAAAAAATTTTGTTTATGCCATCTAGTTCCTACAATTTCGCACTATTTTTTAAGCCCAAACTACTAGTAAATTTAAATAAGTAAGATGTTACTGTATGACAATTAAACTACTGATGTATCATCGTATAAAATGCGGCTATTTTCTGTAATTTGCAGAGAGTGAAATCATTATACATATCTGAAAAATATATAAGTATTCAATTGAGCATACCCAAAAATGCTCGACTTACCTAGAACAACGTTTAATTATAGAAAATATATCAGTCAAAGTAGTGTTAACCTCTTACGATCACCCGACGGCGATAATTAGTCTCGAACCCCACGCCAAAGCTATAAAATGATTACATCATGACTCGTCCAAAATTCTACATAACGTCTGAGCGAAGCTCGGTAAAATTGAGGTCAGCAACGCTTTTATATAGAGTTCGAATATTTTCAGTGGATCCTAAGATATTAACAAAAAAATTATTAAAAATTAATTAGAAACCTAAAACTTACTCAAAAAACTAGGCCGAATTTTATTAAAAATCGCATTAATATGTAATTCATATACAAAACCGCATCCGCCTTTGTCAATATCTGGAACCACACTAAACCGTACCACAAAATTAACTCGTTAGTACTACAACGAGACATATATTTTCTTCAGCGCGCCGATTAATGTAGATTTTATAAAAAATATGTTTATATCATCTGGTTCATGGAATTTTGCTTTATTTTTAAGCCTAAACATTAATAACGTTAAACAAGTAGGATTTTTAGTTCATCATAGCAGAATATTTGTATTTCAACCATATGTAAACCTTATAGAGCTTCCTTAAATTTTATTATATTAAAAACGAATTTTTGTGTGATGTTCTTTAAACCTTAAGCTGTAATTTAAATCCAAACATGAAATTTGTATAACAATTATAAGAACGTAAAAATCTATACATTGAATCGATTTATGAATTTTCAAAAATAATTGTCGTTCCGTTAGAGATAAAAAATTCTCGGGGGCATGATTCGAGCTATCAATGACCTACTTAAACGTGTTTATGCCTGCATGAATATGCGTGACGTCATAAATATCATAGCTAATAAATATTTCTAGGTTTCGCTTTTTGTTAATTGTAGAAATGACTGCATTTCTCACGATTTATAGGAAGATGAATACATTAGTCTATACATAATTTGAAAATACGCGTGCTGGTTTGATATATAGCTAATTAGATAAAATAATTACTAATTCGATAACAATAAGAATGTTTAGTTTGGATCCAAAATTTATTATTATTATTTTATATCACATTACTGTTAAATTCCGGGCTCACAATACTAAGTAATACAGTTCTTGAAAAAACAATTGCAGTTTAATTTAGAAAGTAAGTTGTTTCTCTAATAACGCGGTTTCGAATAGGCAGGCTGATATACAGGTTTTGTAATATAGTTTATTTATAAAATCGATTTATTATGAAAATTATTTTTTGTACTGTACTATTTATGAGTCGTTTTGCTCTATGCAAATTGCAGAAATGACTGCATTCCATACGATACCATAACACATCTGTCTATAATTAACTACAAAATACTAAATTATGAAATGAGCTATATATTAAAATAGCACTCGTATTTCCAAAAAAATTACTTTTACCAGAGGTTGAAATATTTAAAGTGGTTAAGGATTAATCAATTTATAAAACTGAATACCCTTCAAATCGGCTGATTTATATATATTTTAAATCCAGGCAATTAATTATTTTATGATGTAACTATGTCGTTACGTTTTCACTCATCTAAATTCTTCGACACGTTAATTTAATATATTCGCTGAGCGAAGTCCGGTAAATTTAAGGTCATCACATCTTTTATTAGAACTCGAATATTTTTAGTGGATCCTAAAATATTAACAAATAATCATTAAAAATCTATTACAAACCATAAATTATCCCGAAACTATGCCGAATTTACTCTAAATTAAATTTAAATATGTAATTCATATATGCAACATTAAAAGCAGATCAAAACGTGTCAACGATCATATTAGTATACACGTCTATCTAAAAATCGAATACTATACATATAATTAAGCTAAAATGGGTCTTTTAACACCGTAAAACTTGCCGTATGATCTGCAAAATATACTGTTATATATGTACACAAAGTTTAATACTCACCTAACTGCTTTGATTAACGAACAGTAAAAACCGGAAAACAAACTAAGCCTGCCGCACTTCACACTATTATATTAGCATATCTCGTAACAATATGCACCAGGAGTAAACACTTGAGGTCCATCTATATTCAAATTACACAAACTATACCTTTATGTGCCATTCTTTTTTCGATACGTTAAGGCAGATTTCGTTAATCAAAGCAGTTAGGTGAGTATTAAACTTTGTGTACATATATAACAGTATATTTTGCAGATCATTCGGAAAGTTTTACGGTGTTAAAATACCTATTTTAGCTTAATTATATGATCGTTGGTATGCACGTTTTAATATGCATGCAAATGATACAGGTATATTCATTCATCATGATTAATGTTCATATAAAAGTTTTTATTAAACACCGATTTGCATATCACTAGCAATTTGAATATTTTAGTTGTAATGCGTACATCGCCCGATGTTTGAAAAACTATTTCATTCAGTTTCATAATTTGATCTCCTGCAAACTAATTAATCATAGACTACTTTGAATATCCCACGTTAGGTAAAAATAATGAAGGAAAGCTTCTCTTTATGCGCTTGCATGGGCGCGACAATCCACCTTCTTGAATTATTTACTACAAAGGTTGAACGAATCGGGTGCTTACTACGAGGACGCTTTAGTCGGGGCTCCACCTCTCATGTTTTTAGTTTTAGGTAACATACCATAAATAGTGGTTTATGTTACACAAAACTTGGTCGCAAAGCGAAAAGGCACATAAAAGGAATCAATTATTCTAATACAAATTCAAATGGAACGACTCCAAATTTTTTAAATATGTAACATGGTTTATCATTTAAAATGCATTTTATCTTGTTATTTCATTTAAAATCAATTATATATACATAACAAGTACATACATTTGCATATAAAAATAAAGAGAGACTCCAAAAACCTGTAATAATCTATATACAAAAACGAAACAACTTCATGTTACATAAAATATGCGAATGTAGTTGAAGAAATGGTAACCTACAGATCACTGTCGTCATCATTTTTCGCTGGTAAGGATGGGCCTGGCTTAAAAATTGTCCAACGTTGTTTGTTTTGCCTTCTTGTCTGTCAAAAGCTCAGCGAATAGGCTATGAGGCAAGTGTTATTGCACCGTGTTACCTTGCACCCAAATATCATGACAATAAGTAAACTCAGTTGTTAACAATAGCATCATGGATATAAAGCTACTAGAAAATGATTTGAGGTTTAAACTGGTGGTTGGCCATATTTATACAACAGATACCACAATGTGGGAGTGTATCGGCATTGGATGATTCTAATCCTTGCTTACAAACCAGGATGTCATCTGTTTAAAGTGTCTGGTATATATAGTATAAAGAAAGCGCTGCATGGTGGCTATAAAGAACCGTTGTACCCCACCCCTAGGCTTTATATAGCAATATGTTATTGTGATTAACTGTAGTAAGTCACTAAGTAATGTAACAATTTGGGTATATATGTAGTAGTTTGATCATAGGCTAGAGTAGCATTGGGTGCGGTTGGCGCCATGGTCCTATATCGAATAAGGCCCGAAAGCATAGCAATGGCTATTTATTATCCATATAATACTAATTTTTCTGTTTTTGGTTGTATCGCAAGTTCCCCAGACGTAACTGTGCTCCATTCCTTTAGGAGTATCTT
Source organism: Platerodrilus igneus (assembly GCA_036346225.1). NCBI lineage: Eukaryota > Metazoa > Arthropoda > Insecta > Coleoptera > Lycidae > Platerodrilus > Platerodrilus igneus. The sequence goes on from JARFIW010001241.1 coordinate 306,362, forward strand.
CACTGGGGCGACGTTTTATTAGCGATCTGTGCGCATGCTCTCTAATTTGCCTATTTCCGGTCATCTGGCTATAAATATAAGGGATTTCAGTTCATTTTTCTCTTCCGCGATTGCGAAAACATTTGTCTTCATGTATCAAACTGAGTAATAAAGATCGTTTTATTGTGCAGATTACATTGGAATCCTGAGACAATGTTATATCGGCTGCCTGTGAGCATGCGCTTTAATTTACCTGTTTACAATCATCTGGCTATAAATATATGGGGTCTCATCCCATTTTCCTCTTCCGCGATTGCGAAAACATTTGTCGGCATGTTTTAAACTGTAAATAAACATCGTTTGATTATGCAGATTACATTGGAATCCTGGGGCGATGTTATATTGGATGCCTGTGAGCATGCGCTCTAATTTGCCTGTTTACGATCATCTGGCTATAAATATAAGGGGTCTCATCCCATCTTCCTCAGTTGTGTTGCTTCTACGACTACAAAACATTGTGGTTTACGTATTTTAAACTGAGTAACAAACATCGTTTTATTGTGCAAATTACATTGGAATCCTGGGCCGAAGTTATATTGACTGCCTGTGAGAACGCACTTTAATTTACCTGTTTACGATCATCTTGCTACTTATAAGAAGTCTCAGCCCATTTTCCTCAGTAGTGTTTTTTACAACTGTAAAACATTGCGGTTTACGTGTCTTAAACTGAGTAATAAACATAGTTTTATTGTGCAGATTACAATAAAATCCGTTAAAGTATTCGTCTGCAATGTGTGCCATAAAAACTTCTCGATCCAGAGCAACCTTAACCGACACAAAAAAGACGTCCATAATAACATTAGACCACTACGTCAGGTTACAGCCCCAGCTCCACCGACTGAATTACCAGCGCCAACATCATTTGTGTGCAACATTTGTGGTATGGGGTTTGGGCGTCGAGCTAATTTAACCCGGCATCAGCACGCCCTCCATGGAGATACTATTCCTTCTACATCGATGTCTGCCAAACGTGGAGCATCACCACTACGTGCTGCACCCGGCCCAAAACGCCAGCGACAGAACATACGATATTACGAGGATTGCAATATGGACGTTCCTTCACGCCAGTTTCCCGGCCATTTACGTAGTGCCGCGCATAAGACCGAATCCGGAAACCCCGAACAAGAAGCGATACAACTGTTATCGTCTGCCTTCCGCTCCCGGATCGCAACTTACCGCATTAATAATCTGTCGGTTGTAGAGACATTGGAGACTTTTTACTTGAACAAACGCAGCATTTTGTAAAGCTGATCCAGGATATCTTGGAGGCCCACACGACCCTTAAAATTAATGTGGAAGTGTTTGGTATATACACAAAGATGGACTTCGGTGATACCGAAGCAACTAAATCTTTCAATACCAAGAATCAAATTATAACCCGATTGAGCGACTTGAACAAAGTGTATACAGCGTTTTCTCGGGAGATGCTCGATAAATCTCAAGAATTTGAACATCCCCAGTCCGGTTGGGCTTTACAACGTGTCCTGCATTTAGAACTAAACATAAACAAATACCAGCCACTTAGGGGATCCTCTTACATAGACCTTCCACGCGGGATAAAAGCTAAAAAAGCGGTGGTGAATGTTAAAAACCGAGACACAGCCTGTTTTGCTTACTCTATTGTAGCAGCACTGTATCCTGTCGAGCATGACGCCCAACGTCCTAGCAAGTACCCTCATTACTCGACTTGCTTAAATATGGGTGATATAGAGTTCCCTATGGCCTTTGACACGATTGTCAAGGTCGAGGCTTTGAACGATCTTAGTATCAACGTATTCGGAGTGGAAGGAAGGTCTATTGTTGGTCCTCTACATCTTACTAAACGCAGGAGAGCCCGGCACGTTAACTTGCTCTACATCCAGGATGAAGATAAAGGTCACTTCTAGTGGATCAAGGATTTGGGACGTCTGGTCGGTAAACAGTTATCATAATATTGCTCACATAAATGAATTTGCAATGGATGTTTAATCTTTTTTCCGACTGAGACTGCCTTGATCAGGCATACTGAGCGGGACTGTAACCATGTCGTAACCCAAACGCCCACCGTCTGCAACAACGTTTTGGAATTTTCGAGCATCCAAAAACAAATGCAGGTCCCATTCGTTATTTATGCCGACTTTGAGTGGCTCCTACAGTCGTACAGTTTTGCAGCGTCTGACCCCTCCATGTCATCTACAACCCCGCTCTAAAACTGCATACTTCTTATAGCTGGGCATACTACATCAAATGCAGCTACGATGACTGTCTCAATAAATTTGAGATCTACAGGGGCCCAGACGCAGCACGTAAATTTGTCACCAAACTTAGAGAGGAACCTATACGTCTGGGTAAGATATTGACGACAAATGTGCCCATGATTCCTTTGGATGCCCAGAATGAACTTTTGTTTCACACTACTAAAGACTGTGGGATATGCAAGAAACCGCTTGGAACAGACCGTGTGCGGGATCACAACCACATGAATGGGGCGTACCGCTTCCCTGTACACTCCAAATGTAACATCCTCTATCGGGTTCCGCAGTTTATTCCAGTGGTGTTCTACAACCTTAGTGGATACGATGCTCATTTCATCATAAAAGAACTGGGGTATGATAACGAGAAGATTAGCGTTATACCAAACAATAAAGAACGGTTCATCTCGCTTTCGAAAACTGTACGGCTATACGATACAGAAGTGGTTTTAGACGAACAAGAAAAGACTGCCGACAAGTTCTGTGTCCAACTTCGGTTTATAGACTCTCTCCGATTTATGGCGTCCGGGTTGGATACATTAGCGAACAATTTAGCTTAGGACCAGTTTGTGGAGGTCAGACGTCACTTTCCCGAGGACTCCAAGTTCCAACTGGTTACCAAGAAATGCGTGTTTCCATACACTTACATACAAAGTATGGAAGTATTGGAGGAAATAGTCCTACCACCACAGGACGCCTTGTACAATGACCTCACCTCTACATCCATTACCACCGACAAATACGAGAGGGCTCAGAGGGTATGGAGCGGACTTTGGCCTCAGCACGCTCGGAGAATATAGCGACCTCTATTTGAAGACAGATGTACTGTTGTTGGCAGACGTCTTTGAGAACTTTCGCCGAGTGTGCATGTCAACCTATGAACTCGATCCGTGCCAGTATGTGACAGCGCCCTCATTAACCTGGGACGCCATGTTAAAATACACCGGCGTGAAACTGGAGCTCCTCACGGATATTGACATGTACCATTTTATAAAGTCTGGGATCAAAGGGGGTCTGACCCAGTGTAGTGGGCGTTACGCTGCTGCCAACAATAAGTACATGGAAAAGTACGATCCTACGGCTCCGTTTAAGTATTTGGCCCACTACGATGCCAATAACTTGTATGGCTGGGTCATGAGCCAAGCTCTCCCTCTTGGAGGATTTCGATGGCTGTCCTCTACCGATATAGGCGAACTCCAGGCCACCATATTAAATGTTCCTAAGGATTTTGCGAAAGGGTTCATTCTGGAGGGCGACTTAGAGTACCCTCCACATTTACATGATCTCCACAACGACCTGCCATTCTGTCCGGAAATGAAGACGTCGCCTTATATCTCATCTAAGACTCCGAAGCTCCTCGCCACCTTAGAAGACACACACCGCTACATTATCCACTACAGGAATCTACATTACATGTGATTTTCCAATGCTCCACCCGAAGGTACTACATTGGCCAGGAGGCGAGTTTTTTTTTACCTGGAAAATTTGGAATTTTGCCGAACCCTTGCTGTTCCAAGCAAGGTAGGGATCTTTAACGTGCGTGACAACACTCACACACGGAACCTCCATTCTACCTCTCATCCGAACGAGGGTGTATTTTTGTGAAAAATGCTCGCCTAACATTTTTCAAGCGGACCGTGTCGGGATTCGAACCCGGGACCTTGGGCGTAGTAGTCACACACATACCACTACGCCACGGAGCCGCCTACAAGAATCTACAGCAGTGTATGAGAAACGGATTAGTGTGGACCTCCATCCACCGGGTTCTCGAGTTCGACCAGTCTCCATGGTTGAAGCCTTATATCGAGTTGAACACAAACCTTCACACTCGTGCTACTAACGCTTTTGAGAAGGACTTTTTCAAACTCATGAACAATGCCATCTTTGGCAAGACCATGGAAAACATAGACAAACGCGTCGACGTAAAGCTTGTGACTCGGTGAGAGTGTAACCGGAAGACCTTGTGTGCGAGTACCCTGATTGCCCGCCCGAACTTTAATTGTAATCTGGTACTAGGCGAAAATTTAGCACTCATACAGATGGACCGCGTTAAAGTCACCTATAACAAACCTATATATGCAGGCTTTTCGATTTTAGATATATCAAAAACCTTGATTTACGACTTTCACTATGAGAAACTGATGCCTCTGTATGGGCCTAAGCTTTCGCTTTTGTATACAGATACCGATTCGCTCGTGTATAGTGTCGAAACAGAAGACTTGTACAGTGATATTTGTGCCCGCCTGGACCTATTCGACACCAGTGCCTACCACCCAGACAATAAATATAAGATCCCACTTGTAAACAAGAAAGTGCCCGGAAAGTACAAGGATGAGTTTGGTGGTGAGGTAGTTTTAGAGTTTGTGGGTACTTGCGCCAAGAGTTACTGTATAGTTAGCGAAAGTGATGTAATAAAAAAGATTAATGGGGTTAAGCGTAGTGTTGTGCAGGGTATAAGTGTTAATAGTTTTAAGGACGTGGCACATAACAGTAACTTCCGAGCCCTCGTGCATTCGATGCGGTTTATTAGGAGCAAAAAACATGATTTGTTTACGCTGTTACTTAGCAAGGTTAGTTTATCGGGTGCAGATGACAAGCGTGTCGTCATCCCTAACACAATCTTAACGTATGCATGGGCGCATAGGGAAATAGATAATAGATTTTATTTTACCTAGTTTTTAAGTTGTATATATTGCTTAGATTTAAGTTGTACACATTACGTGACTGTTTTAGGGTCACAATGTATATACATGTTTAGCCTAAAACGTGTAAAATGATAATATTATTGTAAATGTAGATATATACAAAGAATTTATTACTATTGTGTATAAATTGTCTAATAAATTTTTATTTCCATATATATTGCAGTTTATTTTTGTTTTTGTACTCAATTACCAATCCCAGAGAACGGAAACAATTACTCTTTACAATTTTGATTACCCATACCTATGCCAAATAATTTTGAGTTGATTTTTAAACCCCAGGGCATATGTTCACTCGATTTAAAAATTTTTAAAATTTTTTCTAAACCGCAAAATGCCGAATAAGGCACCCACAAAACTGATAAACATAACGAAGAATTCAAATGTCATGAGAATCGTTAAAAAATTTTCTAGACCGCAAAGTGCCGAATGGGGCACCCGCAAAGCCGATAAACATAATGCAGAATTCAAATGAGTAATGAGAATCGTTAAAAAATTTTCTAGTCTGAAAAATATCGAATGGGGCACCCGCAAAACTGATAAACATAATGAAGAATTCATATGAGTCATAAGAATCGTTAAAAAAATTTCTAGTCCGCAAAATGATGAATAGGACACCCGCAAAGCTGATAAACGTAATGAAGAATTCAAATGAGTCATGAGAATCGTCATAAAACCCCCTTCCCCCTCAACACCCCACAACTAGTAGACAAGGAGGAGGGGGTAAGTGGGGGTCGGCGATCCAGTGAGAAACGATGTGCGCCAGAAGTGTCATGAGGATCGTCAGAATATACAATGCACGTACCCTTCAACAAACACCAACTAGACGGCATTGTGGGGGATCGGTCGAGTGAGGATCGAAGTGCGCCAGAACATACATATACCCTCTACTGACTACTCCGGGGGATACGATCGGAAAGTTAAAAATAAAAGTCGGGAACATTTTGCGAGACGGAGCGTGGAACGTTAGAAGTATGAAGCAAGTAGGTAAGCTAGATAACCCAAAAATCGAAATTAATAGGTTATCACTACACATAGTAGCGATCAGCGAAGTTCGGTGGCCAGGAGCAGGGGATTTTTGGAGTGGAGACTTCAGGGTAATTCATACAGGAGCAGAGAAAGGAAATTTGGTGTGGGGATAGTTATGCGGAAAAAGATAGGATACTGTGTAGAAAATTACTTACAAAAGAACGAAAGAGTACCCATGGTTAGATTAGAATCTAAACCGGGAGACACAGTAATAATACAAGTATACATACCCACCTCTAGCTACAGTGCTGAAGAGGTAGAAGCGATCTACAAAGATATTGAAGACATATTAAGACACGTAAAAGGACATGAAAATTTAATAATTACGGGGGATTTTAATGCAGTGGTAGGTAAGGGTAGGGAAGGAGCAGTAGTAGCTTTATTTTTGTTTAGGCACGAGAAATACATTATTTCAACATCATGCTAGAAGACCATACACGTGGTTAGATTAGAATCTAAACCGGTAAACACAGTAATAATACAAGTATACATACCCACCTCTAGCTACAGTGACGAAGAGGTAGAAGCGATCTACAAAGATATCGAAAACATGCTAAGATACGTAAAAGGACACGAAAATTTAATAATTACAGGGAATTTTAATGCAGTGGTAGGTGAGGATAAGAAAGAAGCGGTAGTAGATTTATTTGGTTTAGGCACGAGAAACGACAGGGGAACTAGACAAGAACAACTTAATCATCACAAACACATTATTTCAACATCATGCTAGAAGACGATACACGTGGAAGATGCCAGGGGATATAGGAATATATCAAATAGATTACATTCTTGTCAGACAGCTGTTTGGGAATCAAATAAAAGACTGTAGAAACTACCCAGAAGCAGATATAGACACTGACCACAACATCGTAATTATGAAGGCCGCACTTAAATTTAAAAATTTGAAAAAAGAAACGGAAAAAGGCACTTGGACTTAAAGAAACTAAAAGATAAAGGTATTCAAGAAAGATTTGAAAAAAGTCAAAGGAACTTCTCAAAGATAACGCGAAAATATCTGATACTAAGGAAGTAGAAACCGAATGGAATAACATTAAATCCAGCCTAGACATGGCGGTCAGAGATATTCTGGGGTATACACAAAAAGACAATAAGAAACCATGGATAACAAAAGATATCCTGAATTGAATAGAAGAAAAGCAACAGTACAAAAATAAATCAGACGAAACAGGAAAACAAAGATACAACCCCATAAAATGGGAAATTATTCGCAAATGCAGGAAAGCTAAAGAACACTGGATTGATAAAAAGTGCATAGAGGTACAAACTAAGATGGAAGTAGGAAAAACAGATGAAGCATACAAACTAATTAGAATCAATTTTAGGGATATAAAACCGTATAGCAAAAATATAAGGGACGCGGGAAGAAACGTCATTATAGAAAATGTAGAGAAAGTAGGTAGATGGCAAGAATATATATTATAATTTAATTAAGGGCCGCTATGCTTGCGGCCACGTCCCCAATGCTCCACCCGAAGGTACTACACTGGGTTCAAACGCAAAAACATAAACCTGCTCCTAATTATTCTAACTTCAAAATTAACACATCCTAAATAAAAATCTAACAATTCAAACAAAAACTTAAAATAGGGTTTGATTTATGGTATACCTAGCGTTGATGTGGAGTGTGCCCGATCAACAAGACACAAACAAAATGAATGGGGAGAGATCCGTAATGACGGATAGCAGCGGCCAGCTCTTTTTACCGGTGCGACCTGAAGGGTCGACTAAAAACTATCCAAATCTAGCTAGCTAATTTAAAATGGATTCAAATTTTCTAAGAATACGCCAAATATTAATAGTGAGTCCAGCTATTTTACCTGCTCTATAAATTTACAAATTTGTCTTCCCTGGTCTAAGTAATTTGTTAGCCTAAGTCTGTCCCTAGCTTTCCCTATCAGTCCCTAACTGATGTATATTGTAATTACAATCTTCTCAGACAATCTCCCTTCCTATATATAAGCTGCCACCAAAAATGGCGGCAGAACGTCAAACAAATAATATCAAACCACAAACAATAAAAGCAGGCAAAAATATAAATATAAAAATAAATATAAATATTTATGTAAATATATAAATAAACATCTATAAGCACTAAGCGAATTTATATGCAGAAGACGAACTAACTGCATTAGAACAGGAATCAGACATTGAAAATATACTATACTTACTATACTATACTATACTATACTTAGAGACGAGTTTGAATTAGCATTAACGGGTCTGAAAAATAATAAGGCGACGGGTACAAATAAGGTGCAAGCAGAAACTCTAAAAGCCGCTGGACAAGCAGTAACAGAACGTCTCTTCCAACTTGTAAGTAATATGTATTTGAGACAGGCAAGATGCCCAAAGATTTCAAACTTAACATCACAGTAACTATACCAAAAAAGAAAGGCGATGATTTTCAAACAATAAGTTTGACAGTACACGTGTCAAAAATATTAACTAGAATTGTAAAAAGAAGAATAGGAAAACGGGCTGAAGAAATACTAGGAAAAGACCAATTTGGGTTTAGGCGCAACAGGGGAACACGGGAGGCTATTTTAGCTCTGAAAGTGATAATGGAGAAAAAAAAAAAGGGGAAAGCGTGTATATAGGGTTTGTAGATCTGGAAAAAGCATTCGACAATGTAAAATGGAAAAAAATGTTCGAAATACTCAAAAAGAGTGGAATGAGTTATAGGGATAGACGAATAATACATAGCTTATACAAAGAGCAAAACAGCAGTAATAAAATTAGAGCAGGAACATAGAGAAGTAAACATTAGGAAAGAGGTGAGACAGGGATGTGCCCTATCCCCAAGAATTTTCAACTTGTACATTGAAGAGGCACTGAACACTGTCAAATGCAGAAAGACATTTGGAATTACTATGCAGGGTCAAAAAATTGATATGCTTAGATTTGCAGATGATATAGCGGTATTAGCATCTAGCAAAGAAGAGTTAGAAGCTGCTCTTAATTAAACGGAAACGGTCCTAACAGAGAGATACGGTATGAAAATTAACAAAACTAAAACTAAAGTACTAGTATGCAAAGGAAGGGAAAATAAATCAAAAACGAGAATACAAATATGTAACACGAACTTACAAGAGGTTAAGGATTTCCGCTACCTAGGAAGCCAAATAACGCAAGATGGGAAAAGCACAAAATATATAAAACAAAGATTAGCACAAGGCCGTGCTACATTTAACAAGAAAAAGCAACTACTGCGTTCAAAAACAACAAACATAGAAACAAGAAAAGAATTGCTTAAAACATATGTGTGGAGCACAGCACTGTATGGCTGCGAAGCCTGGACAGTAGGAGAAGCGGACAAAAAAAAGGTAGAAGCTTTTGAAATGTGGTGCTACAGACGTATGATGAAGATATTATAGACAGACAAAGTTAAGAACGAAGTGATACTAAAAATGGTAGGGGAAGAAAGAAATATGTGGAAAACGGAAAAAATAGGAGAGATAAGATAATAGGCGACATACTACGGCATGAGGGAATAGTGCAGAATATATTAGAAGCAGAGATAGGAAAAAAGAGTAGAAGAGGTAGACCTAGGTTAGACTACTGCACACAGATAGTGAAAGATTTAGGCTGTAGGAGGTTCAGGGCGATGTGTAGGTTAGCTTAGAATAGAAATCAATGGAGGTACGCATCCAACCAGTCCCAAGAACCGTACTTAAACATTATGATTATTATAAGCAACTCCAAGAATTGGTTGCGCAATATTCTCGAATAATGTTAATTGTGTGAAAGGATTTACTAAAAAACTATTATTTCGGCAAATGTCTAAGTGTTGAGGGATCTTGGCAGCCACAGGCTGCTTAACCCCCGTCACTGAATCTCGATGAAACTGGGCATACAATTAGAAAACAATAAAAGGGAAACCGAGCAGTATACATACTGTCTGAGAATTTCAGGAAACTGTGTTAGGCTAGTGGAGAATATAAATAAGTGCAAGTACGTGTCCAACCAGTTTTGAGACGGAAAACCTAATGACGAAAAAATAAACGCAGAAAAATCTTATGATTATTATAAAAAGCTACAGGTGTTGGTTGTGAAATAACTGCAACTAATGTTGACTGTGCGAAAAGATATATTAAAAAAAATATTAAATCGATAAATGTTTAAGTGTTGTGGGAACTTGGCAGCCACAGGCTGCTTACCCTCCTTCACAACCACTGAATGTCGGAGAAATAAGGTGTATAATTGTAAAACAATAGAAGAGGATCGAACTGCATAGAACAAGAAAGAACAGCGCCTATGATGAAAGATAACAAACATAGAACAAAAAGAAAATTGTTGAAAGCATAAGTGTGGAGCACAGCACAGTATGCCTATGAAATACGGGCAGTCTGAAAAGCAGACAGAAAAACGGTAGCAGCCTTTTGAAATGCTGTGTATGAGTATGATAGCATGGAATAACAAATAGGTTATAGAAAAAGAAGGGGAACAAGAATATCTGGGGAAAAAAATAGAAGAAATAAAAGGGCAGAATACGTTCTAAGGCATTTTTGGGGAATAGCATGGGATATATTACAAGCAGAGATACGAAAAAAGGGATAGATGTAGACCTAGATCAGATTAGTGATAGAAGCAAACTATGCAAATTTTAGGGAAATATGTAGGTTAGTTCAGAATAGGAAGCAATGAGGGTACACGTCTAACCAGTTCCAGGACTGAAGACCTAATGATGATGAGTCTAATTAGACCTCACAATTTTATAAAAGTGCGATTTTAATACTAATACGACATAAGACACAATAGACAATTGACCCTCCTTTATCCTAGCGGCAACATTATTAACTAGAGTTTATTAGTCACAGTTTTATAGTATTGCAAGGATAGGAAGATTAACGTCCTAAGTAGAGGGGTTCATACACTAAACCTTTCGTTTGTGATTATTACACCGTCACAAACAGCTGATTATTAGTGTAGTGACAGACCCACTACACTGCACTTTTGAGTGTAGCAAACGAATGCAGTATAAACCCCTCTATTTAGGACGTTAATTTTCCTATCCTTGCAATACTATAAAACTGTGACAAATAATCTCTAGTTAATAATGTTGCCGCTAGGGTAAAGGAGGGTCAATTTTCTATTGTCTTATGGCGTATTAGTATTAAAATCGCATTTTTATAAAATTGTGAGGTCTACTTAGACTAAGATCAATAGACTAAGATCATCATATTTGGTACTTTATAGCTGTGATAGTCAATCGTGTGTAAAATTTGCGGCCTATAATTTTATCTATAGATATAAAATATGAAGTGTTGTTTTGTCCCTGGGTGCAAATCCGGATATAAATCATTGAAACACATAAGGAGAATTATTTATTCTGCTCCCAAGGTATTTTTGGTGTTTAGTGATACTATTGAGTTTCTAAATACATGTTTTTGTAAGATGTGGAAACATTAGGATAGTGGAGACAAGCTATTCCTCGAAGTGACAAGGTTCTTTCTTATTTGTGTTTATATAAATGTATAATGAAATTTATTTTTATGTGCATTGGATGGTAAGAATTGTAATTTAAGTATCTACGTAAGCATATATGTTTCTAGTACGATTCTTGTTATAATAATTCATTTCTATTTCTAATTAAAAGTGTGTATAAAAAAAGTTAGATATACTGTTGTTTTATTTTGTTTTATATAATACCTTTTTGCTTCAATGAAATAACTATTTTATCCCCAAAAAGATGGTCAGATTTTTGTGTGCTCAATGATACATGTACTTCATTCTTCTGGACCATCAAAGATTCTAAAAGTCTTAAAATTTCTAATTTTTATAGTATAAGACTTAACTACATAAATTAACAATAACTTTAAATTGATCTCCTGAAAACTAGTGTTACCAGAAATAAAACATTCTTTCCCAATATAAACGACATCTCCTATTGTTTTATAGTCGCTTGTATTTGTATCATAAAATGCTTTAGCAGTGCTTTGAATAAATATTATTTATGTATGGTTACCCATTCTGAACGGACTTGCACCTTGACGACGTTCTAAAGTACTAGAACAGGTAGAATGGCTTGCGCGTTTCAATAAGCTAAAGAGCCGAACTATAGGTTTAACCAAATTAGTGGGATCTTTAGTGAGGAACCAGACTAAGACAGGTTCCCGAAAGAGGGCAGCAGCTTTTTCGGTACTTAGAGTGGCAGAGACCATAGGGGTCGGTATGACATTCTAAGACACACTACTACGACGTGGAAGGCAACGGGAAACCACCACATTACCTCTCAAGTACACTGCGTACAGAAATTGTTAAACATGATGGCATCATCTGAGGTAAAATAGTCCGTTCATTTACATTTCCAATGCTCCACCCGAGGGTATTACATTGGCCAGGAGGCGAGTTTTTTTGTTGCCTGAAAATTTAGAATTTTGCCGAACCCTTGCCGTTCCACGCAAGGTAGGGAACTTTAACGTGCGTGACAACACTCACACACGGGACCTCCATTTAACCTCTCATCCGAACGAGGGCGTAATATTTGTGAAAAATGCTCACCTGCCATTTTTCAAGCAGTCGGCCGTGTCGGGATTTGAACCCGGGACCTTGGGATCCGTAGTTTTACGCTTACTACATTGATCCACGGCGACGCCTGGTAAAATAGTCCCCCATTCGGATCTCCGGGAGGGGACTACTTCGGGGGATGTGATGCGAAAGAATAGAAAATGATCCATGAACATTCTGCGAGTCGGAGCGTGGAATGTCAGGAGTATGAAACAAGTAGGTAAGCTAGAAAACCTGAAACTCGAAATGGATAGGTTAGCACTAGACATAGTAGGAATTAGCGAAGTTCGCTCGCTAGAGGCGGGGGATTTTTGGAGTGGAGACTTCAGGGTAATTCATACAGGATCATAGGAAGGAAATTCGCCTGTGTGGTTAGTTATGCGAAAAAAGATAGGACGACGGGTAGAAAACTACCTACAAAAGAACGAAAAAGTACTCATGGTTAGATTTGAATCTAAACCGGTAAATACAGTAATAATACAAGTATATATGCCCACCTCTAGCTACAGTGAGGAAGAGGTAGAGGCGATCTACAAAGATATCGAAAACATACTAAGATACGTAAAAGGACATGAAAATTTAATAATTACGGGAGATTTTAATGCAGTGGTAGGTGAGGGTAGGGAAAGAACGATAGTAGGTTTATTTAGTTTAGGCACGAAAAATGGCAGGGGAAATAGGCTGGTAGAATTTTACGACAAAAACAACTTAACCATCACAAATACTTTATTTCAACATCATGCTGGAAGACGATACACGTTAAAGATGCCGGGAGATATAGAAAGATATCATTATATTACATTCTTGTTAGACAACGGTTTAGGAATCAAGTAAAAGGCTGTAGAAGCTACCCGGAAGCAAATATAGACACTGACCACAACATCGTAATAAGCAAGGCCGCACTTAAATTTTAAAATCTGCAAAAGAGGAACGAAAAAAACCACTTTGACTTTAAGAAGCTAAAAGATAAAGATATTCACGAAAGATTTGAAAAAAAAAACAAATAAATTGCTGAAAGATATCGGAAAATTTTCTGAAACTAAGGAAGTAGAAACAGAATATAATAACATTAAGTCCTGCTTCGATATGGCGGCCAGAGATATTCTGGGGTATTCACAAAAAAAATAAGAAACCATGAATAACAAATGATATCCTGAATTTAATAGAAGAAAAACGAAAATTCAAAAATAGATCAGACGAAACAGGAAAACAGGAATACAAAGCCATAAAATTGGAGATTGTTCGCAATATCTATTTGTAACAGTAACCTAACCGAGGACTCGCTCGAGCGTAAAGATTCGGGAGGAGGGTTAAGAAATAATTATTGCACCCTTTGTAAAATCTGTAGTAACGATGTCACAATTGACAGTTTAGTGATTGATCATTAAAGTGATTTAGGGACACTGTTGATTTCGGCATAGAACAAAAATGTATTTTCTATAATATAGGTATACCTATTCTATTATTATAATTATACTTACAGATGACTTTTGTTGTTGTCGAATGGGAGGATAATGGTAGCCTATCTGTTATATATCGTATATGGCTTAAACCGATGAGAATGGAGGCTTTCTGTCTTTCAACCAAGGAACAAAAAAACTTCAACAAGATATTGAAGGGTCTTGCACCCCATTAAAAGATGTATATATGAGGCAGGTAAGTGTAGGGTCTTATTAAACTTAGTAGAAGTTCTCGTAAATCATGCAAACGATGTTTCAGCCCTACACAGGTGTAATGTGTAATTGTTGAATCATAATAGACAGATTGGACTGGTTAAACTAGTTCTGTTGTGACTACTAGGACTGAGTTGTTTAGACGTTTAGCAGCTATTACAATGTTCGCATTTAGCGAGTTCTCAGCACTTCAGTACCACTGTAGAGAACGCAGTAGAGTAACGTAATATTACTTTATTGGGCTTGAAAATGAATTTGTACTATTTTCTGACGTGACTTCGAATAATCTCGACGAATTTACAAATTACTACTAAGATAGCAGTATTCGCTGTAACATAATTTTGCAAATGCCTTTTATAATCTCTAACAGTTTAAACCTTTGATGAACCACACCGTTGTAAATGTATACCATGTTAGTTAAATGTAGCCCTAGATATGAGAACTTATTTTAAATTAAAAATATTTTGATTCACATTTTGTGTCTGAATAGATATTTTAATATTTACCTAACCTGATAGACACGATCTGTTATTGTCAATACCTCAAAAAAAAAATTATTCTATTCTTACCATGTTTAAATTTGTAAATGTCTGAAATTATTTATAACATTTGTGGAAAACTTTCATATAATGCAACTCGAGTTTCAACTACATTTTATAATTGAATGATTTAAGATTTAAATTCGACTACATATTGTTTTATTAATGAAGTGCCATTTTCCAGCGAATGTTTTTTTCTGTTATAGCTATGTTGATCGCTTAGCTTCATAAATACTTTTTTTAGATGATTTATAAAGAGCATTAAAGAAATGCAAAGACACAGACGATACCTTCAATCTGGAATCAGAAAATGACGTCCCACAATTAAAGATAAAAATTAAACCTAGAAGAATACTCTCATAGCAGTGAAGACGAAGTCGACCCAGTATTAGAAAAACTGAAGAAATCTAACTCTCTACGCCCACCACGTATAAAACATAACTTTACAATTAAAGCTGATCGCTCACAAGGTAAGTTCTATGAAAATATTTCTAAACAACACTGTATCTGTTTTACAGACCTGCTCACCATTTATTGTTCCTGCCATAGGGCAATTTAGTGATAGAAGTTTATCTACATTAGTACAGTTAACTAGTACTACAACTAGGTCATTTAATAATACACCTATATCAAATAATACAACACCTACGTTGTTCAGTGAAAACCGTAGTGAACCGCCAAACAACAGTAATTCAGGTATGTCGTCACGATAAATTTTTACTTATATCCCAAGTGTAAGGGATGTTTTTAAAAAAATTTTCCATGCAATCTAACAAGTTCTTTAGATTGTAAAACAATTTACTGAAAACATCCTTTGTAAAAGGGATATTCTGTAGGAAAACCACCTGAACAAAGAATATCTGTTTGTAATAGGGCTGTGTCATTTAAACATTTTAAACGTTTAGTATGTATTAGACAACGGTTTAGGAATCAAGTAAAAGACTGTAGAAGCTTCCAAGAAGCAAATATAGATACTGACCACAACATCGTAATTATGAAAGCCGCACTTAAATTTAAGAATGTGAAAAAAAGAAACGGAGAAAGGCACTTGGACTAAAAGATATAGATATTCAAGAAAGATTCGAAAAAAAGTCAAATAAATTGCTCAAAGATATCGGGAAAATATCTGATACTAAGAAAGTAGAAACAGAATGGAATAACATTAAATCCAGTCTAGACATGGCGGCCAGAGATATTCTGGGGTATACACAAAAAGAAAATAAGAAACCATGGATAACAAAAATATTCTGAATTTAATAGAAGAAAGACGAAAATACAAAAATAAATCAGACGAAACATGAAAACAGAGATACAAAGCCATAAAATGGGAAATTATTTGAAAATGCAGGAAAGCTAAAGAACAATGGATTGATGAAAAGTGCAAAGAGGTACAAACGAAGATGGAAATAGGAAAGGCAGACGAAGAATACAAATTAATTAGTATGAATTTTAGGGATATAGAACCGATTAGCAAAAATATAAGGGACGCACAAGGAAACGTCATCATAGAAAACGTAGAGAAAGTGAGTAGATGGCAAGAATATATAGCGAATTTATATGCAGGAGAGGAACTAGCAGCATTAGAACAAGAATCAGACATTGAAAATTATGACCTGGGATATTCTATACTTAGAGATTAGTTTGAATTAGCATTAAAGAGTCTGAAAAATGGTAAGACGCTGGGTACAGATAAGGTGCAAGCAGAAACTCTAACAGCCGTTGGACAAGCAGTAACAGAACGTCTCTTCCAACTTGTAAGCTATATGTATGAGACAGGCGACATACCCAAAGATTCCAAACGTAGCATGATGGTAACTATACCAAAAAAAAAGCGTGGATAGATGTGAAAATTTTCGAACAATAAGTTTTGACAGCACACGTGTCAAAAATATTAAATAGAATTGTGCAAAGGTGAATGAAAAAACGGGCGAAAGAAATACTAGAAGACCAATTTGGGTTTAGGCGAAACAGGAAAACACGGGAGGCTATTTTAGCTCTGACAGTGATAATGGAGAAAAAATAGAAAAAGGGGAAAGCGTGTATATAGGGTTTGTAGATATGGAAAAAGCATTCGACAATGTAAAATGGAAAAAAATGTTCGAAATACTCAAAAAGATTGGAATGAGTTATAGGGATAGACGAATTGCACATAGCTTATACAAAGAGCAAACAGCAGTAATAGAATTAGAGCAGAAACGTAGAGAAGTAAACATTAGGAAAGGAGTGAGACAGGAATGTGCATTATCCCCATTGATTTTTAACTTGTACATAGAAGAGGCGATGAATACTGTCAAATGCAGGAAGACATTTGGAATTACTATGCAGGGACAAAAAATTGATATGCTCAGATTTGCAGATGATATAGCGAAATTAGCGTCTAGCAAGGAAGAGTTAGAAGCTGCTCTTAATGAAATGGAAACAGTTCTAACAGAGAGATACGGTATGAAAATTAACAAAATTAAAACTAAAGTTCTAGTATGCAAAGGTGGGGAAAATAAATCAAAAACAAGAATACAAGTAGGTAACAGAACTTACAAGAGGTTAAGGATATCTGCTACCTAGGAAGTCAAATAACGCAAGATGGAAAAGCACAAAAGATATAAAACAAAGATTAGCACAAGGTCGTGCTACATTTAACAAGAGAAAGCAACTACTGTGCTGAAAGACCACAAACATAGAAACAAGGAAAAGATGGATTAAAACATATGTGTGGAGCACAGCACTGGTAGAAGCCTTTGAAATGTGGTGCTACAGCCGTATGATGAAGATATCATGGACAGACAAAAATAAGAACGAAGAGGTACTAAAAATGGTAGGGGAAGAAAGAAATATGTAGAAAACGGTAAAAAATAGGAACGAGAGGATGATACGCCACATACTACGGCATGAGGGAATAGTGCGGAATATATTAGAAGCAGAGATAAGAAAAAAGAGGCAGAGCTAGCTTAGACTACTGCACACAGATAGTAAAGGATGTATGTAGGCTGTAGTGGTTTCAGGGAGATATGTATTCTAGCCCAGAATAGAAATCAATGGAGGTACGCATACAACCAATTCCAAGATAGATAAACTAATGACGAAAAAATAACTGTACTTAAACATGATGATTATTATAAGTAACTACAAGAATTGGTTGGGCAATATTCTCGAATAATGTTAAGTGTGTGAAAGGATTTACTAAAAAATTATTATTTTGGCAAATGTCTAAGTGTTGGGGAATCTTGGTAGCCGCAGTTTGCTTAACCCTTTTCACTGAATCTCGGTGAAATAGGGCATAAAATTAGAAAATAATAAAAGGGGAGCTGTATACACATGCGGTGTGAGAATTTCAGCGAACTATGTAGGCTAGCTCATAATATAAATAAGTGCAGGTACGTATCCAACCAGTTTTGAGACGGAAAACCTAATGACGAAAAAATAAGCGCAGATAAATCTGATGAGTAGTATAAACAACTATTAATTCGGTAAATGGTTAAGTGTTAGGGGAACTTGGCAGCCACAGGCTGCTTACCTCACCTCACAACCACTGAAGGTCGGAGAAATAGGGTATATAATTGTAAAACAATAGAAGGTGACCAAGCTACATCTAACAAGAAAGAGCAGCGCCTATGAGAAAGACAACAAACATATACCAAGAAGAAAATTGTTAAAAGCATATGTGTGGAGCACAGCACAGTATGCTTATGAAATACGGGCAGTCTGAAACGCAGACAGAAAAACGTTGGCAGTCTTTTGAAATCCTGTGCTTCAGATGCATGAGGACGATAGCATGGACAGACAAAGATAATAACAAATAGGTTATAGAAATAGTAGGGAAACAAGAATATCTGGGGAAAAAGATAAGAGAAATAGAAGGGCAGAATACGTTCTAAGGCATTTTTGGAGAATAGTATGGGATATATTACAAGCAGAGATAGGAAAAAAGAGGTAGATGTAGATCTAGATCAGATAGTGATAGATGCAGACTGTGCAAATTTCAGGGAAGTCTGTAGGTTAGTTCAGAATAGGAAACAATGATGCTACGCGTGTAACCAGTTCCAGGACTGAAGACCTAATGATGATGATGATGTATTAGACATGTATGGTTTGTCTAAACTTTGAAACGAAAATATATTTAAAAATTGAAAAGTTATACCACGTATCTTGGTGAACATAAATATATGCATGGAAACAACTTAATGAATAAAATACAGAGTGCTTTTCATTTAATAATAAAAACAATAACAAAAAATTGTTACGTAGGTGATTTAAGCATGTACAAAAAATTGGTAAAAGGTAGGTACGTAATTGTTGAGTTTCAAATTTAACAGTCTACTTCTCAACTTCGTGCATCTCATTGTGTTTATACGTGTAACCGTGTTTATTAATTGCGGTTAAATGTTTAATAAAACTGTTTAAAAAGTACAGCTCTCGTTTGTTTAATTAGAAATAGTTGAAACTAGAAAGCCATAATTTAGTTACCATAGTTGAAGTTAAAATGTCGTCTCGATTTAGAAAACATTTCCTGTTCAGAAATATATGAAAATGTGAAGGATTTTTCTTTTGCCATTAGTTGTTCTAATGTGTACTTATTTACATTCTGTATATTTTAGAGCGTTTAAGTGGTATATTATTACATTTTTGTGGTTTTAGGTGCAGCGGTGATTGCCTCGACAATTTTCGAAAACTTCCATAAATTCTAATTTTTACTATAATCAAAATTTTTTGGTTTTCAGTCGGAAAGTCTGAAGGTGTCACTGATCTGTTCATGTCATATGACTAGTGAAGGCATTTTTCCATATAATATTATGGTTATTTACAGAAGATAATCACAAAATTCTTTCTCTTTTATATCAAATTAGAGAGCAGAATGATCAAATATTGAAACAAATGAACAACGAAGTTCTTGAAGTGGGTATACTGCCGAATATACCGGTTCAGCTACCTGTAAAACAAATTGAAGATTTAAACGAGCCAGAAATATTCCTATAAACCAAAGAGCACTTGTTGGGAATGGTATGATATTACTTCAAATTTTTATGTTCTTTTTGCAGATTTGTTGCGTATTATTTGTTGCTAGCCAGATCTGGTCAAATTTCAGCGCTCTTTGTGTGTTGCAGACACTAGTATAAGCATAGCTAGTCCTATGGTCTGTCCATATTTACATATATTCAAAATTACTCGCTTTCTATTTTGCATTTTGGAAATCACTAAAGATTTCTGCAACACATGTACATATTACATCAAAGCTAGGAGGACTACTAAATTGTATGTTGTATGATTTGTTCAATATTATGTAAACATTGCCACCTAACTGTAAACAATTTTTTTAATGTTCTAAATTAATTCTTTGTTTCGGTAGTCCTCATTCTGTACACTGTAGTGCCACAGTTGTTACTCAATCGCCTCATACACAATTAATGTCTTGTAAAAAATTTAATTGCATCAGGTTATCTTTTATTTTCCATAAAAAATGTATATTTTGAAATTTTAAATTTGACTATCTTTAAGGTTACCTATTTATCTACGTCGGGAGGAAAAGATTGCACATTTAAAACTAATCGTATTTTACGTCATATAGTGACAGACCACGTGGCAACACTATTTAACTTTTGAGGAAAACACAAAAAGCGTCCTTTTTGCGAATTGCTCTTGAATGAAGCACTTATTTGTAAATATTTATTTTACACATATTCTGTTGAAACAACTATTGAATTTATGTAGATGCAGTAAAACAAACTGTTAACACTACTACAGTGGCAGTGGAAGACGTTATAAAAGTGTGGCTCAAGCATGCCGCCTAACGTTGTTCTAAGAGGCATAATAGCGATTTATGGTTTTCAATTATAATTTCTAAGAATGTCTATTGAATTGTATTTAGTTTTTATAATTAGCGGCAAAATGTCTGGCTTAAAACAAAAAATGTTATTGGCAATAGACAAATCTATTATCGATCTCAAGCAAATTTAAAATTCTTTGTTGAGAAAAAGAATGAGGCACTAAAAGTCGATGATGTCTCGACTTCAATCTTACAGTGTATTTCTTATAATACTAATTCTATTACCACAGAATATGATGGAAATAGCTTGGAACATGATGTATCTCTTACCCATAACGTTGAGAACAATTACTATTCCAATGTTGATTTTGAGGAAATTGCCGATTTGACTCAAAGTAGTTTTTTGAATAGTTCGGGTGATGTAAGAAGTAAATTAGTGCAATAGGCGCTTCATCACAAGTACCACAGATAGCTGTTACAGATTTATTGTTTACTTTATCTCCATATATTCCGGATTTGTCTCAGGACTGTAGGACCTTGCTTAAAACTTAACTAAACGGATAATTAAACATCTGGACACAGGGGATTATAGTCATTTTGGTTAAAAAGACGATATGGTAAATAACTTAAAATGATGTCAGTAGGTAAATAAGGCCGGTCCTAATTCAAAACGCGACACACGTATTTTCCATGTGTAAAATACGTCTGTCACGTTTTGAATTAGGATCGGCCCTATATAATTTCAATGTAAAATAGTTGTGAAAACATTTCAATGTAAAATAGTTGTGAAAACATGAATTCTTATATACTTTCGATGTATAATACTTGTGGGCACGTTTTGAATTAGGATCGGCTTTATATTACTTTCAATGAAACACACGTATGTTGAAAAATGTAAGTGCAGAGAAGAATGTGTGAAGCTGTTTTGAATTCGGTTTTCTAGCGAGAAGTTACACGTGCACCGTTTTGAATTAGGATCGGCGTTATATACTTTTAATGTAAAATGTGAAAACCTGAATTCTTTTCAAATGTAAAATACTTGTGGGCACGTTTTGAATTAGGATCGGCTTTATATTACTTTCAATGGAACACATTTCAAAACACACGTATGTTGAAAAATGTAAGTGCAGAGAAAATGTGTGTAGATGTTTTGAATTTGGTTTTCTAGCGAGACAGTATGACAGATGCAAAATATCGCATTCAAGTCAATTGTGTTTTAATTAAAGTGGATTCTGATTTATGTTTAGAGGCTGCAAATACACATGGGCCGGTTTCAATTCAAAATGAGTTCACTCTTGTGATAGGTTGAAAAGTGGGTTGGCAAAGTACGCAGATGGTGGTAATCTGCTATATAAGGAGATTGCTCCTAATATTAATTTAATTAGTCGAAGTTTACTGCATATATTTACATACAAACATGTATATAATTGATATTCAGGAATTCAAATACAAGAAAAACGAGTTTGTGTGTAAAGAAATTGCGGTTTTGGACTTGTTGAAAGGTGATGTTTGGCATCAAATTTTTAAACTGCCAATGCAGTCCAGTTGTTTGAGTCAAGATCATATAAAACATAACGACTGGGTGACAAGGAATATTCATGGTATTTCTTGGGATGAATCTTTAACGGCTGGAATGGTGTCATCATATATAGCGCTTTATTTGAAGCAAATTATCCGACCCGGTGAAGAAGTATTTGTGAAGGGTCTAGAAAAGAAGAAATTGATTGAAACATATATAATGCAAAACTTTGTAACTGATATGCTTGCACTAGGTTGTCCTAAGCTATCGGAGTTAAAAATCAACAATCGTTTAAAATATAACATCCATTGTTGTAGACACAGCAATAATAATTTGCAATGCGCAAAACAAAATATCTTTTATTAAAAGAATGGCTTGATAATAATAATAATAAAAAACAATAGAAAGATTTTGTCTGTATTATTTATTTTAATATAATTTTACAATGTTAGCCTTACAAAATTCCTTTATAATTATAATAAAAAACAATAGAAAGATTTTGTCTGTATTATTTATTTTAATATAATTTTACAATGTTAGCCTTATTAACTATTATTATAACAACTTCTAGCAAACATTATTTTTATCGATCCAGCTATTGTGTACGTTAGAGAAGCCTAACCATTTTACAAATATTTTATTTCCACTCTTTCTTAGGACTTTTTCTACCAGGTAAATTCCTGGATGTTTAACCTTTTGCAACTCAGTTTCATAAAATGCACCTTTGATTTCTTTCTCATCTTGATCTTCTAATATATATGTTGTAGGATTGGTTACGTTTACCTTTTTAATCTTAAAAATTTCATTTGACCAGTTTGGCGTGTAACCTTTCGTAAATGCTTCTCTGTGTTTACTAATCCTCACACTGTCTTTTATTGAATATTTTGGTATTTTGGTTGCAAGTTTGATGTGGGTAAATGATGATTTAAGAATAGTTTTTTCATTTGATTTATCAACTTTTACAGGTTTGACTCCGATAGTATTGTGAACTGTATTGTTGTATTGTTTCACAATATTGCTTAAATTTTTTATCGAATTGTAAGAACCGTTCAGGTTAAACAAGCGCCACATTTTTCCCTTTAAAGTTCTAATTACACGTTCCACAATGCATGCTTTCTTTGTAGAAAAAACACTATAATGGTTTATGCCATATGTCTGCATTAAGGATTGAAAGTGTTTGTTATAATATTCTTTACCAAGTCAGACTGCAAATTTCTTGGCGGATTTTTAAATTTATTTAAAATTGTTTTCATTGCAGCAGTAACATCAATACCCGTTTTACTTTTAAGTGGTACAGCCCATACGTATTTGGAGAAACAATCAATAACTACTAAAATGAATTTAAATCCTTTGTTTGTTTGCGAATATGGTGGCATTTCAATCAAATCGGTCTGAAGAAGGTCATTTAAACCTTTTACTATCACTTTGCGTCTCTTGAAATTTATTCTTGCTGGTTTATGAAGTTCATTTACTATATCCTCTTTCACTTTTGATTGAGCAACTATCATAATACTTTTTTATAATCAGGATTTATTAAATACAATTAATGAAATACTTCTATGTTTGAATGTCGTGGGCTCCACTTGCTTTGAAAGGAACTTTTAATATAAAATCAAGAAACACTGTGGTATTGTTTGTAATAGCACCGCTATCGCGAAAGCTGATTACATCCATACGTTTAAGCAAAAATCCTTGTAACTGTGCAATTACATAACTTTTTTTGTTTATAAGAATTTCAATGTCTTGCGGGTATCCTTTAATATTCTCAATGACTGCTTCCTCATAAGGAAATTCATAATTATGTTTAATGTTAAAAATAAGGAATGTCTTGTCACCGTCGAGGAATGTATTAGAGTAAAACGTTGCTACTACTGTGTAATGTAGCATATGTAACTTGTACTCAATCAAGGTTTCAAAACCTTCACTTTTGTTTTCATATTCCTGTTCACTTATATCTATTTTACGGTTATGTAAGTGCCTTCCAAATTTGTCAATTGTCATATCATCTAATTACTTTCGCCTCACGCAATTCTTCAATGATCGAATTTATTTCGTTGCCGTGACCTGTGTGTCCAGCAGTCTGAGATGAAACTAAAAGTCGTAATCTATCAACAAGTTCATTGGGATCATTCCAATATAAATAATCTATAGCGTTATTTGATACTTCCATTGTCATACCGTCTCCAAGACGCTTTCTATAGGGTAATGTTCTAGGTCTACGGGGTGTTTGGGAAGTATGTTTAATGTAGATATTATATTTTTGTACTTATATGAAGTATTACCCTGAATTTGTTCTGTTTCAGAATAATATCTTCTATTAGCATTTGTTCTTTTACAATATCAAGATACGACTTTAGATCTTGATGACTGTACCCGACAGGATATTTTTAAACAGTAGTTCGTATAATCCAGGAGTACCTTTATATTTCAAATCATTTATTAGAACATTTTCATCATCCAACGCGAAATTCGAATTGCCGATCATAAGACCATTTGAATCAGGGTTAAACCTAATACCATATTTATGATCAAATTCGTTCTTAACATCTTTAAACATTTTGTAAATATATTCTCGAGGTAGCGGATGTAGCTGTTCGAGATAATGTGTCATACCAGGTGAATCGGCAAAGCTTTGAATATATTCCTGGGCTTCTTGTGCATTTCGATTAATTTCTGCTTCGTATTCATTCTCAACATCGTCATCATCATCATCATCTACCTCTATGGCATCATTTTTTATATTTGGTATATGCTGAGCAATAACCGGGGAATCAATATAGTCAACGTTCCTTTCTAGCAATTTAGGTTTAATTTTTTTTACACTGCTATGAGGCAGTTCTTCTTCTTCTTTAAATTTTTCTTTCTTTACCGCACTTTCCCCATCCAGTTTATTAGCAATAGTTTCTAATCGTGATGTTATGGGTAAGATTGATTCCACTTGGACGACTTCATTATCTTTTAACTGACGCAATTTGTTTTTACAATTCTTTTCTTAATTAAAATTCTTTTAAGTTTTATCGCCTCCTTGTTCATTGCGTAAAAGTTTATTGTAGTAAAAAAAAATTCTTCGATACTAACGATACTTGCGTCTCTCAAGGTTTAAATATGTATGAAGTGATCAAAACCTATTCGGTACCTTCCCTGATCTGGATCACTATCTTTGTTTACAACTAAGAAACCGTATTTGTCTTGCCAACAAGCAGCACATATTTCACGGAATTTATCATACTTCATGTCAGTATTGACGTGATCGTCATATATGTGTTTTAAGTTTAAATCATCTTGTTTAAATAAAACTAAAAGATTAGCATTATCACGTAGTAAGTGCTTAGGTATACGAGTATAACTTTGACAAAGGTAAAAACTGTCTACTACTAAAGTATTCCCTAATGATACCTTGTTTATCGCAAGCTACATCATCAAAAACAAATATAGAATTATTTCGAGCATCAGATGGTGATATAATATTATCAGAACTGGAAAATGTATAATATTTGATCCCTTTTATTGGTTGCAGTAGACTTTCAAGGTATTGATGCTTTGGTTGATAAAATGATTTAGAATAAACATATACGTTTTCAAACTTTAAACCATTAGGATGTTCTATCAGCCCAATCATAACGTTGGTTTTACCGCAATTTGATGGACCAACAACTAGATATCGAATAGATGAAGGCAGAAGAACGCTATGTTTTTTCTTTTTAGCTAAGGATTGCACGCCAATGTCATTATTGTTTATGTTTAAAGGTGTTGATTGTTTCACAACACGAATGTTTGCAAGTACTAAATTCGATTTGTAAAAAAAAAGTGGAATTATATATATATATATATATATATATATATATATATATAAGAAACGGCGAGTATATAAAGAATCATTAATTCATAATATTTTATTTATTTACTGCACAGCTTGAGAGGATAGTTGTCCGCTAATGATTACATATAATAATTCTAAAACTACTGGGAACGGACTATTAAATACTGTAATTAACAATTTACCATTTGAAGCGCATATTCCGGGTTACAAATTTTGCGGTCCGGGTACAAAACTAATCGAACGGTTAGCTCGGGGAGACAAGGAATAAACAAGTTAGACGAGGCTTGTAAGGAGCACGATATTGCATACACCAAAGAAAAGGATCTTTCTAAACGTCATCAAGCAGATTCGAAGTTAGCTCAGTTAGCTACAGAAAGACTAAATTCTGGTGACTCGTCTTTAGGTGAAAAAGTAGCAGCATTTGGAGTAGCTACCGCAATGAAAGCTAAAGTAAAACTTGGTATGGGTGCCTGTGCATCACTGAGAACAAAAATATCAATAAAATAAGAAAACTGATAAAGAACGTAAAATAAGAAGTACGCTAGGTATTAAAAGTATTATCAAACAAGCACGTACAGCTTTAAAAAAGACTAAAGGATCTAATATTATGGATGCAATCAACATAGCAATTAAGGCCGCCAATACAGCAAAACAAAAGAAGCATATTAAATCAGCTCGTATTATATCAATTCCTAAAACAGGAGGTTTTCTACCACTAATACCAATTTTTGCAGGCCTAAGCGCTCTTGGTACTCTTACTGGAGGTGCAGCTGCTGTTGCAAAAGCAGTTTCAGATACTAAAATAGCTAAAGAACAACTAGCGGAAAAACAACGTCATAACAAGGCAATGGAGGACATTGCAGTCGGAAACGGCATGTACATCAAACCTTATAAAAAAGGTTATGGTCTTTTTTTAGCCCCTGCAAAACCTCAAAGGAACGCAACTTGATTTTACCTAATCGAGCACTAAGCAATGTAGAATTAATAGAGTTTGTTAAGCAATTAGAAGTACCATATTTCCGTGGAGTGTTCATGAGAAACAATCTTCCCAAGAAAATTAATTCAAAAGAATGTGGTATAATTAATTTAGATGGAATAGAAGGTTTAGGCACGCATTGGACCTCTTACAAAAGTACGGTAGTAGCGCTATTTACTATGACAGCTACGGAAACCTGCGACCGCCAACAGAGTTGATAAGTTATTTGAATAGCGGGGGTAAATGTAAAATTCTTTATAACATTAACCAAGAACAATCGTACGGTACTGTGTTTTGCGGTCATTTATGCTTACAATTTCTAAGTAGTGCATAGAACTGCGTACGAAGTTGTTATGTCGTACACTTTTACTCTAACGAGAAACACTTCAGTTTTAACAAGCAATTTTAATCCGCCTATAAACTTGGATAATGATTCGGACTACGTATTAGGATTAACAAATTTTGAGTCTTATAACACAATTCCAAACATAGAAAAAGGAATAAATAATAAATTTTATTATGGATCTAACGGAGAATTCATAGAAATACCTGAAGGTGCTTATGAGATTAGAGAAATTAATAAATATCTTCAAAAAGCTTTAGGTGATAAAAGATGGCGTGGTCGTATGGATCAATCATGAAGCGCTAGAAAGACGCCAGTGTATATAGAAATTACAGCTGACAATAATACACTTAAATGTAGTATTAAATGTAGTCTAGATGTGGATTTTACCAAAAGGATTCAATTGGTTCTCTACTTGGTTTCAATCCGCGAAAATTGCTAGCATTTGTCACGCATCAAGCAGACTACGCGATCAACATTTGTAAAGTGAATGCAGTTTTAATCGATTGTAATATTGCAAGTGGATCCTATTTAAATAGTAAACCAGCCCATGTAATACACGAATTTTTTCCTCAAGTACCTGCAGGTTTTAAAATTGTCGAGTGTCCACCTACGATTGTATATCTACCAATCAGGTCACGTATAATAAATGAAATAATAGTTAAAGTGTTAGATCAAGATGGAAATTTAGTTAATTTCAGGGGAGAACTGCTAACTGTAAGGTTGCATTTAAAAAAAATTTGCAATAGCCATGGGTATTAAGTATAATGCACGCAACATGTCAAGAATTGATATAAATGCTGGAAATTTCAAAGCAATCGACACTCGATTGATTGTTTCAAGACCGCTAACAATACACAACCGGCAGTTTCTACAATCGTTAGGACTGCATTTAATTAAAAAAAGTAGAATGAATAGTGAAATAAAGAACGTGCGTGAAAAAGTTTACTTCGACAATGCAATTGTTAATATTGAAAAACATACTCATCAACCTTATGCTAACACATCTTTAAACAATAATGATGAAATTCGGATCCCTATACAACAACAAGATGTACAAACCTTACCATCGAAGAGCATGCTGTACATAGAAGGCAAATTAATTAAAACAGATGGAACGCCGTCTCAGACAGCAAAGTTTGTAAATAATGGAATTTTGCTGCTTTTTGATGAAATTAGATATGAGATTGGTGGTATCATTGTAGATCATGTTCGGAATCCTGGAATAACGTCTATAATGAAGGGATATGTTTCAAATAATAGCAATCAAAGTAAACATTTACAAAACGCTGGGTGGTTTCCTATGGATGATTTACAAATAGTTGATGCCAATGGGAATTTTAATGTTGCAATAAACCTTTCAATGGTTCTCGGATTATGCGAAGATTTTAAAAAAATTATTTTAAACCTACGTCATGAGTTAGTCTTACTACGTTCTAGTTTTGATACTAATGCTATAATTAATCCTACACCCGATGAAGAAATAAAAGTTGTTTTAAACAAAGTTTTATGGAAAATGCCGCATGTAGCCGTTGATGATACTCAACGAATTAATTTAATAGAATGCGTTGCACAAAATCAGGATTTGCATATTCCGTTTAGAGGATGGGAGTTGCATGAATATCAACTTCTACAAGAAACGCAACGTCATACATGGAACATTAAAAACAACAACACAATTAGAAAAACCAAGATTTGTGATTGTTGGTTTCCAAACCAACCGAAAAAATAGATACAACTACAGTCGTTTTGATCATTACTATTTAACCAACATGAAACTATATTTAAATTCAGAAATTTTCCCGTACGATAACTTAAATTTGAGGTTCGAGAATAAACAGACTGCGTTGTTATATGAGATGTATGCTCAGTTTCAGCAATCATACTACGAAAAGGAAAATGAGCCACTTTTTAATCCTGAAGATTTACGAAGTATTGCACCATTAGTAGTCATAGATTGTTCTAGACAAAACGAAGCGTTAAAATCTGGTACTGTCGATATTAGATTAGAATTTGAAACTAGCAGAAACGTTTTGCCAAATACATCTTGTCATTGCCTTATACTTCATGATAAGATAGTCAAATACAATCCACTCTCAAACAGCATAAGAATATTATAAATACTTTGTTATTATTATTACTGTACCTTTACAAATTATGAAAAACAATACATCATTTAGCAATCACAGTCTATTTATTAATATTTTTACATGTTTTTACAATATCTTTTACATGTTTGAATTATTAAGTGATTTAGTAAACAGCCATAAACATTGACAATTTTAAATAAAAGTTTTGTTATACATTTCTCAAATAAACTAACTGGTATGTTAGTAACAAACTGGATTTTTTTTAAACAGAACGGTTACTACTACTATTTTTCTCTACAATACATTTATACTAATATATAGTTCAAAACTCGGACAGATTGAAAGGTATCCTATTTTTAGATACATCCAAAAACGAAAATCGGCGTACTTGTGCAGGTATAAACATAACACTGAAGTTTTATAACTAAAAAATATTATATGTTAATCTAGATAAAATAAATTGCATTCTTTATTTGAGCCAGTGATTGAAGCTTTACAAGTCATTTCTGTATGTATGTATAGTTATACCCCCAAGGTTTAGTATCAGTGGTTAAGGTACTAAGAATTCTTTTATCATCACTTGGATTAAGAACAATTTTGTTTTGTTTAATAGTACAGACATCATGTTTGACTGATCTAATTAAACATTGCTGTTTCTGTACAGTCTGTTTATAAAACAAAGCATTCTTATAATCATTAAAAGAAATTTGCTTAATACTTGCTAAGGAAGATCCCTTTGACTTTTTTATTATCCTATCCTGAACTCTGTAAGTGTACATTTTAGATCTAAGTCCTACAAACTCTAGCATGATGTCACCATTGTTTTCATCTTTTATAATACCAGGAACTTTTTTATTTGATAATGGAATATGATATTTGTTATGAGGATCGTAATCGGAAGTATCAAATCTATGAATATCTTGTTTGATATAAGAGTAAATATCTTCAACGCTAAACTCGTATATCAAACTATCCGTATCTGTGTACAGCAGCTTTGCTTTGTTAGCAAATTGCGATTTTATATAACTATAGTGAAATTCATATAAATAGGTTTTGAAATATCTAGAATAGAGAAACCTACATAAATGGGTTTGTTTAAGTAAACCTCTAATTTCTTCATTTCTATTAAGACTAGATCTTTGTCTAACACAGTGCAACTATGAAAATTAGGCTTCGCTATGTAACTACGAGCTCCAAACCGTCCTTCCCATTTGGTCACTAATTTCACATCTTTCCTTTTCCGTACGTTTTCCATCATCTTTCCATAAACCGAATTTATCATATTTTTATAAAAGCATATATCGAAACTGTTTTTTGACTGTTGTCTTAATTTCGTATTCAAATCAATGTATTCTTTTAACCAAGGAGCTTGTTTAAACCGAAGAACCTTATGAATCTTTTTCAGTTCTAAACCGTAGCTTAAATACATTTTTAAATTCTTGTAGTGAATAATATAGTTGAGTTTTGGATATAAAGTTGTAAGTAATTTCTTTAAGTTTGATTTATTTGAAGGTACTTGTGGTATCATATGTTCAGGCGCTAAAGGTAAGTAACTGTGAATTTCATGTAAAGATGCTGGATAGTGTAAATCGCATTCAAAAATATATCCTACATCAGAATCATCGGGAATATTAAGTATGTCTAAACGTACTATATCTGGACTGGTACCATCTAAAAATTCAAATTCTCCATATGGAAGATATTCAGACATTGCAGCCCCATATAAATTGTTAACATCAAAATACATTAAATATTTAGAATCGAAATTTGGATCATAATCTGCATTCATCTATTTGTTATTTGCTTTAGCATATCTATTCGAACATTGAGAAACACCGCTACGAATTTCCCGTTCTAAAAACATTATTTTTTCAATATCAGTAAGCAGCTCGAGTTTAACGTTCGTCGTTTTTAACATCGCATCTAGAGCTAAACCAGGAGCCGTAAAGTAGTGAAGCGGATCTAACTTATACGTGAACATACAAGTTTTTCTAAAGTTTTCACATATATCAGTCAAGAGCAGTACATCTGTTTTTAAATATAGGTCTGAATAGTCCCCTAGTGTTTTTATATTAAATGTTTGCCAAACGTGTTTAGCATGATTGTAGTCTTCATCTGAGATTTCTTCATTGCGCAAACGATTAAAGAATGCTGTTTTACAGGGTAAATCGGTTTCATTGAGCCTATCCCAAGAGTTAATGTAATCATAGGGAAATATACCTTTACGCGTAAGTAATTGAAACTCATTATCGGTGTTACAATTTTCCCTGGTGATGGATTTTTTATTATCATCTAAGTATGAAGCTAATTTTTCGATGCTAGATGCCATAAACCTGAATGAATCGATAAATCTAAAAGTAACTTTCGTACCATTTACATATTTTGTAAAAGATATGTATTTTTCCTTATTTATTGGTAGAATACTTACCAAACCTGAAAACCCTAACGCAATTTTTTTAATAATGAAATGCGAATCGTAGCCTAATAAGTTATGAAAAACTACCGTATCATATAAAAATTATGATAATTGATGTTGCAATCTTGATGAGCCGCTCCTCGAAATTCACCTGTAAAGTGACAGTGATCGCGAACTCTAATATCATCTATACTAAAAGGTTTATTGCAAATGTGACAGTGAAGGGCAAATTTAAATGCTAACTTTTGTTCTTCTGTTAAAAGATTCATAGGTTTTGGGTTACAGAAAATTTTATTAGTCGTTTCTGAAATCAGTTTCAATTGAGCAACAAACCATTCTATACAATCCTTTCCGCGATACAATTGAAATTTGGAATATTTATTATCATACGAGCATTTCAAATAATACGCTACACTAAAGGGTATATGCCTTTGGTAAGAGGCTGTGTTTAGTATTACCTCCGACTCATTGCATGGTTCTAATATACATTCGAGATCTGCATAAACTACAAATGATACTTTTTCTTGATAGTGGAAATGTTTAAACGTTAGATACTTTTCAGATTCTTCGGGTAATCTTATTGAGCAAGTATTCTGTTTTTCGCAATAATTCGAATGACGCTTAAGTAATGCTGCTGTACTAAAATTATTTAAACATCTATAACAAAAAAATTTTCTATGTTCATGTGAAGACAACTGTTTTGCAAATAATTTTGACATATCCTTAATCCAAGTAAAATGAAAGTGATTCTCATTAGCATTTGCCGGACGAGAATATTGTAAGGAATCATTATTTAAAACTAACAGATTAATAGGTTCAATTTTTTTAAAATTTTCACTTAAACAAAATGGTAGTATTTTAGTATTTTCTATACAATATAGGTTAATTGCGAGATTGTTAAGCTTCTCAATTTTTTTTATGTCTTTTAATGTGATTGGAAACTGAATTGAATTGTAGCGTAATACTGTATCAAAATGTGGATAGCTAGATATTCTCTAACTATTTTGTTTAGCAGGATATAAAGCGGAAACCAAGCTCCAAAGAATGCAATGTTGATCGTTATTTATTACATTTACCACAGCTTTTTTTTTTTATAAAGTCCGGAACCGGTACAAACGTTGAACACCCTCCTTTAAGTGGATCATGATTGTTTATATTTACTTTCAAGTGTAAAACTTCTTGGATTGCCCAACCAGAATCTTTCTCGCAAAATTTTTCTAATCGCTTCGAAATCTTGTTCAATACGTTCTCCTTATACCACAGCTTGAAATTGGTATTTATATCGATGTGACGATTTGCAGTAGGAAACGTTTTCAAATCTATTTCGCCAGTTGTAGGCTTAACAAAGTTAGCGGTAAATATTACATTAACTTTCAACATCGACTTTTTTTAAGCAAGCAACAATCTTGCGTTTAAAACTAGCGAACGCCTTGTCTAAGAACACTAGAGGATCTCTATAATTTAAATTGGTAATAAGTCCCGTAATTATTCGACTTCCAAAACATGATTGTACATCATGCCAAATCAAATTTTTTCGAGTATGACCTCTAGAAAGCGTTGCATCAACACCTTTACCACGATATTCCAAAGTGCGTTTCAAGTGCCTCAATCGTACAAGGTAGCTTTTAAGATGTGCTAAATTAGATTCCAGCCTACTAGGATTTTCTTGTTGATTGTCTTCGTATACCTTATTTCTAATAGCAAGCTTCAATATACTAATATTTGCTTTGATAATTAAAATGTGTTTCGTTATTTCATTCACTGATTTAATTAGATTCACGCATTTTACAGTTAATCTCAAAATTGCGCTACTAATCTCGGATACGGTTTCAGCATTCATGATTCTATAGAAAATCAAAATACACTACTTAATAATACAAGTATTTTCTCTATTTACTATTTATATAAAATATCATCTGACGTAAGCAAAACAACTGCAAAAAAAATGGTTCATTCATCTGAGTTTACGGAAAACGCGTAAGCAAAACAACTGTAAACGAAAATAGCATACAAATCGAAATAATTGCATAGCGAATTGCTTGAATGCAATTGTTAAAAAATCGCCTTTATTTACGTTTTTATTCAAGACGATTTTCAAGCTCGAGTCGTGCATGCGGTCTAAAAAAAATTGCAGAGTTGCCTTCAGTACGTGTCTATGACAAATAATTCGCTATGCAAGCATTTCCAATATTTACATACTGAATGCAACTCTGAGCAAAACAACCGCAAAAGGAATGCATTCAACATCATTTTCATTCCGTATGCGTTTACTACAAAAATGTTTTATACGACCTTTGATTTATTATGTGTACAGAAAATACATTATCATTACAGCGCTATTTTTTATGATTACATTGAAATATTTTTAAATAAAACAAAGCAAATTTGAAAAAAAAATGTCTCGGATTAAACCGTCTTGTTTAATAATTTACACGCACTCCTGGTTTTTAAAACCCAGTATTAAAAACATTCTGCAGTTTTATTATATAACAGTACCTTTAAAGAATTTTCACACAAATGACCTATATATATATATATATATATATATATGCATGTAAATTGTGTCAGCGGTAATCTAAAAAAAACTTATTCTATAAATATTACTACTTAAAGGGATTTATTTGCATTGCATTATTTTTAAATGAAAAATTAATCTGAAGAAAATATCATAATTTACACGCACTCATGGTTTTTTAAAACCCGTTATTAAGAAAAAACATTTTCCAGTACGTTGATAGTACTAAAGAATTTTTCTTATTCAGCACAAATCACTATATCCCTATATATGCATATAAAGTCAATTTTTTGTTAATTTTTTATGGAAAATAAATTATGCTAGCAGTAATATAAAACGAAATTAATCTAATTTAGGTTTTTATTATGTGCATTCATTGCAATTTCTTTTTCAGACAATGAATCTAATTCATTATTTCTGCTGAGCAGTACCTTTAAAAAAATTTCTTATACAGCATAAATTATGTCAGCGGTAATCTAAAACGAAATTAATCTAATTTAGGGTTTTATTATGTGCATTCATTTCAATTTCTTTTCCAGACAATGAAACTAATTCATTATTTCTGCTGAGGTATAATTATATTCGCTTACATACTGTTTTGTTCATTAGAATAGATTACAGAGCTGAATTTTTTTTCAGAAAACGATGCAAGTTTTTAATTTTTTCTAACAGATCAGTTTATTATTTAATATAAATACTTCACGTAGATTTTACCAACAGTATCCAATCAGATCTCTTGTATAATTATTAGTTACTATTACTAGCAACTTTTAAAAAATGAGTAACTTGTCATCAATCAAAAATTGTAATAGTACCAACGTAAAAGTTCTAGAGCAATTTATATTACATTCTGACGAAGACGTGATTAAAGAAGTTTTTGGTTGTTCTTCGCCTCAATTCAACACTGCTGCTATTTTTGATAGTGACGTAATAGATATATCACGGTAAGTGCTTTTTCACATTTATACATGTGTTTTAAAAAGTACTAATTTATAAGTTACGTTAGATCAAAAACCATTCTGGAAATTCTGAGGCTATCGTAGGATCGTTGACACACTCTGGTCCTCTCAGAAACATCAGGTAGTATACAAAAGAAAAGGTGAACCTACAATAATCTTTTATGTTATGCTCACAGATCAGGCAAAACATGTCGACTATGAAAAGTTATGTACAGAATCTAATATGGCTGTTTGCTGTGAAGATGACAAATCCTACGAAGATGACACAGTAGAGTTGCTTAACGCATTTAAAAGCGTGGAGAGAAGCTACTGCGTCGTATAGATTTGGAACTAGAAATAATAAAGCAAAAAGAGAGGAACTAACAGCGAGGGAGCAGCAGATACTTCAAGAACGGGAGTTAATAAATACTTTTCATTTATAAATAGTTAGATCAAAATATTCAACAATTTGTAAAATAAAAAGTATTTTATAAAAGTTTCTCTTTGAAACAAGACTTTCTCTAAACAAGGTAGTAAACTCAAAGTAAAACGCACATAAATCAGAACCCACTTTAATTTGATACATCATTCTTTATACAATCGACTTAGATGTGTTATAATAATAAACTAATTTCTTAAATTAGCGACATATTATTCTGAAAATTCTATGTTGACAGTTAGACCGATCGATCCCTTACTAGTTATGTATACGTGTTTGTTCGAGCCAATACTTTCATTTAATTGTTTCACTCCATGTGTTTGAAGGTATTCAAAATATCTCAATGGCAATATACTCTTGAACTCTTCTGTTTCCACTAATACTCTTTCTCCATATTTTGTCTTGATTGTTTCCACTTTTAAAACTTCAAACCTCTTATTCACTACAAGATCTTTTGAATTTACATAAGGTTTGCGATATGTGGTTTTATTAAGAGTATTAAAATCCATATTGCTTTTCTTTGACTAATTAAATTAATATTAGGAGCAATCTCCTTATATAGCAGATTACCACCATCTGCGTACTTTGCCAACCCACTTTTCAACCTATTACAAGAGTGAACTCATTTTGAATTGAAACCGGCCCATGTGTATTTGCAGCCTCTAAACATAAATCAGAATCCACTTTAATTAAAACACAATTGACTTGAATGCGATATTTTGCATCTGTCATACTGTCTCGCTAGAAAACCAAATTCAAAACATCTACACACATTTTCTCTACACTTACATTTTTCAACATACGTGTGTTTTGAAATATGTTCCATTGAAAGTAATATAAAGCCGATCCTAATTCAAAACGTGCCCACAAGTATTTTTACATTGAAAGTATATAAGAATTCATGATTTCACAACTATTTTACATTGAAATGTTTTCACAACTATTTTACATTGAAATTATATAGGGCCGATCCTAATTCAAAACGTGACAGACGTATTTTACACATGGAAAATACGTCTGTCACGTTTTGAATTAGGACCGGCCTTATTTACCTACTGATGTCCTATTTTATCTGACATATTTTCAGATAATGTAACATAAAAAATTTCCGACGTGAATTATTCGTCAACATTACTGCTACAAAGCCATTAATTCAGCATTTATTTATTTAACGCTTTACCTAATATGAATTCTAACACTTTTGTATATTTAATAAACCAATAAAATTAAAGCATTTTATTAAAATAACTGATAACACTATTACATATCTTGCGCGTATTCCTTATTCGTAAGTGAAATATCTATGATCCTCATGTTGTTGGTCGACTTGTGTGACATGCTCACTTTTTGTCTGCTCCTCGGGCCTAAAGGTCACTGCTCTGCCATATAAAAGCAGACGACATGTTGCAGGAAATTAAGTTTTCCTGGCGTAAACGCCGACACAAATAAAATTTAAATTTAAAGTTATGAAGTGATTAGTCTTTACCAACGGTTTGTTTTATAGGTGATTAATTACGATTTTAATAATATATATTGCAGTGCAACTTTCGTAATTTATAATGTAACTTCAATAAACTACAATGGTTCTAATGATATTTTAAGATTATTCTATTTGGTCGATGTTCAAATAATTTATCTATATGGAAATTCATTTCGCACAAACTGGTAAGCGGAATTGTTCGATAGTACCGACACGTGGGAGGATGCTCACATCGCAACAAGTGCTGACAGGTTGTTAGGTCATTGACGTCCGTGGGTAAGCCCATTTAATTTCCTGAAATTTTTGCTGCATGTGCCATATTTTATTTCGTATACACACACACCTATATCGATGTAATATTTTATTGTTCATTTTAAATTACTTTATGCTTTGATGTACAAATACCTACAGTACAGATAATTTAGCAACATGTTTATTAACAGAAAGAAACTTAACTTTTAACGGTTCAATATTTAAAATTTACAGAATGATTTTATTTTATTAATCAGATGTTCAAATTTGGAAGTCATTCCTGTCAAACTATGTATAAAAAAAAATATTAAGTTACATCAATCATAGTAACATGTGGTTTACAGCATTTGTTAAAACAAATATTATTTCTTAACCTGATTTCGAAATCTTAGCTCAACATGTTGTTTGCGCGCCTTCATTCTAACATATGTAATTTGCATTGAGAACAATTAACCAATACATTACTGCATGTATAAAGAATTTAAATCACTTGTAAGGTTCTAGTAGCACTACTTCGAGCTATTAAATATAAATGGATATTGTTAAACAAAATATACCATTTAATTATAATTCAGTAGATATAGAAAATTAAATTTTACATCTCCTGAGTAACGTAATTATATAGATTCGTAAGAAATTGTTTTGTTGAGTTACATTATCTTGTACATAATTGTTTAAAATGAGAATATAGAAACCTATTTTCTTCAGTTCATTTTTTTATGAATATTTAATTTTTTCCCAAAGGTTTTATGACCATTAAAGGAATTAATACAGTAATTCAGTGATAAGTATTTGAAACAAAAATTAAGAACTTCGTATAGTTTCAGAATTATTAAATAAATTACATGTTTGCTAGTAGTAATTATGTGTCAGAGCCATCCTAGAACTTCTTAGAGCAGAAAGAAAGTAAGTAACTTATTTGTGGCAATCAATCGTGTATTTAAGTGGTTTGTGATAGTATAGGTTTTCAAATTTTTCCTTTAAGCAAATTCATTTAGTCAATTGCTTTATAAAAATTTAGGTGGCGTCCATTACATTGTTTTCTTAGTTTAATTAAATCCACTGACCCAATCTCATGCGACCGTGGGTTAAAAGCTCAGCTAGCTACAAGTCATAAGAGTTTTCTTTTTCTATAAGCCGCTTGTCATCCAATCTTACCCTGGGCTTGTTACAATTTACAAGAATTCTCGAAAGGTATAGAAAATCAACCACAATTTTGATAACTTACACTACCGCCCATGGTCTGGGGCGTGATCTAAGGTTGATAAAAAAATATATAACACTTGCGCCTAGAACGTGAGACCAGATTGCTTGCTCTTCGACACTGGTTGGCTCGAATTTTGGTTGTCTTAATTTTGTTTGTTCATCAGTGATTCTCTCGTTTGATTTAAATATTTTGTCTCACTGATTCATGTAACATTTAAACTCAATGAAATTAGATCGCATCAACATTAATTCCTTGTATCATTTCATATAATTCGGTAGAGAAAGATTTGATTCAAATTTGATTAGAATTTTGTATTCTATGTTATTTGGTTCAATTAGTTATTGATTGCTGTTGAGTGAGAGCTTATATTTACTGGATGATTTTAGACTTTATAAATTTTTACAATGACAGAAAAATATCAGATAGTACATTTACTTAAAGATGAGTTAGATTATGAGTTGAATATTAGAAGTATACAGAACACTAGACCAGTCGCTGATAAAAGAAAAATATTAGCTCGATTATTAGCTAAGGAATCTGTTAAACCAGGATGTTTGATTGATCTCTCAGGGTATACAGTAGATTTTTATACAGAAAGGCAGGAAGTTAAGTCAAGTGTAGAATCGATAAAAAATGTCTTAACGGAATACCAAGATGAACCTTCAGACTCCACTTTTAAGAGGATACAGTCTAGGTTAATACACATTTTAGGTCGTATTAAACGTATAAAGCTCTCTAAAGAAAATTCTGAAGAGATAATATTATTCAAAAATGAAACCATAGCAACAGTTCTTGTAATGGAGGCAGATCTGCATGAAAAAACAAACAATGATTTAGTGACAAATCAGAATGATATAAGTGCTATATCTAATGTCCCCACTAACTTACCTGTCCCTCCTGTTACATATTTTACTCAGTCAGTTCCCATTGGTTCCTGGGCAATAAAATATTCTGGAGACCCTAAACTATTGTATCAATTTTTAAAAAGAATTATAGAACTTGCACAATCTCGTAAAGTATCGGACGAAGAGTTATTTAATTCAGCTGTCGAATTATTCACTGGCAATGTTCTCATTTGGTACCGAAGCGTCCGCAGTCAGTTAACGGATTGGAATTCTTTAGTCGTTAAATTAAAGGAAGATTTTTTACCAACCCATCCTGAAGATGAGGTGTGAGAAACCATCAAATCCCGTTTTCAAAAGAAAGGAGAATCTGTGGTTTTATACATATCAAATATGGAAAGTTTGTTTAATAGGCTACCCGTATGTCCCGCCGCAAGCACAAAGGCTAGAATAGTCAGAAAAAATTTGTTACCTGAATTTGTTCAGCATCTTGATCTGCTCGATATAGAGAATATGACTACTTTAGCTAAATTGTGTAGGAAACTAGAAGACGCTTCTCCTAAACAAAAGGTTGTTTCTGTCATGTCTTGTAGCAACTACCAGTCTTATAACAATTATAAACCCCAATTTAAAGATAATAAACTACCTCGTCCGAAGGTGTCTCAAAATTTGCCAGTCGTATTTTTAGAAATAAGTCTTCTCAATCTCAAGTCCCTAATTCATCTAACCCAGCTTCTGTCGCTAATGGCTCTACAAACACTTTGTCAAAGCATAAACTTGTCTGTTGGAATTGTACTCGGATAGGACACTCATTTAGAAATTGTAGAGCTCCTAGAAGAATCTTTTGTTTTAGTTGTGGTCACAAAGGAGTAACGCGCTTGGCTTGTCCATCCTGTACAAAAAGACGAATAAAGAAGCAGAAGAGATGTAGCCAACTTCATGCTTTTAGTCAAAAGGCTACCATTATGTCGAATAACAAAAAACAATTATTCAATAAAGATGAGTGGTCAGAGTGGCTTCTCGTTGTCAAAAACTTTTGTAAGAATAATGTTTCACCTAATACTAGTGCTTTATTTGAGAAAAGATCTTATGACAATCGTCCTTATATATTAGTAAAATTGTTTGATAACGATATATCGGGCTTATTGGATTCTGGTTGTACTACTTCTATTGTCGGATCCCTTGCTATCCCGTTAATAGAAAAGTTGAATTTAACTATTTTTAAATCCAGCCGGAAAGGAGTGTCCACTACAGACGAATCATTAAAATTAATAGAAGGATCAGTTGATCTACCTATTCGCATTGAAACCGAATGCCGCGTTTTAAATGCATTAGTTGTACCTTGGTTGTCCCATGCATTCATTTTTGGAAGTGACTTTGCAAAATTATTTGGTGTAATAGCAGACTTTAAGAATGATTCTTGGTTCATTCAGAATAAAATAGGAAACCACATCCCTTATGTAGGTCAATCCGAAGTACCCTTGAATTGTAACGATTATTTATTTG
This sequence comes from Platerodrilus igneus, assembly GCA_036346225.1. NCBI lineage: Eukaryota > Metazoa > Arthropoda > Insecta > Coleoptera > Lycidae > Platerodrilus > Platerodrilus igneus. Next base: position 347,204 of record JARFIW010001241.1, read on the forward strand.
GTATAGATGACTTGTCGCCAGTCCAGAGAAATCAAGCTTAAGCGATGATTAATTCTTTTAACGAGATTAGTAGCGAGAATAGATTAGGCTGTACTAATAAGATAGAGATGGTTATTAATACAGGAGACGCTAAACCAGTTCGCAAAAGACCGTACGTCATGTCACCATTTATGAATGATAAGTTAAATCAAGAATTGGATAAAATGCTTTGTCCAGGAGTGGTTGAACCATGCCAATCTCCTTGGTCCTCCCCTGTGCTCCTCGTGAAATAGAAATCTAGTGACGAGTATAGGTTTTGCTTCGATGGTAGAATGTTAAACGATGTCACCGAACATGATAGCTACCCATTACCTAATGTCAATTACATTTTGAACATGCTTAGAGGCGCGAATTATATTTCTAGTCTAGATTTGAGAAAAAGTTTTTGGCAAATTCCACTGTCAAACGATTCCAAAGATAAGACCGCGTTTAGCATTGTGTCTAGAGGACAGTATCGATTCACTCGTGTGCCATTTGGCTTACGTAATAGTGCTCAGACCCAACAAAGAATTGTTGATAGTATTTTTGGAGCTCGGTATGAACCTTTCGTGTTCTGTTATTTAGACGATATGATATTGACTTCATCTACGTTTGACGAACATTTAAAACTTCTTGAAAACGTTAGAGAACGTCTCAAAGAAGCAAACCTAACTATAAATCTAAACAAATGTGAATTTTTTAAAAGATCTTTAAAATTTCTCGGATATATTGTAGGCTCTAATTCTTTCCGTACTGATCCTGACAAAGTATCAGCCATGGCAAATTTTCCTCGTCCAAAGACTACCACTGAGGTTAAGCGATTTCTTGGAATGTGCGGATGATATCGGCGATTTATTCAAAATTTTTCTTCGTTAGTATCACCTATTAATGATTTGGTCAAAAAGAAGAAAAAAGGACAAAATATTGATTGGGACTCTTGTGCTGAATCTGTATTCTTACAGATAAAACAAGCTTTAGTTTCAGCGCCCTTGTTGTCGCAGCCAGACTATTCGGTTAAGTTCATTATAGAATGTGATGCTAGCGATACAGGTCTCGGTGCTGTTCTAACCCAAAATTTAGATGGAGTAGATCATGTTATTTCATATGCCAGCAAGACTCTTAATAGAGCAGAACGAAATTATTCAGTTACAGAAAGGGAACGCCTTGCTGTGATTTTTGCAATTGAAAAATTTAGACCCTGGATGGAAGGAACTCGTTTCACTGTTATAACCGACCATTATTATTTATTGTGGTTGAACAATATTTAAAATCCTAGTAGAAAGTTAGCCAGATGGGCTGTACGACTGAAACTACATACTTTTGATTTGGTACACCAAAAAGGAAAATTCAATGTCGTTCCTGACTGTCTTAGTCGTGCTGTGCCAGTAACAGATCCTGTTGTTAATTTGATTGAAGTGAAATTAGAGGACCTAGATTCTTCATACATCTCTTTGAGAGAAAATATTTTAGCCTCCCCAGAAAATTACCCTCGATTCAAAGTAGAAAACAATTTTGTCTTTAAATTTTTTTCATCTAAATTACCTTTGTCATCAAATCTTATCGAATGGAAATATTTAGTGCCTAAAGCACAACGAAATTCTATAATTCGTTTCTGTCATGATCCTTCCATAGCGGGACATTTTGGTTTTGCAAAGACTATGGCTAGAATTCAAAAACAATATTATTGGCCTAAGATGAATCTAGATGTATTGAAGTTCTGTCGTAGATGTTTGACTTGTGGTGCTTAAAAATCATCGAATACTGCTCCACTTGGTATTATGGGAAATGAGAAGTTAGTGAAATTTCCATTCCTAATTATAGCAATCGATCTCATGGGTCCGTTTCCCCGTTCTAAACGTGGTTATAAATGGTTAATGGTTGTGGGAGATGGGTTCTCCAAATATACACTTTTATTCTCACTATGTAGTGCTAAAGCTCATGTTATAAAACGTATCATAGAAGAAAAAGTTTTTCTTGTACTTGGATCTCCACAATATATTATTTGCGATAACGGTCTCCAATTCAAAGGCCAGATTTTTAAAACTCTTTGCGATAGATATGAAATAATCAAGATTTGGTTTACCACTGTTTATTCCCCTCAGTGTAACTTTGTAGAAAGAATCAACAAGACAGTTGGTAGTGCAATTCGTTCATATGTTCTTGAACATGATATGTGGGATATAGAAGTACCACGAATTCAGTATGCCATATATTCAGCAAAACACCAGTCTACAGGATATTCTCCAAATTTTCTAGTCTTTGGCCGCAGTGTTCCGATTAGTGGCAAATTCTATGGTAAAGATTGTGATTTGTTAGATGACGTAGAAGTTTGTCCAGGCAGTAGGCCATTGTATGTCGCAGATCGTCAAAGTCTCAGTGAAATTTTTAAAGAAGTACGTGCTAAACTATATCTAGCTTATGAAAAGGCAAGTCGTCTTTATAATTCAAGTCGCAGACATTTGTCATTTGAAGTTGGTGATAAGGTCTGGAGAATAAATAAGGTTTTGTCAAGTACGAGTGAAAAGTTTACTGCTAAACTTGCACCTAAATTCGTATTGTGTACAATTCAAAAAAAAATTTCAAATTTAGTATATGAGTTATGTAATATAGATGGTTCGAAAGCAGGTAGGTGGCATGTGAAAGATCTCAAGCCTTATTCTGCTTCAGTTAATGAGAGTGATGATGAAAATGGCTCATCAAAAGTTTAAGTTATGTATAATTAGTAGTTAATTAGGACAATTGATGTCGCTTGATTAACTGGTTCGTTAGTTGTCAAACTTTAGTTGTTGTAGGTTATATTTTTTGGTTCATGAATTTTTTGAGGTTGCATGTTTGTAAAGAGAGTTATAAGTAGTATCAAATTACTTCATTTTAGGTTTAGGATAACTGATAACAGGTAGACGTATTACGTTTACAGTGTTTGGTTTATTCCCTTTTGAGGATTAAGCATAAGTCCTCGATAGGAAGAGGTTGCATGAGCTATGATTGCTTATGACCTGGATAGAGGTCTGAAGTAGACTAGTTTTGTTTGCCTGGCTTGGAGTATACATGATTGTTGGTTACTCTTGGTCAAATGAAAGGTCTATAAGATCCTCATTCTATTTTGTAGTGCTTGGTAGCATAGCTACTAAGGTTGAGCAGCAGCTAGCTGCACAGTTCTGTGAAAATGATGATTGAATTTTAGGGTTGACAAATTGTCATTAAATCATTATTTCACAAATGTTTTTTGTATATTTTTATGATTGCCTCGATTGAGTTGATGGTAATTGAATTAAATATTCAAGTAATCTGTGTTTATTCCACAGGTTTAGTAATGTTTCATATTAGATAGTATAGATAGGTAAATTAGTTTATAGGTTAATACTGGTAAGGATATACTTGTATATATGTTATCTTAATGAAAAGTTGAATCATTTTGCATTTCAATTCCCTATTGTACACCTAGTGAGTGATAGACTTCCCGATTTAGTTCACTAATAGATAAAGTTTATACCCGGATATGACTTCTCAAATATGACCCTTTTATGGCGTATGGTACGCGTAGTTACCACACTTACAAATTTTTCCTCCTTATTGATTCGTTTCTTGATTTCAGTAAAATTACATTAGATTGATAGTTTTGTATACATGTTTATTCTTTTAGATTAATTGTATAGTTAGTTATTAGATAATTATTATGATGGAGATTTGTAAGGAATAATTCTTCGTCTTTAACACTTTTGCGCTCTGTTTACTCGAATTTTTCCTCTTGCGAAGGGGCTGTGTAGCATAAAAAATTTCCGACGTGAATTATTCGTCAACATTACTGCTACAAAGCCATTAATTCAGCATTTATTTATTTAACGCTTTACCTAATATGAATTCTAACACTTTTGTATATTTAATAAACCAATAAAATTAAAGCATTTTATTAAAATAACTGATAACACTATTACATATCTTGCGCGTATTCCTTATTCGTAAGTGAAATATCTATGATCCTCATGTTGTTGGTCGACTTGTGTGACATGCTCACTTTTTGTCTGCTCCTCGAGCTTAAAGGTCACTGCTCTGCCATATAAAAGCAGACGACATGTTGCAGGAAATTAAGTTTTCCTGGCGTAAACGCCGACACAAATAAAATTTAAATTTAAAGTTATAAAGTGATTAGTCTTTACAAACGGTTTGTTTTATAGATGATTGATTACGATTTTAATAATATATATTGCAGTACAACTTCCGTAATTTATAATGTAACTTCAATAAACTACAATGGTTCTAATGAAATTTTAAGATTATTCTATTTGGTCGATGTTCAAATAATTTATCTATGTGGAAATTCATTTCGCACAAACTGGTAAGCGGAATTGTTCGATAGTACCGACACGTGGGAGGATGCTCACATCGCAACAAGTGCTGACAGGTTGTTAGGTCATTGACGTCCGTGGGTAAGCCCATTTGATTTCCTGAAATTTTTGCTGCATGTGCCATATTTTATTTCGTATAAACACACCTATATCGATGTAATATTTTATTGTTCATTTTAAATTACTTTATGCTTTAATGTACAAATACCTCCAGTACAGATAATTTAGCAACATGTATAAAAAACATGTATAAAAAAAATATTAAGTTACATCAATCATAGTAACATGTGGTTTACAGCATTTGTTAAAACAAATATTATTTCTTATCTTGTTTTCGAAATCTTAGCTCAACATGTTGTTTGCGCGCCTTTATTCTAACATATGTAATTTGCATTGAGAACAATTAACCAATACATAACTGCATGTATAAGGAATTTAAATCACTTGTAAGATTCTAGTAGCACTACTTCGAACTATTAAATATAAATGGATATTGTTAAACAAAATATACCATTTAATTAAAATTCAGTAGACATAGAAAATTAAATTTTACATCTCCTGAGTAACGTAATTATATAGATTCGTAAGAAATTGTTTTGTTGAGTTACATTGTCTTGTACATAATTGTTTAAAATGAGAATATAGAAACCTATTTTCTTCAGTTCATTTTTTTATGAATATTTAATTTTTTCCCAAAGGTTTTATGACCATTAAAGGAATTAATACAGTAATTCAGTGATAAGTATTTGAAAAAAAAATTAAGGACTTCGTATAGTCTCAAAATTAATAAATAAATTACATGTTTGCTAGTAGTAATTATGTTTCAGAGCCATTCTAGAACTTCTTAGAGCAGAAAGAAAGTAAGTAACCTATTTGTGACAATCAATCGTGTATTTTAAGTGGTTTGTGATAGTATAGGTTTTCAAATTTTTCCTTTAAGCAAATTCATTTAGTCAATTGCTTTATAAAAATTTAGGTGGCGTCCATTACATTGTTTTTTTAGTTTAATTAAATCCACTGACCCAATCTCATGCGACCGTGGGTTAAAAGCTCAGCTAACTACAAGTCATAAGAGTTTTCTTTTTCTATAAGCCGCTTGTCATCCAATCTTACCCTGGGCTTGTTACAATTTACAAGAATTCTCGAAAAGTATAGAAAATCAACCACAATTTTGATAACTTACTACACTACCGCCCATGGTCTGGGACGTGATCTAAGGTTGATTAAAAAATATATATATGAATAATATAATAAAATTAAGTTTCAATATTGACAGTATCCCTTTATTTCACAGTAACAATATCCATTCTGGCCAATTCTAGGACGTATTGCTAATCATGCTAAATTTCACCCATTTGTTGTAGGAATATTTTGTGGGACCTCTAAACCTAAGCCTTTAAATAAATATTTAGAGGATTTTATTCAAGAAATACAACCATTATTGCAAGTAGGATTACACTTCCAAGGCATTCATTATTTTGTTAAGAGTACATAATTTTATTGCAGTTCTGGTTCGTAGATAACTTTAAGAAATTCCTTTGTGTTTCAAATTAGAAACACGCTATTTTGTTTAGTGCATAAAAGCACAAATGTTATAAAATTTCGATTATTAGTTGAGCTGAATTTTTCAGTGTTAAAAATTTTAATGCACAACTTGTAAAGTTTTAAGATACCATTCACGTGGTTCATTTTGTCCTGTTGGTAACAGCGACAGATGTTTTGTTACGTCACTTGTTTGCCTGCAGTATACTGCCGACACCTGTGTTCTAATAAACATATGCTTTGACCAATGCTTGCCTAAGTTGAGTTTATAAGAATATTTTTATGATCTTTCTTTATTAGAAACTGAAACTAACACAATTAATTTAGATAAGGAAACTTGATTTACTATGTTTTAATTTGTAACCCTCTTGAACAGATCTGCCCGGGTCGGCTTTTCTTTGTAACAAGTTTACACTAAGTTTTAAAATGTTTGCTTAGTAATTATTTTGATGAAACTTTATTTAAAATCCTTGAATTCATTTAATTATTTATGAAACTTTGTAGCATTGAATTTTGTTTTAAAAGAGAATCTTTGGAGTAAATTATTAGTTCAAGATTAAAGCTTTTTTATTTTGATCAAATATGGTCAAAACTAACTACAAGAAACTAATATCCGTATGAGTGGAATTTTAATGTCAACTTATATAGGAGATATTTTTTTTGATATTTCTTTAGGTATGTTTGTGGTACACAAATAGTGTTCCACCCTTCTATTAAGCTAATTATTACCATTTCTTACAGGAGCAGCGTCTTATTCAGTTAAGACGGGTTTCTGTCATCGAAGGCGATTTTTTTCTTTGGGTTTCCACGTCCGCCCCTAGAAATATACTACGCAATTATCCTAATTAAGTCAGGACTTGGTGGCGCCTTATTTGTTTTGGATTAAATTCAACTTACAATCAGAATTCGACTTACCCCCCCATTTCTCATAGCTCTACCCAAGGAATAGACCCCTAGTTATGTCGGAAGACTTCGTTACACTTGCCCAGGCGCGAGGATAGTCATGTAACCATGCAATAAATACATAAAAAAAAGGAAAGCAGCAATACTAGGAATAAAAATAGGTATTTTAGTAATGATCGCAAACATACTAGAGACTTTAGTAGAGAAAGGGACAATATTAATATACCACGTACTAGCCATCGAGACAGTATTTCGTTTAGGAATAGTTTAAGCTTTAATAATAATTATAATAAAAGCCATCATCGTGAGAGAAATCAACAAAATAATTTTAGAAACACAAGAGATAATAGTACAGGTCAAAATAGAAAATTTTCCAGAAATAGTAGCAGATGTAGAGAGAAATATGGAGGAAGTAATTCGCGCTTTTTAAATAACTACAAAAATGCGAACAATCCATCAGAAATTATTGTTACAAATGTAACTCTAAAAATCACTTCGCAAAACACTGTACAGTCAAAAAATATTTTTCTTGTGGGAAAGTAGAGTTTACAATACTCACTTGCACATCTTATAATTCGAGAAACTTGAGAAGAAACCGGTTTTAGACCATGACTTGGTTTCTTCAACACCCGAAACGGTCACCGATGATTTTAATTATACTAAAGAACAAATTTATTATTATAATTACACAAGTAAACCAATTTTGAATTATGTATTATCACAAGTTGATGGTGACGAATGTCCGTATGTAACTGTTCAAATCTATGGTTATAAAATAAACGGTTTATTAGACTCGTGAACCAATAAAATATTTTTGGGAAATGATGGAAAAAATTTTATTAAAAATCTAGGTCTTAAAATAAAAAAGAATGTTGAAATACAATGTACAATAGCTAATGATCAAAATGTTAATTGTGTAGGAATAGTAACATTACCATTTCAGTTGAAAGACAAAATTCAACTGTTTCACGCTTATTTAGTGCCTCAGTTGAGACATACATTAGTTCTCGGTGCAGAATTCTGGATTAAAATGGGTTAAGTACCTGATTTGAGAAAGAGTGAATGGCATTTTAGTGCTGACAATTTTAATATGAATCTAAATTTAATTAAAACTACAGAGGATTTAACTTATGATCAAAAATTATTATTAGAAAATGTTGTACAAAAATATTTTGACTCAGTTGATAACACTAAACTAAGGTATACTACTTTGATTGAACATAAAATTATATGCAATAGTCCACTTATAAAGTCTCGTTATTATCCAGTTAACCCCATCATGCAAAAACGAATTGATACTGAGGTTGACAAAATGTTACAGCTAGGGGTGATTGAAAAAAGTGACTGTGGATGGAGTTCACCCATATTACTAATACCTAAAGAGAATAATGAATTTCGATTCGGTGTTGATTTTCAAAAGTTAAATGCGGTAACGGAGAAAAATGCTTATCCTATACCTTACGTAAGTGCTACAGTGGATAAATTAGGTAATTCTAAATATCTTAGTAACCTAGATATTAAAAGTGCCTACTGGCAAATACCTATGGAACAAAACAGTAAAAAGTTTACAGCATTTACTATACCAATGCGAGGTCTTTCCATTTTAATCGACTTCCGTTTGGTTTATGTAATGCTCCAGCCGCATTCCAGGCTTTAGTGGACAAAGCTTTTGGTCCAGAGCTTGAACCATTTCTATTTAAATTTTTGGATGACTTAATAATGGTCACACCAGATTTTGACACTCATATAAAAATTCTTCAGGAAGTTTTCAACTGATTAAGAGAAGCAGGACTTGTTTTGAATTTAGAGAAATTTAAATTTTGCAAGGATGAACTAAAATTTTTAGGCCATATAGGGGATCGACCGGGACTACACATAGATCCTGAGAAAGTGAGCGCAGTAGTAAACAAGCCTATACCAAAAACTCCACGTCAGGTAAGACGGTTGTTAAGGATGGTCTCTTGGTACCAAAAATTTTTACCAAATTTATCCGCTATTACAAATCCATTAACAAATTTAACAAAAAAATGTACGAAATTCAAATGGACAGAGGATTGTCACAAAGCGTTTGATCATATTAAAAAACTTTAGTATCAGCACCAATATTATCGTGTCCATATTTTAATTATCTATTTATATTGCAATGTAATGCAAGTTCTTATGAGTTAGGGGCAGTATTAACTCAAAACTATAATGGTAGAGAAAGGGTAATTTGATATTTGTCTAGAACTTTAAATAGAAATGAAATAAAATACTCGTAACAGAAAAAGTGTCTTTCAGTATTATGGGCTTGCGAGAAACTTCATTGCTATTTAGGAAATACTTCTTTTACTATTATAACCGATCATCACAGTCTTTCATGACTGAATAATTTAAAGAAAACAACTGGTAGATTAGGTAGATGGGCACTGAGGTTACAACAATTTAATTACGAAATCGTCTATAGATTAAGAAAGGAACACATCGTTCCAGATTGTTTGAGTTGTTCAATACCTAATGTTAATAAATTAAATGATGAACTTATTGATTTGTGTTATCCTACAATAAACAATGTTAATATCGCGGACGAAAGGGATAAATGGAATGAAAAAATGACAAACAATGTTATAACAAAACCTTTAAAGTTTCCTAATTGAAGAGGCAGTGATGGTAAACTATATAGACATATATCATATAACATTTTTAATAGTACAGCGAATAATTGGAAGCAAGTTCTTCCAAAACAAAAACGTTCAAAAATTATACATGAACATCATGATAATGCAATTTCATGTCATTTAGGAATATATAAGACATATCATCGAATTCTCTTATGTTATTATTGGCCAGGGATGAAATCTGATATTGGGGATTATATAAAAAGATGTCGGACATGTAAAGAAACAAAATCAGAACAATGCAAGAAAGTTGGTGAGATGGGAAGTAAAGTTAACATTACACGTTGTTGGCAATATATATCAACAGATTTATTAGGTCCATATCCTCGCAGTTTACAGGGTAATAAATATATATTAGCTGTATGTGAATATTTTAGTAAATTTTCATTATTCTTTCCAGTGTGAACAGCTAAAACAGTGAAAATAATTGAAGAAAATATTTTTCTAGTATTTGGTGTTCCGGAATACCTAAAGTCAGATAATGGCCGGCAATACAAAAGTATAAAGTTAATGAAACTAGCAAAAGATTATAATGTAAAATTTTTAAAAACTCTATTGTATTCCCCTGAACATAATCTAACTGAGGGGTAAAACAGAATATTTAAAATAATGTTAATTGCTTACATAAATGATAATCAGAAAGTGTGGGATAAAATATAGCAAAATTAGGTTGTTAATGAAAACAGTAAAATCAAAGACTACACATGATACACACTATTTTATTAATTTTGGAACGGAAATAATACTAAATACAAGCATTATAAACAAACTGATGACAAACAAGTTTTAGTAGAAAGTACAGAACTAATAAATGATAATGGTACTGGGGAGAGAGGAAAAAAATTAAAAGAGATTAGGGAATTTTTAATAGGAAAACTTAAAGAAGTTCGTGAAAAATAAGAAATCAAAATAATTTGCGACATAGATCAGTAAATTTGTACGAAGGGGATTTCTTTTGGAAGAAAGCGTATAATTTATCAGATGCTTCCAAAAACTATTCTGCCAAACTGGCGAAAACATTTTCGCGTCCGTATGAAGTAAAGAAAAAATTAGGAATAAATACTTATAAACTTGAAGATAAATTTAGAAATTCTAAAGGAAAGTGGCATATATCTGAGTTAAAACCGGACTATACTTTGTATGCTAATGAAAAATAGTAATTTTCATTCTTTATTTGCAATTTTATTGCATTCGATTTTTTTTCCAATTGCTTAACCCGGGAAAAAGCGCATTAAATTTAGAACGTAAGCGGGCGCACGCGGTGGAAAAAAAATAGCATCACGATCATGAGATGGCGACTATTGATAATCTTTATTGTTTAATGTGCTTTATTTTAATATTATTTTTTAATGTTATTATTATTTTTCCATTTCGAATGGACCTACACTTTGTCGAAGTTCTAGATTACTAGAACAGGTGAAATGGCTTGCGTATTGTAATAAGCTAAAGAGCCAAACTACAGGTCCAACCAAAATAGTAGGATCGTTAGTGAGAAACCAGACGAAGACAGGTCCCCGAAAGGGGGCAGCGGCTCTTTCGGTACTTAGATTGGGGGAGATCATAGGGGTCGGTGTGGCAGTCTAAGACACACTACCTCGATGTGGAAGGCAACGGGAAACCACCACATTACCTCCCAAGTACACAGCGTACCTAAATTATAATAAAATGATGGCATTCTCTGGGGTAAAAGATTCCAGAGCTAAAATAGTCCCCCACTCGGATCTCCGGGAGGGGACTACTTCGGAGGATGCGATTCGAAAGTTAAGAATAACAGTCGGAAACATTTTGGGAGTTGAAGCGTGGAATGTCAGAACTATGTAGCAAGTAGGTAAGCTAGAGAACCAAAACATCGAAATGAATAGGTTATCACTAGACATAGTAAGGATCAGCGAAGTTCGGTGGCCAGAGGCGGGGGATTTTTGGAGTGGAGACTTCAGAGTAATTCATACAGGAGCAGAGGAAGAAAAATTGGGTGTGTGGATAGTTATGCGGAAAAAGATAGGATACTGTGTAGAAAATTATTTACAAAAGAACGAAAGAGTACCCATGGTTAGATTAGAATCTAAACCGGGAGAAACAGTAATAATACAAGTATACATGCCCACCTCTATCTACAGTGACGAAGAGATAGAAGCGATCTACAAAGATATCGAAGACATATTAAGACACGTAAAAGAACATAAAAATTTAATAATTACGGGGATTTTAAAGCAGTGGTAGGTGAGGGTATGGAAGGAGCAGTAGTAGCTTTATTTGGTTTAGGCACGAGAAACGACAGAGGAAATAGGCTGGTAGAATTTTGCGACAAGAACAATTTAATCATTACAAATACATTATTTCAACATCATGCTACAAGACGATATACGTGGAAGATGCCAGGAGATATAGGAAGATATCAAATAGATTACATTCTTGTTAGACGACGGTTTTGGAATCAAGTAAAAGACTGTAGAAGCTACCCAGAAGCAGATATAGACACTGAACACAACATCGTAATTATGAAGGCCGCACTTAATTTAAAAATTTGAATAAAACAAACGAAAAAGGCACTTGCACCTAAGAAACTAAAAAATAAAGATATTCAAGAAAGATTCGAAAAAAGGTCAAATGAATTGCTCAAAGATATCGGGTAATTATCTGATACTAAGGAAGTAGAAACCGAATGGAATAACATTAAATCCAGCCTCGACATGGCGGCCAGAGATATTCTGGGGTATACACAAAAAGAAAATAAGAAACCATGGATAACAAAGGATATTCTGAATTTAATAGAAGAAAGACGAAAATACAAAAATAAATTAGACGAAACAGGGAAACAGAGATACAAAGCCATAAAATGAGAAATTATTCGCAAATGCAGGAAAGCCAAAGAACAATGGATTGATGAAAAGTGCAAAGAAGTGCAAACTAAGATAAAAGTAGGGAGGACTGATAAAACATATAAACTAATTAGAATCAATTTTAGGGATATAAAACCGTATAACAAAAATATAATAGACGTGGGAGGAAACGTCATTATATAAAATGTAGAGAAAGTGGGTAGATGGCAAGAATATACAGGGAATTTATATGCAGGAGAAGAACTGACTGCATTAGAACAGGAATCTGACATTGAAAATGATGAATTGGGATATACTATATCTAGAGATGAATTTGAATTAGCATTAAAGAGTCTGAAAAACGGTAAGGCGCGGGTTACAGATAAAGTGCAAACAGAAACGTCTCTTCCAACTTGTAAGCTATATGTATGAAACAGGCGAGATACCAAAAGATTTCAAACGTAACATCATAGTAACTATACCAAAAAAGAAAGGCGCGGATAGATGTGAAAATTTTCGAACAATAAGTTTGACAGCTCACGTGTCTTAAATATTAACTAAACTTGTACAAAGACGAATGGAAAAACGGTCTGAAGAAATATTAGGAGAAGACCAATTTAGGTTTAGGCGAAACAGGGGAACACGGGAGACTATCTTAGCTCTGAGAGTGATAATGGAGAAAACAATAGAAAAAGGGGAAAGCGTGTATATAGGGTTTGTAGATCTGGAAAAAGCATTCGACAATGTAAAAATGGAAAAAAATGTTCGAAATACTCAAAACGATTGGAATGAGTTTTAGGGATGGACGAATAGTACATAACTTATACAAAGAGCAAACATCAGTAATAGAATTAAAGCAGAAACGTAGAGAAGTAAACATTAAGAAAGGGGTGAGACAGGGATGTGATCTACCCCATTAATTTTTAACTTGTACATTGAAGAGGCAATGAATACTATCAAATACAGGAAGACCTTTGGAATTACTGTGCAGGGACAAAATATTGATATGCTCATATTTGCAGAAGATATAGCGGTATTAGCATCTAGCAAGGAAGAGTTAGGAGCTGCTCTTAATGAAATGGAAACGGTTCTAACAGAGAGATACGGTATGAAAATTAACAAAACTAAAACTAAAGTACTAGTATGCAAAGGAGGGGAAAATCAGTCAAAAACAAGAATACAAATATGTAACACGAACTTACAAGAGGTTAAGAATTTCCGCTACCTAGGAAGCCAAAAAACGCAAGACGGGAAAAGCACAAAAGATATAAAACAAAGATTAACACATGGTCGCGCTACATTTAACAAGAAAAAGCAACTACTGTATTCAAAGACCACAAAGATAGAAACAAGGAAAAGATTGCTTAAAACATATGTGTGGAGCACAGCACTGTACGGCTATGAAGCCTGGACAGTAGGAGAAGTGGACAAGAAAAAGGTAGAAGCTTTTGAAATGTGGTGCTACAGACAAATGATGAAGATATCATGGACAGACAAAGTTAAGAACGAAGAGGTACTAAAAATGGTAGAGGAAGAAAGAAATATGTGGAAAACGGTAAAAGGTAGGAGGGATAGCATGATAAACTACATACTACGGCATGAGGGAATAGTGCGAAATATACTCGAAGCAGAAATAGGGAAAAAGAAAAGAAGAGGTAGACCTAGGTTAGACTACTGCACACAAGCCGTGAAAGATGTAGGCTGTAGGAGTTTCAGGGAAAGGTGTAAGGCTAGCTTAGAATAGAAATCAATGGAGGTGCGCATACAACCAGTCCCAAGATGGATAAATTAATGAAGAAGAAAGTAACTACACTTAAACGTGATGATTATTATAAGCAACTACAAGTATTGGGTGGGCAATATTCTCGAATAGCGGTAATTGCGTGAAAGCATTTACTGGAAAACTATTATTTCGGCAAATGTCTAAGTGTTGGGGGATCTTGGCAGCCACAGGCTGCTTAACCTCCTTCAATGAATCTCGGTGAAATAGGGCATAAAATTAGAAAACAATAGAAGGGGAACCGAGCTGTATTATTGTGTGAGAATTTCAGGGAACTATGTACGCAAGTTTAGAAAATAAATAAGTGCAGGTACGTGTCCAACCAGTTTTGAGACGGAAAACCCAATGACGAAAAGATAAGAGCAGATAAATTTGATGATTATTATAAACAACTACAAGTGTTGGTTGTGAAATATCTGCAACTAATGTTGACTGTGCGAAAAAATATGTTGGAAAAAATATTAAATCGGTAAATGTTCAAGTGCTGAAAGAACTTGGCAGCCACAGGCTGCTTACCCCCTTCACAACCACTGAATGTCGGAGAAATAGAGTATATAACTGTAAAACAATAGAAGGGGAGCGAACTGCATCTAACAAGAAAGAACAGCGCCTATGATGAAAGACATTAAACATAGAACAAAAAGTTGTTGAAAGCATATGTGTTAAGCACGGCACAGACAGTATGCCTATGAAATACGGGCAGTCTGAAAAGCAGACAGAAGAACAGTAACAGCCTTTGAAATGCCGTGCTTCAGAAGTATGAGGATGGACAGACAAAAGTAATAACAAATAGGTTGTAGAAGATATTCTTGTTCCCCTAGTACAAGAATATCTTTGAAGAAAAAAAAAGGTCAGAATACGTTCTAAGGCATTTTTGGGAAATGGTATGGGATATATGACAAGCAGAGATAAGAAAAGAGAGGTGGATGTAGACCTAGATCAGAAAGTGATAGATGCAGACTGTGCAAATTTCAGGGAAATCTGTACGTTAGTTCAGAATAGGAGACAATGATGGTACGCGTCTAACTAGTTTTAGGACTGAAGACCTAATGATGATGATATTATTTTTTATTGTTTACAAATATGTATAACATTAAGGAAACAAATTCAAAATGCCTTAGTTATGTGTAATGACGTTTTTGTGCATCAGAATAATGTTTACAATAGTTATTACGCACACAAAGAATGATTAAAATAATTATTAAATTATTCAGTGACGACAATTCTATAAATAAATGGAACAAATGGTAATGTAATAATTTTGTTTTTTATTTATTCATCACTTTCTTCATTGTCATCTTGGTTGCTGTTGATGCAACTAACACATGTAAAAGTTGTATATTCTCTAAATATGAATTTGGAACATTGATTGCAGGTTGTCTTTGTCTTCCTATTTTATTTTCTATCACAGTAAGCACATCTTCCTTCTGAGTTATTGAAGGTTTCTGCAACAGATTGAGACTTTATTTCAAGATATTCTGTGAGTTTTCGTTTCACTCCACTGCGCACGCTTCGTACTCCAACTCTGCAAAGTTCAATAGCAAGAGTTTTTAGAAATGATCTACTTTTTATTTCAGTTTTGTCTCGTAGAATGACGAAGCTGTTTATTCCTGCAATATTTAGCATCGTATAGAATAAAGTAAGAGGCCAACGACTGCTTTTCCTAGACACTGAATATTCACCTTTCAACTCGTCCACAACATCGACACCACCTTCAGAAAGGTTATAAAATGTTAACATGTCAGGCTTTTAGCTTTTCCAAAGAATTCGTCAATGCTATCGTCGTTATGAATGATTGGAAGTAGTACCTTTTATTTTTCTTTGGAACATATGAAAGAAGGAGGGCGTCTTCTTGATACCCAAAAATACTGCTGCATACTGGTTTACCTTTTGTTTCAACGAACAATGGTGAGACTTCTCTTTTGTTCTTTTGCATTGTCCCAACGTGGGTCAGTTTATGTCTAATAAGTAAACTTTGCCCAAGTGTTATAGACGTGTACCAATTATCAGTCGTCTCATTATAGCCACTTCCCGATATTGGTTGCACTAGACGTTCAACAATACTTTGACCACTGTTGTTCAGACGAAAGGGACCGTCCGGCTGAGTTTTCACATAGATTTCCATATTCAGTGCGAAATAGGTCCGAGGGTCAGCCAGTGAAAAAATTTTATATCCGATATTTTGCGGGTTCGCGATTTTAAAAAATAATACATTAATATTGAAGGAGTTTTTAGATTATAAGAAAATTTTAAATTGCAGTATTATAGATAATTTAATAATTGTGGTCGACCGCACTGAATTGAAATTTTTTTCTGCGCTGTCCTAAGCAAATAAAATCTACGATGCATCAATTAAATTTATCAAGATCTACATTCAACTTGTTTTTGATGCACTGTTAAAGAAACAATTATAATTTAGTTCTTGTGTAAAAACTTCAGTTAGGCAATCACATTGTTTATGATGCTGCATCCATTCCAATAAACTTTAAATAATTAAAAATTGCAGTGACATATGTTTGTAGAGGTATCTAAGATAATGCAAATGCAAGCATAGAATACAATCGAACGGAAGTCCAATGGACCTTCGTTGAACAACTAGTCACAAGCAGAAACGGCATTCCATTTTTACATGCAACGACTTGTTATTTTTTAAGAGCGAGAATAAAAAGTTGATGCAATCATTTATATACATGCAATGAACATCTACCTATTGCTAGAGAACACCTAATGTAAATTCAAAGCGGCGAGATTTAATAACTAATACATTAATATTGAATGAGTTTTAGATTATGGGAAATTCTAAATTGCACTATTATAGATAATTTAGTAATTGTAGTCGACCGCAGTGAATTGAAACTTTTTTCTGCGTTGTTCTAAGCGAGTAAAATATACAATGCATCAATTAAATTTACCAAGACATCATTTGAAATATTTCAATTTAATTTTCAGCAAAAACTGAAAAATTGGCTTTTATACATTTAATTCCCAACAAAATAATAAAAATTCAAATTAACATATACAGATACGCAGGTAATTGCGTTTACATCGAAAGCAGTTAGTATTTTATTTTTGATAACAACCGAGTTCATTACATTTAGCACACACATGAGTCACGCATAGTCAAGAATCTTTCCATTGTCAAGATGCTGCAATATTGCTTACGAACGAGTTGTTTATATATATAATTTTTATATTTTGAGCACCCTAATTATATATAAAAAATGTGGTTTTGCAATTGACAACATTAATTTGGCATTTCTTAATGAATAGCACTTTTAAAAATTTTTATAGATGGTATAATAATTTATCACTGAGGTACAAACTCATGCAATATTTATTTTCTAAAATTAATGCGTTTAAAATATATGGGAAACCAGTAACCAGCTAATCTACGATTGCGTTGATCAATTATAATTGCTTTCAGGGTTGAGAGTCCCAGTCGTGCTAACTGGGTTTAATCGTTTTTCTGTAGACAGCATTAAATTTCTTGCTGAATACGTTTACTTATTTTTTCTGCGGACGTCAGCATTCAATTTCTTGATCAATTATAATTGCTTTCAGGGTTGAGAGTCCCATTCGTGCTAACTGGGTTCAATCGTTTTTCTGCAGACAGCATTAAATTTCTTGCTGAATACGTTTACTTATTTTTTCTGCGGACGTCAGCATTCAATTTCTTGATGACTGGGTTTATTCTTTTTTATAGACATCACCAATAAATTTTTTACTGAATGAGTTTATTTATTATTCTGCAGATGTTAGCATTAACTTTCTTGCTGATTTGGTTTATTTTTTTCTGAAGACGTCAGCATTAAATTTCTTGACGACTGGGTTTATTCCTGTTTCTGCGGATGTCAGCATTAAATTTCTTGATGACTGGGTTTATTACTGTTTCTGCGGATGTCAACATTAAATTTCTTGCTGATTGGGTTTATTTATTGTTCTGAAGAAGTTTGCATTCTATCTTGATGACTGGGTTTATTACCGCTTCTGTAGATGTCAGCATTAAATTTCTTGCTGATAAGGTTTATTACTTTTCTGTGCCCGTCAGCATTAAATGTCTTGCTGATTTGGTTTATTCATTTTTTCGATATATCAGCATTAAATTTCCTGCCGTCTGGGTTTATTACTTTTTCTGCGGAGGTCAGCATTAAATTTTTTCATGACTGGATTTGTTAAATTTTCTGCGGATTTTATATTTCTACAATTGTTATCTAGATAATACATTAGCACTAAAATTCTTGCTGACATGGGTTGAATTTTCTGCCTACATTGGGTCCATAGTCGCGTTGACTTTGGGACCAAAGTATTACACTCTTTTAGTTGAATGACTATTTTAGATCCATAATCACGTTGTTTTTAGTCGATTTACCTACATTTGGTCCATAATCACATTGACTTTGGGACCAGCTTAACCTAGTGACTTACCTTGGGTCCATAGTGGCATTGACTTTGGGACCAGTTTGACCTACTGACCTACTTTGGGTCCATAGTCACATTGACCTTGGGGCCGTTGAACCTACTGACCCATTTTGGGTCCATAGCCGCACTGACTTTGGGACCAGTTTGACCTACTGACCTACCTTGCGTCCATAGCCGCATTGTATTACTACCTTCACGTAATGTCTTCTTTCAGAATAGAACCGTCGGCGCGTGGAGTATAAAATGGGTATCTTTTATTTGCTTCGCTAGTTTTATAGAATCAAGTTACTTCTTGAATATTCCACGCGTTTTTATTGGTTGACAAAACGCTATCAGTTGTTCGTTCGTGAAAAAGGCGTTTCAATTATGGTTATATCTGCAATCTGTTGGATTTTGGATGATTTAATATGTACGTTCTAAATTGCACGTATATTGGAATTTTTAACAAATGGTACTAGATATGGCATTTTATGTACGTTCTAAATTGCACATATTTCCGTCGCCTCAAATATCCATACTTTATGAAATATGTTTGTTTTTAGTGTTCGACTATCACAAACTGCTATAAATTACACGCATCTATTAATTACTTTACGCAAATGCGTTTAAGTAGGTAAGTAAGGCTGGTCTGACTTCAAAACCGTGCACGCGTATGTTTTTCAATGTAACATATGCGTGCACCGTTTTGAAGCCAGACCGGCCTTATATACCTTCAATGTAAAATACGTGTGGACACGTTTTGAAATCAGACCGGCTTTATATTACTTTCAATAGAACATACGTGTGTGACTTCAAAACACACGTATGCTACGTTGAAAAATGTAAGTGCGTGCAGAGAAAATGTGGAGCTGTTTTGAATTCGGTTTTCTAGCGAGAAGTTATAAAGTAGGTCAGATGCAAAATATCGCATCTAAATCAATTGTATTTAATTAAAGTGGATTCTGATATATGTTTTTTACTTTTGTTTAGAGGTTGCAAATACACATGAGCTGGTTTGACTTTAAAACGTGTCCACGCGTATGCTACGTTGAAAAAATGTAGGTGCATGCAAAAATGTGGAGCTGTTTTAAATTCAGTTCTCTAAGCGAGACGTTATAAAGTAGGTCAGATGCAAAATATCGCATCTAAATCAATTGTATTTAATTAAAGTGGATTCCGATTTATGTTTTTTACTTTTGTTTAGAGGCTGCAACTACACATGGGCCGGTTTGACTTCAAAACGTGTCCCCACGTATGCTACGTTGAAAAATGTAGGTGCAGGCAAAAAATGTGGAGCTATTTTGAATTCGGTTCTCTAGCGAGAAGTTATAAAATAGGTCAGATTCATAATATCACATCTAAGTCAATTGTATAAAGAATGCTGTATTTAATTAAAGTGGATTCTGATTTATGTTTTCACTTTTGTTTAGATGCTGCAAATACACATAGGCCGGTTTGATTTCAAAACGTGTTCACACGTATGCTACATTGAAAAAATGTAGATTTGTGCAGAAAAATGTGGAGCTGTTTTGAATTCTAGCGAGAAGTTATAAAGTAGATCAGATGCAAAATATGCTAAGGCCGGTTTGAATTCAAAGTGCAACAACTCTGCAAATACACATATAGGGCGGTTTCAATTCAAAAGGTGTTTACTTTTGTGATACGGCTGGAATGGTGTCATCATATATAGCGCTTTATTTGAAGCATATTATTAGACCCGGTAAAAAAGTTTGTGTGAAGGGTCTAGAAAAGAAGAAATGGATGGAACCTATCTAATGCAAAACATTGTAACTGATATGCTTGCACGAGGTTGTCCTAAGCTATCGTAGTTAAAAATCAACAATCGTTTACTATGTAACATCCATTGTTATAGACACGGCAATAAGAGTCTGCAATGTGCAAAACAAAATACCTTGTTATTAAAAGAATGGTTTAATAATAATAAAAACCAATAGAAAGATTGTGTCTGTATTATTGTAGTCAGTAGGAAATTTAATGCTGATGTCTGCAGAAAAAAACGATTAAATTCAGTCAGCACAAATGGGACTCTCAACCCTGAAAGCAATTATAATTGATCAACGCAAATAGCTTTTTACTGGTTTTACAAATTGTACTCGGTTATCTGCAAGAAATATAAACGGGGAAATTTATGAATAGCTTCAACTTCAAAACTAGAAATAAATATATTGAAATATATGCTATGAGTTATTTACTGGTTACTGGTTTCCCAATGTACAGATATCTCGAAATTTGCCAAAGACAGACAGCCTGACTGCATGAATTTTTTAATCTCGCTTTTAAAGAATAACAAGTCGTAGTTATTAAATCGGGAGTAATGTGAAATGAAACACACAATGTATTTTTCTTTATTGTAATTTATAAAATACATATACATATATATATATATATATATATATATATATATATATATATATATATATAATGTTATGTTAGAATAAACATACTATAATTCACTTAAGTGTTTATATCTTCGTTTTCTAAATGAGCAAGCATCCCAAATATAAAGAACAGTTCTAACTCACTCCAACTCTGAACGGTAAAATATTGCCTTATCGGTTCTATGAGGGCTGTCTTCTTCATCTTTGACGCGCAGTCCTTTCTGGTTGTTCTTTTTCGTGTTTACTAAAAAAGATTCAGATGAAGATTAGATCAAGTAAATGCATTAAGAAAATTAAATCTATATTAAGCCAACGAATACATACTGTGTATTGGTGTCATCAGGTCGTACGTTGCAATTGGTGGATCTGCTCACAAAGCCAACGATTTTTTCAGCACTTCATTTGGATTGACTATAAACTACTCAATAATTTTAACCCAACCACTATCATTATTCTTTCCTGACAACGAATACATACTGTGTATTGGTGTCGTCAGGTCGTACGTTGCAATTGGTGGATCTGCTCACGCAGCCAATAATTTTTCCAGCACTTCATTTGGATTGACTATCAACTACTCAATAATTTTAACCCAACCACTATCATTATTCTTTCCTGACAAGGGCCAATTTCAAAAAAGTTTTTATTTTTGATTTGTTCTATAGAACACAACTACAACTTGACAATAAAGATTGAGCGATTATCACACACATATCTTGAGTATATAAAGATATTAAACAACAAGAACAGCAGAAAATTCAACCCATGTAGCAAGAATTTAATGCTAAGGTATTGTCTAGATAGCAATTATAAAAATACAGTATTGCCCGAAATAAACAGTACTGAAACTAAGTTGGCGATGTCTTTATGCGTGCGCTGTCACACTCAAGTTAGCTAGTATAGACCTGTCAAGTAAACCTCAAACAAGTAATTAGTAGGGCCTAAATGTTAAAAATGGTGTTAAGTACAGAGGAGAAAGTGTTTCTGGTAGAGCATTATTTTCGTTCATACGGAATCGGCCGACATAATGGTGCAAGTTTGCTATACGTGTCTGATCAATTCACACAAAGGTTTAATAAACGTTCTCCAAGTAATGCTGTAATTTTGAAGGTCATTGAAAAGTTTAGAAATACAGGTAGTGTATTGTGCCAACGAAAAGGAAACTCGGGGCGTCCCAGGACAGATAACAACAACAATAACCATGAACGTGTTTTTGAGCAAATCTTAGAAAATCCGAAAGTCAGCCAGGCAAGGACAGCGTTACAACTTGATTTAAAAAGAACTTCCTTTCAAAGAATCCTGAAGGAGCTGGGTACATTTTCGTATGTGATTCAGGTACATCAACAACTACATCCTCGGGATTATCGCAGTAGAGTGGAATATTGCGCCAGAATTCTCGCGTTACAGTATGAAAATCCTGTATTTTTGAAAAATGTTTGGTTTTCAGACGAAGCACATTTTCACTTGTCAGGCTATGTGAATCGTCGCACAAATCGATTTCTGGGCTTTGCCAGACCCGATGAGGTTCAAGAGGTTCCTTTACATAGTGAAAAAGTGAGTGTCTGGTGTGCTGTTTCCGGACACGGAATCATTGGTCCGTACTTTATCGAAGAGAATGGTAGGCAAGTCACGCTTAATCAACAGAGGTACAGACAAATTTTAACACGATTTATCCCTGATCTACGTCAATTCTGTCGTGCACGTAACTTGGCATTTCGAAACCAATTTTTTCAGCAGGACGGGGCAACTTGCCATACTGCTGCCGCAATTCGTCAATTTCTTCAAGAACATTTTCCAAGCAAATTCATATCACGATTTACTGACTTCCCTTATCCTTCACATTCTCCAGACCTCACACCTCCAGACGCATACATTTGGGGCATGGCTAAAATGCCGTTTTCAAACGGGCACCACAAACTATCGATGAATTAAAGGATGCCGTTAGAGTCTTCTTCGCAGCCCTGAGACAACCCTTATTCAATAACATGACCAGAAACTTAGAACATCGTTATGAAGTCTGTCTCGAACGAGGAGGTGCACATTTAGAACATATAATAAAGTGTCAATAATATGTATTTTTTAAATATACAAAACAATTACAATTTCAGTACTGTTTATTTCGGGCAATACTGTATGAAATCTACAGAAAATTTTATAAACCAAGTCATATATAAATTTAATGCTAACGTCCGCAGAAAAATAAAATAAATGTATTCAGCAAGAAATTTAATGCTGACATCAGCAGAATAATAAATAAACCCATTCAGTCAGCTTGAATGAATGAATGGGACTCCAAACCTTGAAAGCAATTATAATTGATCAACACAGTCTAAGATTAGCTGGTTACTAGTTTCTCATAGATTTTAGACACATTATTTTACCATATTTGAAATATTTACTTTTTCAGTACAACCGAAAGAAATTGACTTTTATACATTTTAATTAAATACATTAAAGAATACACGATATCATAGACTTTTCTATTGTCTAATTTGTAGTACTTTATTACAAAAAAAAATTACATACGACAGCGTTTTTTCTTTGTCAACGAAAGTCCAGTCTATTGACTTCTTCAGCATACGCATTTCCATAGTTACGTACTGAAGCCAACTCTGCAATTTTAGAACAGAAGCATTTCTAATTTCAATCGCAAAAAATGAAAGCATCTATTCGAAATATGCACTCAGATTAAAAGTCAAAAATTGTTTTTACACCGTTCTGTAAACTGAGATTAAATCCATCTAATCCAAGATTAAATTAAACTGTCAATTTTGTAGGTTTAATAGTTTACACTCATGCTATGTGGGAATGAAACGTTAACAAAAGCGATCTTGTACCTATCATAAATAATATGATTTTAATCTTGCTTTAAAACAAAAATAGAATGCCGTTTTCTGGTTGTGATTAGGTACACAAATTATTTAAAACCAGTATTAAAAAGCATTTTGCAGTTTTATCCTAGAATTAAAGTCGTATAATTTAATTTACTGTAAGCTATATTGCAGCACCTTGACAATGAAAGAATTCCTGACGATGCATGGTTCGTGTAATAAACTTTGTTATCAAAATAAAATACAAACTGCTTTCAATGTAAACGCAATTACATACCTATATATATATATATATATATATATATATATATATATATATATATATATATATATGTTATTTTGAATCTAATTAAATGTATAAAAGTCAATTTTTTTCAGTTTTACTGAAAAGTAAATTATGTCGCCAATAATCTAAAACTTATTCAATATTCCTGTATTAGTTAAGGACCATTTGCATCACATTACTTTGAACGACATTTAACTAATCTAATTTTTTTTTTTATTTTGCTCTATGCCTTCGTTGAATTTTAAAAAGTTATTTTAAACCTCCGTCATGAGTTAGTTTTACTACGTGCTATAATTAATCCTACACCTGATGAAGAAATAAGAGTTGTTTTAAACAAAGTTTTATGGAAAATGCCATGCGTTGCACAAAATCACGATTTGCATATTCCATTTACAGGATGGCATGAATATCAACTTCTACAAGAAACGCAACATCAGATTAATAGGTTCTATTTTTTCCCTAAATTTTCACTTAAACAAAATGGGAGTATTTTAATATTTTAATATTTTCTATGCAATATAGATTAATTGCGAGATTGTTGAGCTTCTTAATCTTTTTATTTCTTGTAATGCAATTGGAAACGAATGGGATTGTAGCGTAATACTGAACCAAAAATATTGATAGCTAGATATTCTACCACGATTTTGTAAAGCAGTAACCAAGGCTCAAAGAATGCAATGTTGACCGTTATCGGTATTTTGCCGAGAGCATAATTATTTTTGCTTACATACTGTTTTTTATTCATTAGAATAATTAGATAGCTGAATATATAAAATTTTCATTTGCAAGTTTTTTCAGAAAACGATGCAAATTTGTAATCCTTTTCCTAATGTGTCAGTACTGTTTCAATACTGAAATGAATAAAAAAACCAGTATGTAAGCAAAAATAATGGTACTCTCGGCAACATAACGAATTTGGTTCTTTGTCTGAAAAAAATTGCAAATATGCATTTTTTATAGTTATCATGCAAACTTTCGAATTTGCTTCATTTTCTGAAAAAAATTGCAAATGTCTAATTTTATAGCTATTTACCTCAGGTCATGAATCAAAACGTAAATAAAAATGATTTTAACAACTGCTTCCATAAGCAATTTTGATTGCAATTTTGCATTATTCTGAAACTTACTTATTAAACTTTTACAGTTGTTGTTTTTGCTTACATCAGAACATATTTATGTATAAATAGTCAATAAATTTCTACAAATATTAATTATAAGGTAATTTAGCTAGTGACCGAAGTTAGTAGTGATATTTTAAAGTTAAAAGTGAAGTGTTACACTCGAAGGTAAATATAAACAATCATTATCTGTTTAAAAGGGGGTGTTCAACGTTTGTCCCCCTTCCGGACTTTATACCTATCCACATTTTGATTCAGTATTACGCTACAATTCCAATTGCACTAAGAGACAAAATATTAATTCTAAATATTTAATGTATTTTGATGTTAATAATTTATATGGGGCTGCAATGTCTGAATATCTTCCATATAGAGAATTTTAATTTTTTAGATGGCACCAGTCCAGAAATAGTACGTTTAGACGTACTTAATATTCCGATGATTTTGATGTAGGATATTTTTTTTTAATGCAATTTACACTACCCAGTATCTTTACATGAAATTCACAGTGACTTATCTTTGGCGCCTGAACATGTAAAATAATAAATAGACTGTGATTGCTAAATGATTTATTCTTTTTCTTTTTTCATAATTTGTAAAGGTACAGTAATAAAGTAATTATAATATTCTTATGCTGTTTGAGAGTGGATTATATTTTATTATCTTATCTTAAAGTATAAGGCAATGACAAGATGTATTTGGCAAAACGTTTCTGCTAGTTTCAAATTCTAATCTAATATCGACAGTACCAGATTTTAACGCTTCGTTTTGTCTAGAACAATCTATAACTACTAATGGCGCAATACTTCGTAAATTTTCAGGATTAAAAAGTGATTCTTTTTCTTTTTCGTAGTATGATTCCTAAAATTGGGCATTCATCTCATATAACAACGCAGTCTGTTTATTCTCGAACTTCAAATTTAAGTTATCGTACGGGAAAATTTCTGAATTTAAATAGAGTTTCATGTTGGTTAAATAGCAATGATCAAAAAGACTGTAGTTGCTCATGTATCTATTTTTTCAGTTAGTTTGGAAACCAACAATCACAAATCTTGGTATTTTCTAATTGTGTTGTTGTTTTAATGTTCTATGTATGACGTTGCGTTTTTTGTAGAAGTTGATATTCATGCAACTCCCATCCTCTAAACGGAATATGCAAATCCTGATTTTGTGCAACGCATTCTATTAAATTAATTCGTTGAACATCATCAACGGATACATGCGGCATTTTCCATAAAACTTTGTTTAAAACAACTTTTATTTCTCCATCAGGTGTAGGATTAATTATAGCATTAGTATCAAAACTAGAACGTAGTAAAACTAACTTATGGCGGAGGTTTAAAATAATTTTTTTTAAATCTTTGCATAATCCTAGAGCCATTAAAAGGTTTATTGCTACGTTAAAATTCTCATTGACATCAGCTATTTGCGAATCATCCATAGGAAACTACCCAGCGTTTTGTAAATGTTTACTTTGATTGCTATTATATGAAACATATCCCTTCATTATAGACGTTAATCCAGGATTCCAAACACGATCTACAACGACACCGGCAATTTCATATCTAATTTTATCAAAAATCAGCAAAACCCTATTATTTACAAACTTTGCTGTCTGAGATGGCGTTCCATCTGTTTTAATTAATTTGCCTTCTATGTACAGCATACTCTTGGATGGTAAGGTGGTAACATCTTGTTGTTGTATAGGGACTCGAATTTCATCATTATTGTTTAAAGATGTGTTGGCATAAGGCTGATGAGTATGTTTTTCAATATTAACAATTGCATTGTCGAAGTATACTTTTTCACACACATTCAGTATTTCACTATTCATTCTACTTTTTAATTAAATCAATGCAGTCCTAACGATTGTAGAAACTGTCGGTTTTGTGTTGTTAACGGTCTTGAAACAATCAATCGAGTGTCGGTTGCTTTGAAATTTCCAGCATTTATAGCAATTCTTGACATGTTGCGTGCAGATTATTTTTAAATGTAACTTTACAGTTAGCAGTTCTTTTCTGAAATCAACTAAATTTTCATCTTGATCTAACACTTTAACTATTATTTCATTTATTATACGTGACCTGATTGGTAGATATATAATCGTAGGTGGGCACTCGACAATTTTAAAACCTGCAGGTACTTGAGGAAAAAATTCATGTATTACATGTGCTGGTTTACTATTTAAATAGGATCCACTTGCAATATTACAGTCGATTAAAACTGCATTCACTTTACAAATGTTGATCGAGTAGTCTGCTTGATGCGTGCCATATGCTAGCAATTTTCGTAAATTGAAACCGAGAAGAGAACCAATTGAATCCTTTTTGGTAAAATCCACATCTTTACTACATTTAATACTACATTTAAGTGTATTATTGTCAGCTGTAATTTCTATATACACTGGCGTCTTTCTAGCGCTTCGTGATTGTTCCATACGACCACGCCACCTTTTATCGCCTAAAGCTTTTTGAAGATATTTACTAATTTGTCTAATCTCATAAGTACCTTCAGGTATTTCTATGAATTCTCCGTTAGGTCCATAATAAAATTTTTTCAACGTTTGGAATTGTGTTATAAAACTCAAAATTTGTTAATCCTAATACGTAGTCCGAACTATTATCCAAGTTTATAGGCGGATTAAAGTTGCTTGTTAAAACTGAAGTGTTTCCCGTTAGAGTAAAAGTGTACGACATAACAACTTCTTACGCAGATCTATGTACTGCTTAGAAATTGTAAGCATAAATGTCCGCAAAACACAGTACTGTACGATTGTTCTTGGTTAATGTTATAAAGAATTTTACATTTACCCCCACTATTCAAATAACTTATCAACTCTGTTGGCGGTCGTAGGTTTCCGTAGCTGTCATAGTAAATAGCGCTACTACCGTACTTTTTATAAGAGGTCCAATGCGTGCCTAAACCTTCTATTCCATCTAAATTAATTACCACATTCTTTTAAATTAACTTTCTTGGGGAGATTGTTTTTTATAAACACTCCACGGAAATATGGTACTTCTAATTGCTTAACAAACTCTATTAACTCTACATTGCTTAGTGCTCGATTCGGTAAAATTAAGTTGCGTTCCTTTGAGGTTCTGCAGGGGCTAAAAGAAGACCAAAACCTTTTTTATAAGGTTTGATGTACATGCCGTTTCCGACTGCAATGTCCTCCATTGCCTTGTTATGGCGTTGTTTTTTTGTTAGTTGTTCCTTAGCTATTTTAGTATCTGAAACTGCTTTTGCAACAGCAGCTGCACCTCTAGTAAGAGTACCAAGGGCGCTTAGGCCTGCAAAAATTAGAATTAGTGGTAGAAAACCCCCTCTTTTAGGAATTGATATAATACGAGCTGATCTAATATGCTTCTTTTGTTTTGCTGTACTGGCGGCCTTAATTGCTATGTTGATTGCATTCATAATATTAGATCCTTTAGTCCTTTTTAAAGCTGTACGTGCTTGTTTGATAATACTTTTAATTCCTAGCGTACTTCTTATTTTACGTTTTTTTTTATCAGTTTTCTTATTTTATTGATATTTCTTTTTGTTCTCAGTGATGCGCAGGCATCCATACCAAGTTTTACTTTAGCTTTCATCGCGGTAGCTAGTCCAAATGCTGCTGCTTTTTCACCTAAAGACGAGTCACCAGAATTTAGTCTTTCTGTAGCTAACTGAGCTAACTTCGAATCTGCTTGATGGCGTTTAGATAGATCCTTTTCTTTGGAGTATGCAATATCGTGCTCCTTAGAAGCTTCGTCTAACTTGTTTGCTTCCTTGTCTCCCCGAGCTAACCGTTTGATTAGTTTTGTAGCCGGACCGCAAAATTTGTAACCCGGAATATGCGCTTCAAATGGTAAATTGTTAATTACAGTATTTAACAGTCCGTTCTCAGTAGTTTTAGAATTATTATAGGTAATCATTAGTGGGCAACTGTCCTCTCAAGCTGTGCAGTAAATAAATTATTGTGAATTAATGATTCTTTATATACTCGCCGTTTCTTGTATATAATTCCACTTCTTTACTTGCAAACATGCGTGTTGTGAAACAATCAACATCTTTAACCATAAACAATAATGACATTGGCGTGCAATCCTTAGCTAAAAAAAAATCATAGCGTTCTTCTGCCTTCATCTATTCAATGTCTAGTTGTTGGTCCATCAAATTTCGGTAAAACCAACGTTATGATTGGGTTGATAGAACATCCCAATGGTTTAAAATTTGAAAACGTATTTGTTTATTCTAAATCACTTTATCAACCAAAGTGTCAATACTTTGAAAATCTACTGCGACCAATAAAAGGGATCAAATATTATACATTTTCCAGTTTGGCAATATTGTATCACCATCTGCTGTTCGAAATAATTTTATATTTGTTTTTGATGATGTAACTTGCGATAAACAAGGTATAATTAGGAAATACTTTATTATGGGGCGTCAAAGTTATACCCGTATAACTAAGCACTTACTACGTGATAATGCTAATCTTTTAGTTTTATTTAAACAAGATGATTTAAACTTAAAACACATATATGACGATCACATCAATACTGACATGAAGTATGATAAATTTCGCGAAATATGTGCTGCTTGTTGGAAAGACAAATACGGTTTCTTAGTTGTAGACAAGGATAGTAATCCAGGTCAAGGAAGGTACCGAATAGGTTTTGATCACTTCATACATATTTAAACCTTGAGAGACGCAAGTATCATTAGTGTCCAAGAATTTTTTTATTACAATAAACTTTTTACGCAATGAACAAGGAGGCGATAAAACTTAAAAGAATTTTAATTAAGAAAAGAAACATTGTAAAAAACAAATTGCGCCAGTTAAAAGATAGTGAAGTCGTCCAAGTGGAATCAATCTTACCCATAACATCGCAATTAGAAACTATTGCTAATAAACTGGAAGGGGAAAGTGTAGTAAAGAAAGAAAAATTTAAAGAAGTAGAAGAAAAACTGCCTCATAGCAGTGTCAAAAAAATTAAACCTAAATTGCTAGAAAGGAACGTTGACTATATTGATTCGCCGGATATTGCTCAGCATATACCGAATATAAATGACGCCATAGAGGAAGATGATGATGATGATGAGGATGATGTTAATAATGAGTACGAAGCAGAAGTTAATCGAAATGCTCAAGAAGCCCAGGAATATATACAAAGCTTTGTTAATTTACCTAGTATGACACATTATCTCGAACAGCTACATCAGCTACCTCGAGAATATATTTACAATATGTTTAAAGATGTTAAGACCGAATTTGATTATAAATATAGTGTTAGGTTTAACCCTGATTCAAATGGTCTTATGATAGGCAATTCTGATTTCGCGTTGGATAATGAAAATGTACTAATAAATGATTTGAAATATAAAGGTACTCCTGGATTATACGAACTATTGTTTAAAAAATATCCTGTCGGGTACAGACCGCAAGATCTAAAGTCATACCTTGATATTGTGAAAAGAACAAATGCTAATAGGAGATATTATTCTGAAAAAGAACAAATTCAGGGTAATAATTCATATAAATACAAAAATATAATATCTACATTGAACATACTTCCCCAAACACCTCGTAGACCTAGAACATTACCCTATAGAAAGCGTCTTTGGAGACGGTATGACAATGGAAGTATCAAATAACGCCATAGATTATTTATATTGGAATGATCCTAACAAGGTATTTTGTTTTGCTTATTGCAGACTCTTACTGCTGTGTCTATAACAATGGATGTTACATAGTAAACGATTGTTGATTTTTAACTCCGATAGCTTAAAACAACCTAGTGTAGGCATATCAGTTACAACGTTTTGCATTAGATAGGTCTCCATCCATTTCTTCTTTTCTAGACCTTTCACACAAACTTCTTCACCGGGTCGGATAATTTGCTTTAAATAAAGCGCTATATATTATGACACCATTCCAGCCGTTGAAGATTCATCCCAAGAAATACCATGAATATTCCTTATCACCCAGTCGTTATGTTTTATATGATCTTGGCTTAAACAACTAGACTGCCTTGGCAGTTTAAAAATTTGATGCCAAACAAAGCCTTCCAACAAGTCTAAAACCGCAATTTTTTTGCACACAAACTTGTTTTTCTTGTATTTAAATCCCTGAATATCAATTATATACATGTTTGTATATGTAGGTTTGTAAATATGCAGTAAACTTCGACTAATTAAATTAATATAGAAGATTACCACCATCTGCGTACTTTGCTAACCTACAGTTCAATCTATCACAAGAGTGAACACATTTTGAATTGAAACCGGCCTATGTGTATTTGCAGAGTGGTCGCACTTTGAATTTAAACCGGCTTTAGCATATTTTGCATCTGGCCTACTTTATGACTTCTCGCTAGAATTCAAAACAGCTCCACATTTTTCTGCACGCAACTACATTTTTTAATGTAGCATACGTGTAGACACGTTTTGAAGTCAAATTGGCCTATGTGTATTTGCAGCCTCTAAACAAAAGTAAAAACATAAGTCAGAATCCACTTTAATTAAATACAGCATTCTTTATACAATTGACTTAGATGTGATATTATGAATCTGACCTACTTTATAACTTCTCGCTAGAGAATCGAATTCAAAACAGCTCCACATTTTTTGCATGCACCTACATTTTTCATCGTAGCATACGTGTGACACGTTTTGATGTCAAACCGATTCATGTGTATTTGCAGCGTCTAAACAAATGTAAAAAACATAAATCAGAATCCACTTTAATTAAATACAATTGACTTAGATGCGATATTTTGCATCTGACCTACTTTATAACGTCTCGCTAAAGAACCGAATTCAAAACAGCTCCACATTTTTTCTGCACGCACCTACATTTTTTCAATGAAGCATACGTGAGTAATATTTTGAATCTGACCTACGTTATAACATTTCGCTAAGCGGGAATGAAAAATTGATGCAATCAGTTTGTCTGTCTTTGACAAATCAGTATATATTTCTTGCAGATAACTGTGTTTGCAATTTAATAACTACGACTTGTTATTTTTTAAAAGCGAGAATGAGAAATTGATGCAATCAGTCTGTCTGCCTCTGGCCATTGTTCAACGTAGCATAAATGTGGACACGTTTTAAGGTCAAATCGGCCTATGTGTATTTGCAGCCTCTAAACAAAAGTAAAAACATAAATCAGAATCCACTTTAATTAAATACAGCATTCTTTATACAATTGACTTAGATGTGGTATTATGAATCTGACCTACTTTATAACTTTTCGCTAGAGAACCGAATTCAAAACAGCTCCACATTTTTTGCATGCACCTACATTTTTCAACGTAGCATACGTGTTAACACGTTTTGAAGTCAAACCGGCCCATGTGTATTGGCAACCTTTAAACATAAGTAAAAAACGTAATTCAGAATCCACTTTAATTAAATACAATTGACTTAGATGCGATATTTTGCATCTGACCTACTTTATAACGTCTCGCTAAAGAACCGAATTCAAAACAGCTCCACATTTTTTCTGCACGCACCTACATTTTTTCAATGAAGCATACGTGAGTAATATTTTGAATCTGACCTACGTTATAACATTTCGCTAAGCGGGAATGAAAAATTGATGCAATCAGTTTGTCTGTCTTTGACAAATCAGTATATATTTCTTGCAGATAACTGTGTTTGCAATTTAATAACTACGACTTGTTATTTTTTAAAAGCGAGAATGAGAAATTGATGCATTCAGTCTGTCTGCCTCTGGCCATTGTTCAACGTAGCATACGTGTGGACACGTTTTAAGGTCAAATCGGCCTATGTGTATTTGCAGCCTCTAAACAAAAGTAAAAACATAAATCAGAATCCACTTTAATTAAATACAGCATTCTTTATACAATTGACTTAGATGTGGTATTATGAATCTGACCTACTTTATAACTTTTCGCTAGAGAACCGAATTCAAAACAGCTCCACATTTTTTGCATGCACCTACATTTTTCAACGTAGCATACGTGTTAACACGTTTTGAAGTCAAACCGGCCCATGTGTATTGGCAACCTCTAAACATAAGTAAAAAACGTAATTCAGAATCCACTTTAATTAAATACAATTGACTTAGATGCGATATTTTGCATCTGACCTACTTTATAACGTCTAGCTAGAGCACCGAATTCAAAACAGCTCCACATTTTTTCTGCACGCGCCTACATTTTTTCAATGTAGCATACGTGTGTGATATTTTGAATCTGACCTACTTATAACTTTCGCTAAGACCGAATTGAAAACATCACATGTTTGCATTATCTACATTTGTCTGTAGCATTGTGACATTTTGAATCAAGCCTATTATATTTCGCTTACAGAAAACATAAATCAGTTCCATTTAATAATACTGACGATATTTTGCATCTGATTTTTATAACAGCGTAGCATTGAGAATGAATTCAAAACAGTCCACTTCTTGCATCAGCTATTTTCATACGTAGCATACGTGTGGACACGTTTTGAAGTCAAATCGGCCTATGTGTATTTGCAGCCTCTAAACAAAAGTAAAAGCATAAATCAGAATCCAATTTAATTAAATACAACATTCTTTATACAATTGACTTAGATGTGATATTATGAATCTGACATACTCTATAACTTTTCGCTAGAGAACCGAATTCAAAGCTGCTCTACATTTTTTGCATGTACCTACATTTTTTCGATGTAGCATACGTGTGGACACGTTTTGAAGTCAAACCGGCCTATGTGTATTTGCAGCCTTTAAACAAAAGTAAAAAACATAAATCAGAATCTACTTTAATTAAATACAATTGATTTAGATGCGATATTTTGCATCTGACCTACTTTATAACGTCTCGCTTAGAGAACTGAATTTAAAACAGCTCTACATTTTTGCATGCAGCTACATTTTATACGTAGCATACGTGTGGACACGTTTTGAAGTCAAACCGGCCTATGTGTATTTGCAGCCTCTAAACAAAAGTAAAAAACATAAATCAGAATTCACTTTAATTAAATACAATTGACTTAGATGTGATATTTTGCATCTGACCTACTTTATAACTTCTCGCTAGACAACCGAATTCAAAACAGCTTCACATTTTCTCTGCACGCACTTACATTTTTCAACGTAACATACGTGTATTTTTAAATCACACAGGTATGTTCCATTGAAAGTAATATAAAGCCGGTCTGACTTCAAAACGTGTATCACGTATTTTACATTGAAGGTATATAAGGCCGGTCTGGCTTCAAAACGGTGCACGCGTATGTTACAATGAAAAACATACGCGTGCACCGTTTTGAAGTCAGACCGGTTTTACTTACCTACTCGTTTAGATTGAAGGAAATCTTATTTCACGGTAATTTTTCTTCAAATATGTTTTATTTGTATTTGTTGTGAGCTTAAGCATGTTTTTAAATGTTCTAAGATAATTGGATTGCTTCAACAATTATTTATTTTAATAAAATGTAGTAAAGTTATTACGGAATGAGCTTCCTTTAATTAATTGTAGCTTGTTATTGATTTTATACAGGGTGACTTGTATTTGGTTTTCTATAATGGATGAATTATATACATTTTTGGATTGAAATGTTTGGTTTTCTTGGTTTTTATGATATTTATACGAGGTATTCCTCCTTTGCGAACTTATATGACTTAGATAACCTTATTATCATAACAATATATTGAATAAGATTTTGGTATTCCTGGGTGAACCGCTTAAATAACAAAGGGCTTTAATCAATTTTCTTTTATTTACTTTACTAGTTTCGGAGAATTTGTCCCTTTCGTCAGAAGCTTAAATAGAAGCATAATAGTTAAATTAATAATTGGACATTAATTACTTACTCTAGTAAATGCGTAAGATACCTCAAAAGCAACTGGCAGTGATTAAAATTAACAATTTAAAAGTATACTTTCTTTTGACATCTATAAATTTGGAAATCAAAATGACATGTTTTATTTTGAATATAGTAATCTAGATAATTTTTGGGATTATAATACAATTATAAAACTTATTTAATAATTCGATTGAGCGATGTTTAAAAAGTAAATAAACTAGATATTTAATATTATAAAAATAAAATAAATTTTAGAAGTAAGAATTCTTTATTTGAGATTTAAAAAAAAATTAATATTGGTATAATGAGGAATAAATGTTACTTAAATTATCTGTTACGTTCAATTTCACCCGACTAAATATTTTCGTTCCATTTCCGACTTTCTCAAATTTCTCCGACACTATCACCTCGACATTTTGTTTAACTACCTGTTATGAGTCACGCTTCTGATCAAGTATTACAATTTCGTAATTTACTTTGTACATTTTATTCTAAGTCTACAATAGTTCGTTAGTCAACAAACCTTACACCTTGATATCGATACATTATCGCAACGTCTTAATTCATACTAGTATTGTTCTTAACACATGCTACACGTTTTGAATAGTTTAGAAGTTTTCTTTCACATTTGGTTGCAAATTTGATAATGCGCTCATCGCGTTATTAAACATTCTTTCACGACAATTTGAAAGTGTAAGAACATATTACTCAATGTTACTTTACAAAGAAAAAAATATTTGCACCAATTCTGTTCTACGCTTATCCTTCTGATTCTTCCTTTCTGAAATACTGCACGGAGTATACAAGGATTGGATTATACCCGTGCTTCGGTTACCGCCTGTTTGATTACACACCACCTTGGTTGTTCTACCTCTGGCACGGATTAATTTTGGTGAGATTAGTATAAGGCGTTATGATAATTACATCTATACTGGGATTTTTGATACCAGTAGAAGGAAAATATATAACTTCAGGCTATTTACGTAATTTAATTGGATGTGTACTAAATTCCTATCCTATTTATTCTAATATATACACTCATATTTACAACATTTAATGTATTTGTTTAGTTCTGACACACGTTAGTAAACCCTTCCTCTTTACGCAAACATGATGTGGATAACATTTGACTAAGTGAAATATCTTTAACTGCTTAATAGCAAGCAATTTTATTCTAATAACAATATTTTACACCATCGCTGACAGTACAAATATTTTATTTATTACTTTAGTGTTGCAGTATACTTTGTAAAGCAATGCTTCTTGAAAATGTTTTCTTTTGCGCATTATGCTACAGTTCTAGTCACTAAACGTATGTCTTAATATTACATATTTTCTTTGATTCACTTGATTACCTGAAAGTGACAAAGTGTTTAGCGTTTTGATGAACTGTAAATATATGTCTATATTATTGAGTTTTTTTTTATTACTTGTGTAGAGATATTAAATGTTTACTAGACATACTAGCGCTCTGTCCTAATCATTTCATTACTAATTATTACATTATTGTCTTTATTTCAGCACAGCGATTTGTTTTGCTCGATTTATCGTATACTGCTCATCCCAATCTCCGATTGGTCTAGCCCGGCAAACCCTTTCGGTAGCGTTACCAGAAACTAAGGTAATAATATTGGTAACATATCTATGTCGGTTTTTGAGTTTAAACTGTTGTTAATTTTGTTTATATAATATTATTCTAAAAATAATCTTTTTTTATAGTTTGACTCAATTTCTAAAATGGTAACTCCTTCGAAATTTGGTGGATGACTAGTTGTATGTATATGTGTGGATAGTTTACATGAGGTTTTACCTAACTTTCCATCACTTTTATGTTGTGTCAGCCTTATTTTAATATATTGTTTAGATTCTATATTTTAATGTTGAAATGGAATTAATCCTGTGTGGAAGAGAATGATTTAAAAAGTAATTTATATATCGGCCAGAGTTAGTTGGTTTTTGATACCAATTAAAAAAAATATTGTTGTTATTGTCTCGGATTACTAATGTATCTAAAAATGGTATTTGTTGATTAATTTCTATTTCATGAGTGAATTTGAGCTGTGGATTATACTGATTAAAAGCTGCAATAATTGTTTGAATCATATTATAGGGAACGCTGCATAAAATGTCATCTACATTTTTATTATAAAGTTAAGGACAAATGGTAATGTTGGTATTATGGTTTGAATAAGTTCATCTATTACAATCTGTGAAAGTATTGGCGATAATGTGATCCCATTGGGGTTCCAAAAACTTGAAGATAGAAGGTATTTTGAAATGAGAAATTAATGTTACCAAAAACTAGTGTTAGTAGTAATCCAAGACAATAACAACTATCTTTTATTTTATTGATATCAAAAACGTACTAACTCTGACCGATATAAATTACTTTTCAAATCATTCTCTTCAACACAAGACTAACACAATTTTAGCATTAAAATATAGAATTAAGAAAATCTCACATCCAAAATTTCTCCAAAAAGGTTTATTAAAATTACAGAGGATATTCATTAATAATGGCTTTCGAAAATATTTTATTGATAAAATTTTATATCAACATCAAGACAATAACCATACATATCAAATACATCAATTGGAACCCAATACTTACAAAATCATTCTATTTAGTCAAAAATTATCCCCACAAATTAAACACACGTTAAAGAAAGAAAATACAAAAATAGCTTATAAATACACAAAATCACTAAGTCTTTTATTCGATAAGTTGAAAGATTAAGCTCCAAAAATGCTACTTAACAATACTATTTATAGTATTGAATGCTCTTGTGGAGGCACTTACGTTCGACAGTATAAACAATATATTAAAAGAAGACTGACCCAACATAAAAGTGATGGAAAGTTAGGCAAAACATTATGTAAACCATTCACACATATACATACAACAGGTCATAAATCAAATTTCAAAGACGTTACCATTTTAGAAATTGAACCAAACTATAAAAAAAGATTATTTTTAGAATCATATAGTATTAAAAAAATTAAAAACAGTTTAAACTCAAAAATCAATATAGATAATTTAATTATCATTTATTTCTTATTATATCAATATTAAATTCTTCTTTAAAAATCTCAAATAAAGAATACTTATTTCTAAAATTTATTTTATCTTTACAATATTGTAACAGGCTACTATTACGCGTTTTACTAATTTAAAACAAGAAGTAACAAAAGTCTTTATTACTCACTATTCACAAGTCTAATTAACAGTATATGCTTTATTTATAGATGTGTTCAGTACAATTAACAATAAAGCACTATTACACTAATGCTATTTACAAGCACTATTATATTCTTAAACTAAATTCGTAACCATAGGTCTATTGACAACAATAACACTACTATAATTTATTTATTACACTTTTGTCTATTTATGTACAAGCTGGCGGTACAATATACACGTTGATATAACACAAATTTATATTTAATAAAACATTAAAAACGTACTGACCAACTAACTATACACGAGATGATTTGTATACGACATTTTGATATAGGCTAACTCTGTACTTCATCAGCGGTCTTATATATACCCTGAATTAAATAGATGATTTATACTTCGGTATATGCTGGAAAGTTCAAGTCTTCTGTAGTATATACATTGCGGCGGCTCCGTAGCGTAGTGGTATGTGTGTGACTACCACGCCCAAGGTCCCAGGTTCGAATTCCGACACGGTTCGTTTGAAAAATGTTAGGCGAACATTTTTCATAAAAATTCACCCTCGTTCGGATGAGAGGTAAAATGGAGGTCTCGTGTGTGAGTGTTGTCACGCATGTTAATGATCCCTACCTTGCTTGGAACAGCAAGGGTTTGGCAAAATTCCAAATTTTCTAGGTAAAAAGAATTCGCTTCCTGGTTAATGTAGTACCTTCGGGTGGAGCATTGGAAAATCACATGTAAAGTATATACATTGCTTACGGCGCTTGTGTGTTTGACGGGTTTTCTAATAGTAGCTCGTAACAATATTAAATATCTAGTTAATTAATTCTCAAACATTGCTGAATCAAATTATTAAATAAATTTAATTAATAGTATTATAATCTCAAAAATTATATAGTTTACGATATTTAAAATAAGACATATGTAATTTTGATTTCCAAATTTATAGATGTCAAAAGAATGTATACTTTTTAAATTGTTAATTTTGAGCTTGATATGTTTTTATATTCACTGTTAGTTGCTTTTGATGTATTTTTACGTATTTACTAAGGTAAGTAACTGTTGTCCAAAGGAGACAAATTCTCCAAAACTAGTAAAGTAAATAAAGTAAAATTGACTGAAGCCATTTGTTATTTAAGCAAATCACCCAAGAATACCAAGATCTTATTCAATATTTATTAAATGTCGCGTATTAAAGAAGACCCAGTATATATACATATATATATATATATACATCCCACCATCAATTGCACGTCCGTACATTCTGATATTGCATTACATCCAACGTCCATGTGAAATACTACGTCCAGTATACGGACGTCGAATTTCCAGCATGTTAAATTTTTTGAGAAGCTTCGTAAGAGCTAAATAGATCATTTGGCAAAAATTAGGGTGGACGTCCCTTGACTGCAAAACATAAAAAAAATATTCATTTTTGGTTCAGCGTTTTTACAGCAGAGGCACTGCGTTCGTCGGGTGTATATCGAGACCGTATATCTAGCTGTCATGGTATCCACAATCACACGTCCGTAGAATTGGCAACGACGTACATCCTTGGAGTCGTTTGTTATTTCAGGGCCACTACAACTAATTTGCATTTCACTTTGTTCAAAGAATTGACTTTAATGTATTGTGGGAGTGGATATTTGTAATCAGTGCGCTTGCTGTTATTGCCGTTTACTAGGTAAGATAATTATTCAAGCTCAACGTTTTCAACGAATTATGTGACTGACTTGAAGGAGGAATGACTGACATTTCTATTGAAGTAATACAGATAAGATTTGTCAAAATTGATAAATGCATACATATAAATAATTGATTTTAATTAGGATATGATCATGGGACGTTAATTATTATTAGCACTTACCGTGATGTGACAATACTATAGTAATAACTTTTGAGCGATTTAAATCACTCAAGCGCGAAATAATTTTGCAATAATTAGTACGACATTGATTAAAACATAAATATTAGTTCAGTTTTGACGCAAATGTGACTTAGAATATTGGTGTATATACACCTTAATTATTTACATCAATCATATTCTGCTATAACGTAGTTTAAAATCATAATTATTTAGCCACGACAATAGGTTTACGTTGTTATTCAATGTGGTAAATTTTGACACCCTGCCATTGTGTTAAAATCTTTTATAGAATATATTATTAAATCGGTTGTGTAAATTAGTGAATTTTAAGAAACGATTCAATACATATGGATTACAATAATATTAGCCAAATAATAATTCTACGGACACTTAAATTTGACGTTAATGTGAAATATGATCACGCTTAAAATGTAGAACTTACTTCATACATAAATAGCAGATGTTGAGCGTTTGTCTACAAAGTAATAAATCACATTAATTAACTGTCTTTGTTATACGCAAAATGTCCTTGAAGTATACGTACTATTTTCAAGTGCCGAAGTTATTGAGAAGAACGTAAAAATATCTTCCTTAAATGTTATTAATAAATACTTTACCGTAAGACGTTCTATTCAAAATCTCCTTTACTAGACAAATTACCAAAGTCGTTGAAAAATTCATTATGCTGATGCTAATGATTAGATTTTGCAGGGTATTTAGGCATTAAATTGATCGTCACTTCGTTGTAATATTCCGCTATTTGTATTTCTTCAAGTTAATAAAAGATTATCTTTGAAAGTTGATTAATAAAGAGGAACTAGATAATGGATTTTTGTTTCCATGGAGGATATTATTATGCATTACGTTTATTGTAATGCCAATATGAGGAACGTAGACATATTACTAAATGCTAGAAATATACTTAAGGTTTATCAACACGATTTTACGAGTAAACTAAAATTCAATAAGCTTAATTTTACGCTAACTTTTTTCTTGATAATCGTATTTGTATACTTCAGAGTTAGAAAAATATGCCTTTAAAGTTGCGTACAGAGGCCACTTGATTGCCAAGGCATATGATTAGCATCGAAGTTGCTTCAAAATTTCACGGCCATAGGTGTAACACTAGTCTGTTCAGAGATAGCATAAAGATCATTTCTTATATAGTACACGATTACCAGTTAATAAAATTAACTGCCTAAAACTGTTTGCTGAAACGTTTTTGTATACAAGATTGCCAGTATAGCTGTTTTAGTAATGTGTAAAGTAGTTCTAATTTTAAAAGTTCACAAAAGTTAAATTAATTTGTCCGATTCTGAGAACTCATGGAAATAATTTCCGTAAACGTAGTCTCATAAGTTAAACTTAATTCTATACAACTTATTGCGAAAGTTTTTCGAAAATAATGCATATAGGTTAACACTGTGGCAAGATTTAAATAAAAGTTCAAATAAAACTTAATCCATCTAATAAATATTTAAATTACTAAATACGTATTTCGACAACTATGTGGTCATCATCAGTAAAAACCTGTAATTAAAAAAAAAAAATAATTTTAAATAAATAATTTACTATATTGTTGCTTTAAACACTATCGAGGATATTCTCCTCACCCGCAGGCTGGTGTTCTCAACAACAAACAAGTGATTGACATTATAACTTAAATCTACTTAATTTATACTAATTCTAAATCTACTGAAGCGGAACCAGTTTAATCTTGTTTTCTCATTGGTTTGTTGACCAATAGGAAAGCAAAGCAGATGACTCTATTGGCCTTTATCGGTGTTTAAGAGGGTCCTTTATATTTAACAATTTTAATTGATTCATAGGCATTTAAGGAGGAAAACGTTGGTACCGCTTTTAACAATTTAACATTTTCTGGTTTAACAGGGTTTGCTGGTTTCAAACATATATTTGAAACCAGCCACCCCGTTAAACAGAAAATGTTAAATTGTTAAAAGCGGTACCAACGTTTTCCTCCTTAAATGCCTATGAATCAATTAAAATTGTTAAACATAAAGGACCACTCTTAAACACCGATAAAGGCCAATAGAGTCATCTGCTTGCTTTCCTATTGGTCAACAACCAATGAGAAAACAAGATTAAACTGGTTCCGCTTCAGTAGATTTAGAATTAGTATAAATTAAGTAGTTTAAGTTATAATGTCACAATTCACTTGTTTGTTGTTGAGAACACCAGCCTGCGGGTGAGGAGAATATCCTCGATAGTGTTTAAAGCAACAATATAGTAAATTATTTATTTTAAATTTTTTTTTTTTTTTTAATTACAGGTTTTCTACTGATGATGACCACATAGTGGTCGAAATACGTATTTAGTAATTTAAATATTTTTTGTGGTTAAGGGTTTTTATTTAATTTTATTTATATTTTTCGCTAAGTACTAATAAATCATGGTTCATAGCTAGGAAGAAACAAAAATTGTATCATTTTCAATTCTACCCTAGGAGATATGATTATTTTAGGATTATTTTGATTACGTATCATGATATAAGTATTAACACAGACACACGTCTTCCTTTATAATAGAAAAATACAATTCAATCGAAACTTTATTCTTTCCAAAAATTGTACAAAAGTAGTTTCTGCTTAAAAACTTAACTTAGAAGCTAAACGTATTATTAGCAAAATAAACTGAAACGAAACGTTTGTAAAGCTATAATTATAGTAAGAGTAAATACAAAAATCAAAAATAATGTCTATATAACGTACAAAGTATACGATGTTACCAAAATACAGTAATTATTTTGACGAGACATACTTATTCTGAACATAAACTTTTATTTTTAGCCAGTTTTTATTGCCTAAA
Source organism: Platerodrilus igneus (assembly GCA_036346225.1). Classification (NCBI taxonomy): domain Eukaryota; kingdom Metazoa; phylum Arthropoda; class Insecta; order Coleoptera; family Lycidae; genus Platerodrilus; species Platerodrilus igneus. The sequence goes on from JARFIW010001241.1 coordinate 389,976, forward strand.
ATATCAGGAAACTCTGTTTTTAATTTTTCACACTCATGACGTTTTGGGGGTTTTTTAGATTTTATATGTTTTGCAAAGCAGTTTTAACAACTTTTTTTTGTTCATTAGTCCAAGGAACCAGTTGTCTCTTTTTCTTTGAGTAGTTTTGATTGTGTTCGTTTTCATTGTTAGCTTTAACTATCTCTTGGCATCTTTCAAGCTTTACTATTAACACCTTATTTGTTGGTATTTCTTTACACTTTTTGGTTTGATCTTCTTCTAAGTTTACAGAGTCTTTTAAGCTCACTTCTATATCTTCATTAAATGGAGTGACTTCCATTTCATCATAATTCATGTCAGTTTCTGTTATGACCGGTTCGTTCTCCAAGTCAAAGTTAATTTCGTCTAATGTTTTTCCTTTAAATTGCGCAGCTTTTCCATCTTCCATTAACATAAGCAATTTTGATATCTTAGCCGTTTGATATATATCGTCTGGCAAGCGGTAAGATTGCCTGTGAATACCAATTGTGTGTCCCATGAATGTGGCCAATTGCTCAAGGTCATTTTCGGTCATGTTAAAAATTTGAGCAAGAGTTGCCATATGTTTCCTCAACCTAGTGCATGTTAAAGCATTTGGATTTTTTGCGCCACAACTTTCTGCGTATTTTTTAAATGTTTTGTAGCCATAAATGGGTTGAGTTGTTGCCGGGTTTCCAAACAAATACGGATTTTCTTTTGTTACAAAGTTGTTTCTATAATTGAGTAAAACAGTCAAGTGTCTTTGAACGTCTGGACTAAATAGAACAGGCACTCCTCTACCTCTTTTTCCCCTTATTACCACTCTCTTATATGTTTTTATTAGAATTCTCTCGGTGCTAGTAATCACATCCAAAAATTCTTCATAATTTTGATTGTCTTCGGAAATAGAGTCGGATACGTAAGTTCTTAATAATAGTCTTTGCAGCTCTCCGGGGCGACGTCGGTTTAACAAAATCACCCTACAATAAACGGTTTCCAGTAATTTAATATATTCAACAAGCCCACCTTTGCGCAGTAGACTACACTCTGCGGCTTCACCCTGTGATAACAAGTGTTCTTTAAATATTTTTAGGTCGCTAGCTAGTGGTAGTAGTGTAACCTTATTCCACTTTTTTATGGATAAATCATTAATTGCCTGACTTGATATTTGATATCGCCATTGTGATTTAATTAAATGAATTAAGGTCTTCAAATCGGATTCCAACTCTGCTTGTAGTACCGAAGGTCCAACCTTTTTTTGATACACCTGCAGGAGAGCAATATCGCAACACTGCTTTAGACTGGTTCCTAGATTTAGCGCTAAAGTAGGTGATTTAAAATAATCGTCGTGTTTGTCATATTTTGCAACTAGTTTTGTAGCATGAACTAAAACTTCGAATTTTTGGGGCTTCAATGCATCAACTAAATTGTTTATTGTTAAATCTATTTTTTTTAACTCGATTAGTAATCTTCCCAGTTCCCTCATCTTTCTTGAAGCAACATTTATGAAATGTTTTTCTCTATGGATTTTAATATATTGTGCTCCAAACTGAGTAATAGTGAGGTCTTTTTTTGCAACAAGAGAAATTTCATCGGCACGCATTCTGGGAAAAACGGTTTCTTTAAGAGCACAATCAACCTGTATGTTTTTTAAAATAAAATTCTGAGCTGTAGATAAATGATTTGACCCAGGGTTTGCGGTACACCGCTTTCTATGACGCCAAAGACTTTTTGTAGAGTAAAACCCGTAACAGTCAACACAAGGCATAAGTTTTACATTAACAACTGGTGTTTTAATTGGTTTCCCTTTTTCAGAATTTTCTATAAAGTTGCCTCTTTTTCTAATGGCTGTTAACAATTGCTTTCTTTCTTTACTATTATTACTAAAGCTAAATGCCTTTTGAACCTCACTCTCCCCCGAATGATTTCGATTTAAGTGCCTAGCAAAGTTCTGTACTAAAGATTCGCAATAATAGCAAAAATTTTTCTTATGAAAGTCCTTCGTTTCGCTTCTTATTTTGCTCGTTCTTTTGATTGGTTGTTGTATTTTTGTGTTTGCTAAAATAATGTTATCATGGTTGTTACTGGTATGGTACTGCACATTTGGGAGAATAGTGGCATTATTTGAAGTGTCTTCTGAAGTATCTGGTACACTTGACTCCGCATTTTTATCATCGCTTTTATCAGCAGTATCTTCGAATGAGTTTGTGGAATCCTATAAGAAAAATCGTATTCAAGTTAAACAAACCGACACTATTCATTTTATTTGTGTTAAATATTAAGAAATATTTTCAAAGAAAATACCAGGATGTTTGTTTGATCGATTGCTAATGTTTCAAGCACATTATGTTTACACAGTAGGCTTTAAAACGATCAATGTTTACTCTTTGTACGTTTGTTGTGGTTCTTTTTCCTTTTGTTGAGAATAAAACCACATAGAGTTTCTAAGCGTTTATTTATTGATGTTTTGATTTATGGCCTATTTCAAAAATCAATAGAGTTTTTAGATGTTATTAAATATACGTTTAAAAACTATACTTTATTCCCAACAAAAAGACATTAGAATTCCTTATTTCATTATCACCTTTACATTTTTGAGAAACGTATTCACTAAATGTAGGTTAATTAACTTAAACAAATGACATATGAAGGAATCGACAGTAATTGATATTAGATTATCGACAAATGTCCAAGGTATACTGTCCAACCTGTAAAGATACAAAATTATACCGGGATACTAAAAATCATTTTGGCCATGGGTGGGCGTGAAGTAGAATTACTGTATTAGCTTATAACAGTCTCTTACAATTTCATGGAGTTCTCATAAGTAGGATAAAAGACTAAAATTATTTGACTTAAGTAAGTTCATGGTGTATGTTTTAAAATCCATTGATACTTTTGATTAAGATAATTTTTGTATCGTAAAATAATAACGTTTTTATTTATACATGTTCACTATAGTTACAGTCTTATGGAAATCGAGACGAAACTGGCCAGTAAAAAGAGACCTGGTCACCAAGTGACAAAAACAAACTGAGTAAACTGGGGCACTTGCTTTAATCGGACTATTCAATAACCAAATTAAATGCTATAAGGAATTTCTGGTTTAGACATCTATTAAATATTGTTAAGCAGTTTTCAACAAATGTTTTAGAAAAACAGCAACTGATCATACAGCGTCTGTACATACTCTGTTGAAAGGAGTGGCGTGCCCTCGAGGAAGCTAAGTAGCACAATTTTCTTCTACTCCTGACTATTTGTGCCGCCCGCAAGAGCACTATCTGAAAATTCCATTTGAATAAATATAGAAGACAATCAACATTTTCTTATTTATTGTTTTATTTATAGTTTTTAAAAGACATGTCACTGGACTCAAGTACCGTTGGAATTTTAAAATTTATTGATATATCATGCTTCCAATGAATAGAAACAATTTTTGTTTATAGAATCTTTTTGTGACTCTTCAGGCCGTAGGTTGAGTCAAAAAGCGAGAGGAAACAATTTGCTTGTTTGTTCCATTCGAAATTCATTGTTTTTAAGTTAGTGAATCATAATAACTCGTTGATAACGAGGTGCAAGTTGTTTAAATGATAAATAATTCCAATTATTGTTGTTAACAATTTAATTATTCCCGAAAAATGTTTTATATTGTTATGCCCAATGTTTTCCTTATTTTTAAGCCGTTGGCACTATTTACATTTTATATTATTTAGTGCTTTAGGTTTGCATTTATACGACACAAAAGGTATTTATAAAATATGCTTATTTATAGAAAAGAATTGTCTCTGAAATGGCAATAATATAACAAAGTATATCGATTGCAATGACGAAAATTAAAAATTTTATTAATATGGTCCAAGTCGACGCTTTAGTGAAGATGCAGTCATGGCGTCAATTTTATTAAATCTTCTTCTTTAATGGCGTCTTTGACTTACTCTGTATATGCAAATACAATATTTTAAATAAAAATTTCTTCATTTGGTCGTTATAAGTAACGCATTGAAAGATTAACCGAATATCTTTGTATACAGCGAATTCCTTACAATCAAGAAGTTTCTTCTAAATGTTATTAGTACTCTTTTATTACAATATCTAATTTAAGATTGTTTCATTTCCATGCTCTATGATTAAGATTTGCGCCCATCTCTTAAATCGCCCATTCTCTACTAGCTAGATTTTAATAAATGGATTACTATGTTGTTTGTCTAATATAATCCATTGTAGTCTTCAATAATTTTAACAGCTGTATGAGAAATTCGTTCATGCTGCTGCTGAACACTACCATTCAGCTGTTAAAGTGCTTCGTTGACCCGTCGCATCTCCGGTATAAGAAAAAATTTATTATACTAGGAAGTAAAGTTATTTACCTCTTGTTCGGATGTAGTATAGTCTGGATCTTTATCCAAATCATCTTCATTTTCCGGTGACGATGGAGTTGCAGCAGGTGACGGTAATGTTTTTTCATTTTCAACCTCTGTACAATTATCTTTGTGCTACATAGACAACAATAATTACAACTGGGCTTCTATTATGATTGCCTATCTTACCGAATTGTCTGATGAGGTTACACTGTCATCTTGCACATTGTGAATTGGAGATAAAGGTACATTGCAGAACCTTCTCCAAGTTTTTGGTATATTGGCAACAGCTTCCTACGTAATATAAGTTACATTAGAACCTGACAACTAAATATCAAATTTTATCTTATATTTAATATATTATTGACAATGGGAATACATGCTCCGTTTTATCACTTGGTAAAAATTTAAAAATGGAATTAGCTAGAATAATAAAAAGTGCAAACACAATTGCGTAACGAAACTAATAATATAAAATGGATATTTTAAAAACATGAAATTGTTAATGTTCCTGACTATTGCTTAACTATGTTTAAATACTAATATTATAAACAAGTTTAATTAATTGTTGGAGCCTTTCATGGCCGGAATAATTATAAATATTTATGGTTCCGGATTGGGACCGTGTCATTTGATAAACTATGGTCTACGTTTCGCCCACTTTTGTAAGGGACTTTATCAGACCAAGAAAAGAAGAACAATTATAAATATAAAACAATAATAATAAAAATAAGAATGATAAAATATTAAGCAAACAAGTGTAAAAGTATGAAAAGTTACTTCTGAACTAGCAGACTCACCAGCCCATTCAAGCCAAAACGTGTCTTGTGGCAAAGTAACTTTGCACAAGACACCTTTTTGGCTTAAATGGGCTGGTGAGTCTGCTAGTTCAGAAGTAACTTTTCATACTTTTTACACTTGTGAACTGAATATTTTATCATTCTTATGTTTATTATTATTATTTTATATTTATATTTCATTTTCTTTTCTTGTTCTGATGGAGCCCCTTACAAAAGTGGGTGAAACGTCAACCTTAGTTTATAAAATGACACGGCCCCAACCCGGAATTATAAATATTTATAAGTTTAATTAATTTGCATAGATACAAACCAATAGTTAGACTTACTACTTCCTTGGGTGGATCAAATGATTCCTAGTAACTACATCAGTGAACACAAAGAGTATGAACTATTTTCCAAATTCAATTAAAACTACATCCAGTAGTAGTAACAATAGTTTATGTAATATAAGTGAAAGCAATTATTTTTGTACAAAAATATTAATATTAAAGGAGCAAGCCTGACGTCAATTTTTTAGAATATTCTGAAACTTTTCTACTCACATTTGTTTTACTACGAAGTTCGCTCATGGTAAATCTGGAAAAGTAGACATGTTAGTATGATGTTTGTAAAGAATGAATTGATGTTAGTCATCGTGATGTTACTAAACAAATTCAAATACACATGCATATTTGAATCTTACGTACATCTAGTGGGTGTGCATTTATTATTATTATATGTTATTTAATGCGCAAAATTTACAATTGTTTTTATTGATAAACTGTTACACATATCAACGTCAAATCACACAACAATTTTTAATAAAATAATATGTTAGTTGTTTCGTATTCGACTTCAGAAAATTTTTGTAAACTTTACTTACATAAAATCTGCTTGGTCTGCAGTGTCTCATAGGTTTGATATACGTAATACCTAATCATGAAAAAAATAATAGTACTTAAACCTGATAATTATTGTAAACAACCACGGGTGACGGTTTTGCAATATTCTCAACAAAGGCTGATTGTGCGAAAGAATTATGTGAAAAATTATTAATTCGGCAAATGTTCAAGTGCTGGGGATCTTGGTAACCGCAGGTTGCTTAACCCCCTTCGCATACCATTGAATATCGGTGAAATCGGGTAAATAAAAAAAAAAGTAAAGGTAGACCTGGATTACACTGTTGCACGCAGATGGTGAAAGATGTAGGCTGTGGGAATTTCATGAAATGTGTAGACTAGCTCAGAATGGGAAACAATGGAGGTACGCGTCTAATCAGTTTTGAGAGTGAAGACATAATGAGAACGTGATAAAAATGTTAAAAGTGAAGCCCCTTATCATTATTTTATTCTAAATTTGTATTTTCACTGTACAGCGAAATCTGTTTATAGTACCTAAACTAATACGTAAAACCCGAATATTTAGATTAATTTAAATTTTACACATATGTATTAAATTTTACACTATTTCTACAGTTGTTTTTATTATTATAAGAATTTTTCGCTTTCAATTTTAAAGAAGGTTTGTTGTTTGATATTTGAGCAATAGTAGTAACAATCTTAAAAAATAAAATTTACTGCATTGGGTTGACAATTTGGGAAATGTAGTGTACAGTGTGTCCCAAATTGGATGTATTAAATGGGTAACTTAGTTGTTATTAAAGATACAATAAAACTGTGTGCGCAGTCATGTGCCAACTTTTTGAGATCAATTCAATGGTGAAATCACAAATGAGCGATCTTCTTTTGTTTTCGAGTTATAGCCAAAAATTGATATTTTTAACAATTCTATTAATTCGTATAACTCGTTTGGTTGCAAAAATATCCAAAAATACTGTAATAGTTTTTTATACGGTTTTTTACGTAGAATACAGTGACGTACGCAAATATTTAATATTTATAATACTTTTGAGGTTATAATATAAACTTGCATTTTTTTAAATGGAAACCACAATTGGTTGTCACTTTATTTAAAAGCTCTTTTACAGCTTTTCAAAATATATAGTTTAATATAATTATCTTTTCAAATGGCCGAATTATTCCATGTTTTGGTATAATAAAATAATTTATTATATTGGTAATAAATAGTTGGCCGCGAAACAAAAGGTAAACAAAAAACGACAATTGTTTGTATAACAAACGACAACGAGCTTCAATCATATCTATTGCACATGCAATAAATTGTATTGTTAGTTTGTAAGTGAAGCATCAGTCTGTTACTAAATGGCAAAATTTGAAAATTACGAAAAATACGATATGCTAGTTGCATTTATTGAGTCTGCAAGAATTCCTCTATCAGTAAAAACTTTATATTTTAACAGGTAATTGTGTAACTAATAGCAAATAATATTACTATGTCGTTTGTAAATAATACAGGTATCCTGAAAGACAACAACCTAATATTAACATGTTTAAAAGGATAGATAGTAATTTACAACAGTTTGGCTGCTTTGAAAAACCTAGAACGAAACAGTATGCAGTTTTTAATTAAGAGCAAACTACTGTTTCAACCATAGCATGTGTGGAAACAAACCCAAGAACATCATGTAGGAAAATTGAAAAGGAAATGGGTGTATCTAAATCAACAGCTTCAAGAATATTGAAGCGTAATAAATATCGACCCTATAAAAATAAAATTAACCATAGTTTGTTTCCCGACGATTTTCAAAAAAGAAGGCGATTTTGTCAATGGTATCTTCGTAAATGTGCTGCTACTAACAATTTTGGAAATAACATTATATGGTCTGATGAAGCACTTGCTGGTCGAATGAAAATACATATCAAACATACGAGGCGTCAACAAAGCCGTTATGGTTTGAATATTTGTTGCTACATTGTTGGTGGCAAATTTCAATATCATATTTTGAAAACAATCATTCAGCTTGTCGCTATATTGAAATTTTGTATACCAACTTGCACGAATTACTGGAGGACATGCCTCTCGAAAAAGACAAAAGTGTGGTTCCAACAAGATGGTGCACCCCCGCACAACGCTATAATTACTCGTGATTATTTAAATAGAGAATATCTCAATAAATGGATGGGTACGTTTGGACCTGTTCAGTGGCCGCCTAGATCTCCTGACTTGTCAATATTGGACTATTTCTTGTGGAATTTTTTGAAAGAGGAAATCTATAAAACCCAAAACCATAGTATTGAAGAGTTGCGGAATTCAATTGAAACAGCATTTCGTAAAGTTAAGGCGGTTTATTTATTAAATTCTATTAAGTCTTTAATAAAACGATGCGAACTTTGTTTAAGAGAGAATGGAGGCCAGTTTGAACAATATCTCTGAATTATCAGTAAATAAAACTATTGTAGTATTCCCATCTGTGTTCTAGTGTTTTATATATATTATGTGTGAGGGTGTGTGTAGGTGAGGGTGTGTGTGGTTGTGTGCGCATGCGTGGGCGCGTGCTTGTGTGTGTGTGTTTGTGAGGGTATGAGGTGTGTGAGTATGTGTGTATTTGTGTATCCATATATGGATTATAGACTGTTTAAATGTGGATAGGAAAGAATAATTTTCAATTTAAGAGTAGTTATATTAATTTTTGTAATATATGTAGTTATGATATTGTATTCTTCTAGCTTTCAAACTTTGTTGTTTAGAGTGGTGTGGTACAATAATAAACTCTTGTTTTGTGTTTACTTTTTGTTTCGCGGGCAACTATAAATTACCAATACAATAAATTATTTTATTATACCAAAAACATAGAATAAATCGGCCATTTGAAAAAATAATTATACTAAACTATATATTTTTGAAAAGCTGTCAAAAAGAGCTTTTATATAAAGCGACAACCGATTGTGGTTTTCATTTAAAAAAATGCAAGTTTATATTATAACCTCAAAAGTATTATAAATATTAAATATTTGCGTACGCCACTGTATTCTACGTAAAAAACCGTATAAAAGACTTCTACAGTATTTTTGGATGTTTTTGCAAACAAACGAGTTATACGAATTAATAGAATTGTTAAAAATATCAATTTTTGGCTATAACTCGAAAACAAAAGAAGATCGCTCATTTGTGATTTCACCATTGAATTGATCTCAAAAAGTTGGCACATGACTGCGCACACAGTTTTATTGTATCTTTAATAACAACTAAGTTACCCATTTAATACATCCAATTTGGGACACACTGTACATATTAAGACAAATGTCGGGAAAATGCGGCATATGCCAGACAAATGGGGTGAATGTCGAGAAAATATGACAAATGCTGGTCAAATGTAGAGGAAATGTGAGAAATGTCGAGCAAATGTGGCAAATATTAGGCAAATGTAACAAATGTAGCAACTGTTTGATAAATAAAAAAATCTCTTAAAACTTTACTAGGTAATATCATAAATAAGCGCTTTTATTTCAACTGTATAGCCTCACTGTTTTAAAGTTTGAATTGTGATCAATATTTTTCTATCTACTACACTTTCAAAAACTTATATCTCAAAATTATACTTTAACTAAATTTTATCGATCTGCATGAAACACTCATACTATGTTACGTATATTTCTTTACGTTATAACATCCTTACATTTTTGTGATTAAATATCCCGTTTTTGTCAATATCCTATTTCACGGATGAGATTATTAATAAATTATACGATCCGCCTATAATCCTTCTAACATTCAATATTTATTATAGTTACTTGATTTTGTTTAAATCGTAATTAGACACAGCCAGGTGTTATCTCAAATTTTGCTTGCATTTCATTTCAATTTACTATTATGGGTTTGTGAAAATCCTAATGTAAAGCAAATTTTATTATACGTTCGTTGAACACCTAATCTTTGTATTGCGAATGTGAAGTGCGAATACATGGTATTATGGAATCTCTGTACATTATCGTTTCTATTGCATTCACGATTCTGATGTGGAATAAAAACAAGTTCGATCCCGTTATCAAGATATATTGGGTTATGTTATTTGAAAGGAGTTTTCCAGTTTGTTCATAGTCGACGAACAGGATCATCTTTTGACGACAATTTTGTCCTGTTTGATTATTGTATCCATTTATAACGAATATCATAATTTCGAACGCGTAGTTGTGAAAATTCCTGTGCAATGGAAAACTTCCTTTACTTTTCTGCGTGATTGGTTAGTGACTAATATTTGTATTGCTTCGCTAATGGGAATGTTTAATGTTTTTAGTCCAGCTCCCGGTTTCCTGACTTTGTATTTTGGGTATATCCGTAACCCATTTTTAAGTCCGAATCGAGGGTTCCGGTTTCTATATGATCCTCTGGACCACACTCATCTGTCCTTGACCTGGAAATTCCACATAGTATTTTTAAATATTTGGCTGGCTACTGTGGTATGTTGGTTGAGTCACCTAGATCCTGAACAACATGCTTGAGGTAAACATTAGAATAGAGTACCAATCATTATATAACGACAACTTTGATAGCTCACGTTACGGTTTATTTATTTGTAGATACTGGATGAGGCACTACATGCGAACTATTCGCTGACATTTAAACGACAAGTATTATAAAAAAAAATTCTTAACAAAGTGTATGCAGAGTGATTAGTGTTTTTATTTTTGAAAAAATTTTAATCATTCCAGAAAAGCTAGTCTTATCAAATGTGGTATTTTTATGCATATTTGAATTATAAATTAAAAAATAATGTCCCTATCCCTATCTATGACCGTTTTTAAGATAAATCGATTTTAAGCAAATTTCAAAATGTACGCCAAAATAAAATCAGCAAGTCAGTTCCGATCAAGTTTTGATTACGATGTTAGTTCTTAAGTTACGTTTTTTCAATCCATATTAAGGTTGCCTATACCTAATTCCAGTAATTTCTGAGAAATTTCGAAATTTCATAATTTATCAATTTAGTTTATTATACCATTATTTCCTGCAACATATGCAGTGTTACTGATCAAAATGCTATTCTTATTTGTTTTTGCATATCTCCTGGAGTGGTTGCTTAGTATTGTAAAATATATTCTTAGTGTAACCTCAAAGAAAAAAGCGAGTAGAGTCAAACAAGGGAACCTTGGTGGCCATTCACAAACGCCAACTCTTCCTATTCATTTATCTGGCAAAGAGTATTCAAGCAACGCCGTACCATTAGACTGTAATGAACTGCAGCATCATCTAAATGCAACTGCAATTTACGTTTCGTAAGCAATGGGACATCTGATAGTTTTGGCAGGCTATAACGCAAAAATCGACGAAATTTGCCGGCATTTAAAATACCATCATAAAAATAAGGACCTATTACATGTGATCCTACCATTCCTCCTCATACATTCTAAGCCCAACGATGTTGATGATCAAGAGTGTTAAAGAAATGAAGATTCTTGTCACTGTACTGGTGAAACTTTTCTCAGTTTACTAAGCCATTATAATGGAAATTAGCTTCATGCTTAAAGAGAATAAAATTAAAAAAAGTTACCCTCGCATACCATTTTGTCTAAAACCCATAAGAAAAACCCAATTCGCATGTCTAAATCTATAACATTAAGTTTCTGGCGCATCTGAATATGATAAAGATGAAATTTGTGTTTTTAAATCATTCTAGAAACAGTTCTCTTGCTTATACCTATTTCTTCACTAATACATGACAAGTGTAAACCCGCCATAGGGTCGCTTCAGAATCATGTTAAAATCTACCAAAGAGGTAGTCTAAACAATAATGAGTATTAGTATCTGACAAATTGTAACAACCCGATTTTCAATCGCTTTGTTGAGCATAAATTTTATAATTATTTTTTATATAATGTTACGCTACTGCGTACCAATTCTTATGGTATTAATAGTTGACACAATTTAATTATCACTTGTATATTTCACGAATCGTGGTGGAATTATATGTACGTTTTACAAAGCCTGCATACACCGTGGTGGAATAACCTCATACAAGCGAATTCTTCTATATTTTAAAAAGCTTTCGTTATACATCTACGGTACCTGAAATCGCATAATATTTACAATACAATGTAGTGAGAGGGTTTAGTTTCTGGTATTTAAACATATGGTGCGGCCTATGGCCGCAGGACCGGACGAATTCATTGGGGTTTTGCAGGAATGTGGTTGCAGATGTAAAGAAACAGCAATGATTCTTGGCTTTTTGGTGTGTGGTCTTTGGGGACAGACGTGTTTATGTGTGTGCTTAGAACACGTGAGTATTTATTTTGTTGGATGACATTTTTTAATAATGCAAAGCAACCCTTTGCTATGAGTTTTATTTCGATTCTGCGTCTCTTTTGTAGCGTCTTATTAATTTGTAGGAAGGATTACTTTAATTCTACATAGACGCTACGACGGTGTGCTATTGCTTAGGTTATTTAAAAGAAAATTCCTTTGCTTCAACTACCGGTCATTGGAACGTAATAAAGACGTGAACTAACCTTTGTTAATAGCTCAGTAAAGAAAGCTTTTCGGATTTACGTGTCAAACTTTTGTAGTGTTGTAAAGGTTAATTATTATAGACCAGTTGATACTGTTTACTTTTGATCGCGGAAATGTATGTTCGTTCTACCTATAGTCGCTAAAGACGGGGTGCGGGAGCCGTGTTGCGAGCTATAGTCCGGTCTGTTTTTGTGAATTATATTGACATTAAATTACGTTCGCGTGTTCCAAAAATAATCATTGAAGAGAGCATACGGTATTAACCCATGGAATCCTTGATTTAATCTGTACATACGGATACCGTGTTGTAAAGACAGTAATGCATAGTTGTGTTTCACAGTGCTTTTGTTAATATAATTAAAGATCTTAAGTTAATCCTAGTTAGGCTAAAGATTAGGTATATGTGACGACGTGCACGTCCCTAGATATCAATTAGGTTAGATAGAATTACGTTTATATTATGTCGGAATAGTGGGCCCTGTAGGCCCTATTTCATTTCGAGTTCAAGACTGTTTATTTATTTGTGTATATATCTGCTTTTCCGGACAGTCGATGGTAAAATAAAATGTTATTTCTTTTCTAAACTATGAAGTTTATTTCATGATTACTTTTATTAGGTATCAGTGCCTTTCCGCTGATTGGCGCCCATGTTTATTATAAATTGTTAATATATGTATCGATGATTTTTATCCATATCGCATATTTGGTAAGTACAAGCAAGGGTTTAGTTAAGAGTTTGAACCACGACCTACGCCGCTGAGTTTAGTCTGCCTGGCCTTAATTAACCGTCTTGACTGGTCTTTACAGGCCCTCGACGGACGGTTGATTAGGTAATTATTACAAAATGTAAACCCGCCATAGGGTCGCCTCAGATCCTTATATAATATTTGTTGAACAGTATTGGTATCCAACAAGTGTAAAACCGCCATAGGGTCGCCTCAGAACCATGTCAAAAATCTACTAAAGAGGTAGCCTAAATCATAAGAAGTTTTCCTCTTCAAGATAAATATAAAAAACGCCTGTTTAAGCCTCACGGTAACATAATCGCACACCTCTTTAATAACCATCCTCCCAATCGTATAAATAGAAACATGTTAAAAAATGTTTTCCAAGCCTCAAGTTATTCAATTATATGAAATTTAACTATATATAAATTAATCAGCTGATTTCACGTTAAGCGTATTGACAACCTCAAAGTCGCTTCCAGGGCGCAACACAAATTGAAGGCACTCGTTCTTCTAAACTTTAAAATGTTCACCTATTGTATTCAAACTAAATAGATCAAACATTAGTAAATCATAGTCACCTTCAATTTGTGTTATAAATGTCAAACTTGAAATTTTGTTTATTTTGACAAAGTCCTAGGTCATGGTTCGAAACGTAAATAACGACGATTTTAACAACTACAAGTGGTTTAATTCCCAAAAAAGATTAAGAAAAATTCTGCATATACTTAGTTAAAAAAATTTTTTATACTGCTAGCAAATAGTTCGTATGTAATGCCCCATCCTGTATATGTATGTGGATAAATGTAATATTTTTTTTATTTGTATGTTACTTATATCTTAATTATTGTTTGATTTTTTACGTTGTTTTGTATTTCTATACTTTACTGTCGGGCTGTAGGTTCATCGGTTTCGTTTTGATTGACTTACCAATCTTCGTCTGTGTTAACGCGGCAATCTTCTTCTTTCTATTTCCCCTTCTGTTGTTGGAATTTGCGGCAAGCCGTTCTTAACCGCCTATAGTCCTTTTCTTTCTGCACCGCTCGTATGACTGTAACAACTAGCTTGCGAAATGAGAAGATTATATGTATACTGATAGTTACTGTATTATTTTGAAAATTTTTATTATTTGGTCCAAGCCTCCTCCCCAATATTGTAATAATACAGTATTGCCCGAAATAAACAGTACTGAAACTAAGTTGGCGGTGTTTTTATGCGTGCGCTGCCACACTCAAGTTAGCTAGTATAGACCTGTCAAGTAAACCTCAAACAAGTAATTAGTAGGGCCTAATTGTTAAAAATGGTGTTAAGTACAGAGGAGAAAGTGTTTCTGGTAGAGCATTATTTTCGTTCATACGGAATCGGCCGACATAATGGTGCAAGTTTGCTATACGTGTCTGATCAATTCACACAAAGGTTTAATAAACGTTCTCCAAGTAATGCTGTACTTTTGAAGGTTATTGAAAAGTTTAGAAATACAGGTAGTGTATTGTGCCAACGAAAAGGAAACTCGGGGCGTCCCAGGACAGTTAACAACAACAATAACCATGAACGTGTTTTGAGCAAATCTTAGAAAATCCGAAAGTCAGCCAGGCAAGGACAGCGTTACAACTTGATTTAAAAGAACTTCCTTTCAAAGAATCCTGAAGGAGCTGGGTACATTTTCGTATGTGATTCAGATACATCAACAACTACATCCTCGGGATTATCGCAGTAGAGTGGAATATTGCGCCAGAATTCTCGCGTTACAGTATGAAAATCCTGAATTTTTGAAAAATGTTTGGTTTTCAGACGAAGCACATTTTCACTTGTCAGGCTATGTGAATCGTCGCACAAATCGATTTCTGGGCTTTGCCAGACCCGATGAGGTTCAAGAGGTTCCTTTACATAGTGAAAAAGTGAGTGTCTGGTGTGCTGTTTCCGGACACGGAATCATTGGTCCGTACTTTATCAAAGAGAATGGTAGGCAAGTCACACTTAATCAACAGAGGTACAGACAAATTTTAACACGATTTATCCCTGATCTACGTCAATTCTGTCGTGTACGTAATTTGGCATTTCGAAACCAATTTTTTCAGCAGGACGGGGCAACTTGCCATACTGCTGCCGCAATTCGTCAATTTCTTCAAGAACATTTTCCAAGCAAATTCATATCACGATTTACTGACTTCCCTTATCCTTCACAGTCTCCAGACCTCACACCTCCAGACGCATACATTTGGGGCATGGCTAAAATGCCGTTTTCAAACGGGCACCACAAACCATCGATGAATTAAAGGATGCCGTTAGAGTCTTCTTCGCAGCCCTGAGACAACCCTTATTCAATAACATGACCAGAAACTTAGAACATCGTTATGAAGTCTGTCTCGAACGAGGAGGTGCACATTTAGAACATATAATAAAGTGTCAATAATATGTATTTTTTAAATATACAAAACAATTACAATTTCAGTACTGTTTATTTCGGGCAATACTGTACTTAAGTTATTACAGAGTTTTATTCAAGTTTCGTATGTCTTAGTACCCTACATGTGATTTTTCAATACTCCACCTGATGGTACTACGTTGGACAGGAAGCGAGTTTTTTTTTAATCTAGAAAATTTTGAATTTTGCAGAACTCTTGCTGTTCCAAACACGATAGGGACTTTAACGTGCGTGACGACACACACACACACACACACACACACACACACACACACACACACACACACACACACACACACACACACACACACACAGGGCCTATTTTTGTGAAAATGCTGCCTAGCATTTTTCAAGTAGAGAAACTGTTTAGTACCGCCAATAACAGTTGAACAGGAAAGAAAAGCGAGATTACGGCATAGCAGGGAATGGGAGCAGCAAACATACAATCGCCAATTTTGATACTGTAAATTTTTTTGTTCTAAAGTTCTAGCCAGTTTTGGTAATTTATTTATACCCTTACAAAAACATTTGGTATTTTCCTAATCGAAAGTCCGTGCCTTCTAAATTAGGCAACATGAACATTAATTGCTATTTATAAGCAATCGTAAATGAATTAGGCAAAATGTATTGTTAAAGTTTTGTATTATCACTAAAAATATACCCTTCAGTTTTTCGAAGATGTTTACTATAATGTTACTGTGTTAAATTTTTACACTATTTGCACCTTTAGAACAAAATTTTGTACTTAAAAAGGTAGATAAACCGTTAAACTTACAAGCTGTGACTACTGTTTTGTATGTGATGTGACGTGTATTAATATTTGGCGAACTAAATATCAATATATATATAAACAGTAAGCTTTTTATTCTCAAATGTTGAAGTACAAAACAGGTAAAATACATTTCAGCTGTTTTGTTAGCAATTGTTTTCAAACAGCACTTGATATTCTAATCCCCAACCGCTTGAACTACCGGTCATCATATTCGCAGAATAAACATGATACCGCGACTCCACTCTTGCTTAGACCTTGAATTTAAACGTAATCTGTCTCACTGTTCTGACAAAATTCATGAAAACGCAAAAACCTGATATCAAAACCCTTTTTAACAATATTTGCAATGCGTAGTTCTAAACAAACCCGTCGCGCATTTCAACTTCTTTGGCTTTTCTAAAACCCTTTCTACTTTTTAATAAATGGTATGTAGGTAGTTTTTTAAGAAAAATAATATCAATTATCACTGAAAATGAAACATGTTTACACGGCTTAATTTCTATAATAAGCAGAATTACTTATATTATGAAATAAATTCAATTTGTAATATAAACTGTACTCACCACTTTTAAATTCAATGAAATTCATACAGCAACTGCACGGAAAGCACAAAACACAACGTGTATTCGGGTCATTCCCATTTAGCTAATTTGTTGAATACGAGATACGGAAAAGCTGGCAACGTTGTTGGATCTTTGGTTGATATCGTAGTTGGGCTGTATATGAAAGGAGTATATACGTGGGAAGCTTAAAGTGTGCAATATAAAAGGACGCAGTGAAGATGGAAAAGTAAAAGTACATATTTTTGTAACGAGCATTTTTAAACCCCCTAGGTTCAAGTTCATTCTAAAGGGTTTAATATACATGCATGTATATCGAAACATTAGCAGTATTTCTGGTAGACGCTGTAAGTCTTAGTTGTAAAAGGACGCGCTATTAATACTAGGATGTAAATATATATATATATATATATATATATATATATATATATATATAAATAAGATGCATCTGTAACCAAACTCTTATGAAATATTAAGAGCTTATTGACGAATACAAATCGGGCTAATAGTTGTATAGTCATTAACAAAACAATAGCTTTATTACTTCACAGGAGAGGAAACATCCACTAACTGGCCGGTTTCAGCTTCCCTAAGCATCTTAAGAGTGAATTAGTTTCCAACCCTCTGAAGATGCTTAAGGAAGCTGAATCCGGCCAATTAGTAGATGTTTCCTCCTGTGAAATAATAAAGCTACTGTTTTGTTAATGGCTATACAACTATTAGTCCGATTTCTATTCGTCAATAAGCTCTTATTATTTCATAAGAGTTTGTTTACAGATACATCTTATTTTATATATTGTTCTACACAATTCTTATTGCGGACTGCAAATAACTTGTCTTTTATATATATATATATATATATATATATATATATATATATATATATATTAGATATATATATATATATATATATATAAAATATATAGTGCAACTGATGTCACCTGTTGTGCATATCATAAAATTGTTTATAGGCAGGTATCATTCACAAAAATATCTAATGATTTTCTATATTAATCTTAGAAAGCACTCGAGACTAACACTAGTAATGTTTCATGTATCTAACCGTGTTCTATATTTTTCGAGATGCCAAAATATATTCCTAGTCTGAAATTTTGTTCTGAAATCAATGGAGAGATGCTGTTTTTTAATTGATTTAAGTAAAAGTCTTATTTACTGTGTGTAATAAATAGAATTAGTCTTTGCTTTTTAATAGTTTATATTATATAGAAATAGAATACCACAAACAGGTTTACATTTCTAAAAATTATACTGCCTAAAGAGATTTCCATTAAAGATAATACTGTTAAGGTTATGTAATGCGTGCGCATACGATTAATACATTGCAAAGGTATTACGAATAATTGATTATATAAAAGTAAAAAGTTTCCATTATACACATCTATAGTATTAAGCAATTTACACTATAACTAATAATGCTCAAAGCTTACAAAGATTATAGATTGATATAATTCTTACACCTATATGATACCCATAATATATAGAAAGGGTTTTACATTAATTATTGAATATTGCATAAAAGCGCTCCTTACATTATAGTTGCATTTGTTAAACATGTTATCAGTATACAAAATGCTTATGTTTGAGGGTTTTCTTCTCTTGATGTTTCTTCATTCTCACCTATAACACAATCTCCGTGCAGAAACATCCTGCCGATAAAGCGATCCTTGTTGACCAGCTTTGTGTTTTTCTTACCATTTTTCACTCCGGGAGTATCGGTCCACATTTCTGCTACGTTTTCTAAAATCATGTTACAATGCCTGTCAAAGGCGCGTACATGACATAATAATTTCCTGTCATTAGGAATACTAATCAAAATTGGTGTCTGATCCTTGACCGATTCATATAAAGCTGAATATGGGCCGGTTCTGAATTCCTCTTCTTCGGCAGTTTCTAGTCTCTCTTCGGTTGTATCTAATTTAGGCTTTGCTAACTTTGAGCTTGTCATTATTGGAGTTTCTATATAGAAAAAGAAACAGCTAAAATAAATTTGTAAAGTAAAGCGTTTTACGTACCTATCTCAGCAAACTGTTCATGAACGAATGCGAAGAATTACCAACGCCCTTATAAACGCAGTCGCACATCAGAAAATCAATAAGCTTTTGTCGCAATGCGTCAAAAGCTTATTGATTTTCTGATGTATATATTACAATAAAAGCTATAGGGGTGTTCGAATAGCAATAGCTTTGTATAATGTGTTTCACCAATCAGGCAAATTCATGATAACTAATTCAAAATAATAATACACATTTGAATACTTTGCGCAAAGAATAAAAGCGTTTACTTTAAATAATTAATTTTTTTTAGAATGAGAAGAATGCTTTTTCAGTTATTGTGTAATTTAGACGCTTAAAAATATCTACCATTGTCAGTTTAGGGGTGTTAATTTAGTTTAAGATAGTTTGATACATCTGTCATTATATAGAGAGAACTGGATGCTTTGACCATGTAGGGAATTATCAGATGTTTAAATATATTTTATTATTCTAATTTTATTACAGTTCGTAATTCGTCACGCTTTACACAAAATGCATTTTTCAGATTTAATTTATTAGTCTAAGGAACTTGTATTAACGTAAAATAATGCTATATTTTAATTTACTGGGTATTTTTGATATTTTAAATTCTCTGAGCTTTTGTGCTTTGAACCTGTCTCGAATTGATACACGGTTTCTCTGTGTACTATAAAAATATAAAACAGAATAGAGAAACAAACATTAGAAATCCGTGTTGAACGAAGGTTTATTTATAGTGCAGAGGTGGTGGTTTGCAAAATCTTTAATAGCGATGCAAAAAGGGATTTTTATGGTCAACCAATCGCGTAACCACAGATTATCCACATCTTACAGATCTGAAGGCTTTGTCGTTTCGTTTGAAATTTGTAAGGCAAAATTCTATAACCTTGAACGTAATCCGCCATTACATAAAAGGTTTTTGCGGAAAATTTGAATGTGAATAATAAAATCTACTAGAATGTTTCTAACAGTAATCTAACCTCAATATTTTGTAACCTATATCAGTAATATTTGAAAGTTTTACTCATTATGTATGCCTAATTGACATAATAAGTAAAACTGGACAATGTTGCTAAGTATAAGTGTAACAAAACATAGGTCACTTGAAATAGAAATTTGTGGGGAAGCTTGGAATTTAAATCAATAAATATTCGAATTCACCCTACGTCAAGAAAAATACGACTTAATACCCATCCTATTAAATTATGTATTTTGTATATATTTTGATGAATTGTTATTCACATTTGTGATTCACACATATTTAAATTTAAAATGAATAAAAGAAATATTTAATTGAACAGATATTGAAACCTTAAATCCCCATAATATTTTCTTAATAGGCACACATTTTTCGTAGTACGCTTTTTTGTTTATCATCATCATTAGTTCTTCAGTCCTAGAACTGGTTGGCCGCATACCTTCATTGTTTCCTAGTCTGAACCAACCTACACATTTCCCTGAAATTTGTACAGTCTGCATCTATCACTATCTGTGTGCTAAAGTCCGATCTCGGTCTACCTCTACCTCTCTTTTCCTATCTCTGCTTGTAATATACCCCATCCTATTCCCCGGAAATGCTTTAGAACATATCCTAACCTTCTATTTCTTCTATTTTTTTCGTTTTCCACAGATATCTTTATTCCTCTACGATTTCTACAATCTATTTGTTATGAACTTTTCTGGCCATGCTACCATCCTCATACATCTGAAGCACAACATTCCAGAAAGCTTCTCTATTTTTGTGTTTGCTTTTCCTACTGCCCCTATTTCATAGACGTACTGTGCTCTGTTCCACACTATGCTTTGAACAGCTTTCTTCTTGTATCTATGTTTGTTGTCTTTGAACATAGCTGCTATTCTTTCTTGTTTGATGCTGTTCGGTCACCTTCTATTGTTTAAAGTTATATACCCTATTTCGCCGATATTCTATGGTATGTGAAGGGGGGTAAGCAGTTTTTGGCTGTCAAGTTCCCCCAGCACTTGAACCTCTGTCAGATTAATAATTTTTCCAATTTATTCTTTAGCACAATCAACATTAGTTGAAAATATTTCACAATCAACACCTGTAGTTGTTTATAATAATCAACAGATTTAAGAGCACTTATTTTTTGGTTGTTGAGTTTTACGCTTTGAAACTGGTTGGACTTGTACCTCAGCTTATTTATGTTCTGAGCTAGCCTACACAGTTCCCTGCAATTCTCACAACAGCCTATATACAGCTAGATTCCCTTCTACTGTTTTCTAATTATATGTCTTATTCCATCGAGATTCAGTGGTATGTGAAGGGTGTTAAGCAGCCTGTGGCTGCGAAGGATCCCCCAACACTTAGACATTTGTCGTATTAATAGTTTTCCATTAAATCCATTCGCACAATTAATATGAGTTGAGAGTATTGCAAAACCAATATCTGTAGTTGTTTATAAAAATCACCATGTTTAAGTGCAGTTATTATTTTTGTCATTAGTTTTTCCATCTTGCGACTGGTTGGAAGCGTACCTCCATTGATCTTTATTCTGAGCTAGCCTACACATTTCCCTGAAATTCCTACAGCCTACATCTTTCACTATCTGTGTTTAGTTGTCTAACCTAAGTCTACCTCTACTTCTCTTTTTTCCTATCTCTGCTTCTAATATATTCCGCACTATTCTTTCATGTCTTTTTTGTTTATAATGAATTGAAATCTGAACTCAGAACTTTAAAATTCCAAAGATACACACACAAACATTGAATTCCTAGATGAGCTTTTGGAGTTCGTTAAACATGTATTACCCGGCCCCTGTTTCATAAAACTCATTAACTAATAGTATTAGTAATTATCATATATTAATTAATATTATTATTGTTCTGTTTCATAAAAAATTTGCCTATTAATATTAGTTGTTAGTGGAATACATAAAATGATTATTAATATTATTAGTGCTGAAGGTAAACTATATCATAAACCAATGCAACTAATGAAACTTACTTATAATATTAGTATTTATTTTATTAGCATACTCGGTCTAATAATTAATTTTATTAGATCAAACAAAGTTAACGGTTTAGAGAAAAATATATAAAATACTTAATATTCTGTACAAAACAGGGTGTAAAACAAAATAAAATGGACGATAGTGACACCAGCAGTAATGAAGAGCAGTTTAATGTTCATCGCCCAAGGATTTTTCGACCAAGAATAGCTTACAACTACATAGAAAATACATATGAGTTCAATGAAAGATTTCGGCTAGACCATGAAACTTTTATGTTTGTGCTTAATAATATAAGTAACACATTTTGGAACATCAAACTGCAAGAAATCATTCACTGTTTCCAAAGCAACAACTTCGAATTGTTCTCCACTGGCTAATAAGTGGTGCTCAGTACCATTGTGTCGGTGATATGCATGAAGTTTCAAATGGGACAGTTTGTCGAGTTGTGCACAAAGTTGTTACAGCTATAAATAATGTACTTTTTAAGGATGTGGTCAAATGAATGTGCAGAAGAGGTGGTTAAATTTAGTGAGTTTAAAGATATGCCTTTGGTATGTGGGGTAATGGATGGAACGTTAATACGAGTTGATGCTCCTATTGCATTTGAACCAGCTTTTGTAGATCGTCATGAAAACATTCCTTAAACGTAATGCTTGTATACGGACCAAATTTACAACTTAATTATGTATGTGCAAATTGACCTGGGAGAGTTAGTGATGCACGAGTTTTGTGTTTAAGTGACAACAGGATGGAAGCAGGTTGGAGATACTTTGCTGGTGGAGTTTTATTGGGAGACTCTATTTACCCTTTAAAATCTTGACTCATTTCACCAGTAATTCAAAATATTAATGATCCATCTCAACAGAAATTTGCGAAATCTCATAAGAATACTTGGAGAATTATCGAGTGTGCCATTGGGTGATTAAAAGGAAAATTTCCTATTCTGAGTGGCTGTATACGCCCGAATCCCACATTTGCTTGTGAAATCATCAAAACCTGCGTAGTGTTGTGTAATCTTTCGAAGAGTAATTAACAATACTTTGCATTGCCTGATGAACCTGAAATACAGGTAGAACTTACCAGAGACTACTATTATAGATGAAGATGAATTGCCTGCAGTCCAGGCTCAAGAATAAGAACTACATTTTTTACAAGCACTTTAATTGTTAAAAGTGAAAGTATCTACTTTAGCCTAATCTTAAACATACATTTACATATTTTGTGATGAAACAGTGTTTGCTTATGTGTCTATTCAATATAAGTAGTAAATAAAATGTTACTGTACAATTGAATCATCTCGTTCTAACATTACAATGTTCCCTTCGTTAGTTACTAAACAGTCGTCACTATTAATAAATGCATCACTCATATCTGGTTATTCTCCATCTTCTTGTTGAACAATATGACTAGTAAGGGGTGAATGCTGCATATTTAAGGATTGCTCCTTTTCCCATACTTCAAGCTCTAGCTTACGTACTTGATGCTCAAGTCTTCTTTTCGTCAGAGATTCGAGCATGAGAGTATCTTCACCACGGCATACAAATATTTTTTTGTGAATCCTATACATATAATTGATACATCAACTTCGCTACTACTATCTAAAATTTTATTACTCTAATAACTAACATTCACATCAGTTTTTGATTACTAGTACTAAATCAAAACATACCTTAAGAGTTAGTGTCTTTATCCTCTTGTGTTGCCAATTGTTTCTTACATATTCCATCATTTACATTATCATTACAAGTATCTACTAAACTCTCGTCAGGTTCAATAGGCTTTAGAACAACAGCTGCCGTAGACACTCCAAACGAATCCTAATTTTATGAACGACTTTTATGAAACATGCCTCTGAAGTAATACCTATTCATATAAAATGTGCATATCATAATAATAAAACAGATGTGAACTTCTTTTTAATTAACACAAACAATTACAAAAAAGTAAATTAAAAATAATTTACAAAGAAAATTCAGAAATATATTGATTTGTACATCATCATCATCAGTAGGTCTTTAGTCCTGAAACTGGTTAGACGCGTACCTTCATTGATTCCTATTCTGAACTAACTTACAAATTTTCCTGAAATTTGCACAATCTGCATATATTACTATCTAATCTAGGTCTACATCTACCTCTTTTTTCCTATCTCTGCTTGTAATATATTCCGTACTATTACCAAAAAATGTCTTAGAACGTATTCTGCCCTATTTTTTTTCCACGTGTATCTTTATTTCCTTACTATTTCTATAACTTTATTTGTTATTATCTTTGTCTGTCTATGCTATCATCCTCATACATCTGAAGCACAACATTCCAAAAGGCCGCTACCGTTTTTCTATCTGCTTTTCCTACTGCCCGTATTTCATAAGCTAACTGTGCTGTGTTCCACACATAATGCTTTTAACAATTTTCCTGTCGCTGCCAAGTTCCCCCAGCCTTAAAGAAATATGGACAAAAATATTTGTTTAAGTTCAGGGCAATGTCATCGAGCATGTTTTCCCTTCCCAAACATTCGAGCCTGGGCCTTGACAATATCGGAAAAATTTGGTGGCAAAAAATGATCACACATACGATCAAACATTTCTAAAGAAACCTGTTCCTGTTTGATAGGCTTGAACAACATTTTGTTTTTAAGTCCTTATTTCTGCCCTTATTTTTTGTTTTCTTGGTGTATTCGATGATAATGTCACTGATGTTTGCGACCCATTAGAAAAAGGTGGAACTCTGCAGGGTATATTATCTAAAAATAAGAAATTGTTGTATTTGTGGGTATCTCATATCGATAAAAAAAGGGGTTAATTTGCAACTATTTAACCAGTGTGATGCGAAAACATATGATTGCCTTAATGGAAGCAGCATAAAGATCTTATATACCAGAAGATTTTAACCTAATCGAATTAAAAATAACAAAATTATGGTAAGTTAAAGGCACCATAAATTATAGGTTGTACATTTTAAAGAAATTAACTAATAAAAGGTAAATTTTACATTTCTAAATTGCCTTTTTTGTCATTAATCCAATTCGGTTGAAATTTTCTGGGACTATGAAAATTTGTAATGTATGTAAGATGTAAGAATTGTGAAAAAATAGCACTAATCATTAAAATCATCAGTATTACTTGATGTTGAAGATGCAGATATATCTACATAAGAGCAGGAAGTAACTTCCTTTGGAAAAGCATTTTGGAATCTTCTTTAGTATTAATTGTAATATCTGAAAGACAACATAATAAGTTAGATGCAAAAACAGAGATGTTACCAGATAGAATTACTATTTTTTTTGGTGGTTTATGTTCAATTTGATCCGGTAGTACTTTTTTATCAAAAATGGTAGGAACTACCTTATCTAATAGTCTTTTGTGAACTTTAGAGGTTTTCAAGAAATATTTTTCTAGAAAATGTTTCTCACAAAGTTTATAATTTTTATACAGCTTGTCTGAATCCATTGCCAGTAAATCTTTCCGATTACATGCTGCTAACCGTTCCTCACATCTGTGGAAGTAGAAATATTGTAATGAAGAACTAAAAGTGTAGCCTATCCAGGACAATATGTGCTATAGGCACAGATTATCTTATAATTATGGTAAATCTATGTAGGAACTCACCATGCTTAATCCATTAGTGGGAATCGAAACAGAGATATTGTTTGCAGATTTTGTGGAACACCCTCTGAAAGCACAAAATGAGCTACTTTTTCATTTTTTCCGTCTATATTGATTGTTGAACGCTAAATAAACCATACTTACAACAATACATATCGTCCAAATAAAAAGTTAGGTTAACGACAAGAAAATTGTAGGTTGATTAGAAAACCACTTATTGGAGTATGCGCAAAGAAAAACAATTAAGTGGGAAACGCTAGCCTTCGCATCTGTAAGAGGTGGATAATTTGTGGCGTAACTAACTAACTAACTACTAATTATAAAGAAAAGTAAAACGCTAACTAAAACGTTAAAAAACAACAACACCATGTTAAACACTGTCATAAATTTATCAAACAGAACTATTAACAACACAGAGAAACTAATTCAATCAAAAGACCTAAACTTTGCAGTAACACCAAAATCAATACCAACATTTGTAATAATCAGCTGTATTGACAAAACAACGAACTAACTCGAAGAAGATCAAGCAAACGAATTTAGAGTACGATGCAAAATCGAAATAGAAAAGAATCACAAAATAAAACCAAATATAAGTGTTAACAAAATAAACGCAACTTGCAATCTAAAACACGATAACTAAATTATAATTCTACTTGCTGACAAAAGGAATGCAACGATAAAAACGATTACAACGCAAAAGTCAACGAACTGTTAAACACTTAAAATTACACTAGTTTAAAAACGTGTAACAGTTTGTTTTTTCTCTTCTACAATAACGCATAAAAATTATGTGTTGTGTTACAAAAATTTTACATTTATTTTTATAATTCAATATGAATCGTACATCTACAACTAATACAAAATTAAAAGAATGTATCATAATTTTGAAACACCCCAATTATTGTCCTTTTATTCTAATTATCTAGTAAATAAAGTGCATAGTTATAAATGCTCCAGTTTGTATTTTATAACCATGCTAAAACTCGAATAAGCTATTCAGAATTTCCATAAAGTATCTTCAAGGTAATATCAAATAGCGTGATTTTGCACATCTGGTTGTTCGATACTCAAGTGTTGAGGTCGCGGTTGTTGTTGAGTCGAACCAGTCGGCCTTTTATTATTCTAGCGTCAACATGGGGAAATTAATATCAAAGGGTGACTTGCGAGTTGCAATCTATTTTCATGCAGTCCATCCATCTGTAAGTTTAGAAGCTCATCATGCGCAACACTAAAGAACTGAAGGTGTAGTGGTGGTACGAAACCGTTAATTTATTACGTATAAGTTATATGCGTTCCTCATTTTCAACTTTTGTTTTAATACAGAAACAACCCTAAAGAACTGATTAATGACTATAAGAAGAAGTTAATTTATGGCGTATAAAACGTTTACGCATTGGAAACTTAGAAGGAATCCATCCTTCATCTTTATGGTTCTAATTTACGAAGCGTTGTTATAACAAAGTAGACAACTGCTTTTTCCTGTGTTTGTTCAATGTTGGAAGTCCACATATGGGTCGAGTTTGTTTGTTAATTGGTTTGTAAACAGCCGTATTCTATGTTCAAGGTTAGTAAGTGCTTTTTTTGTTAAGACAATCATCTGTTTGACGTACAACGTCGTGTTTAAAATGTAACCTTGGTAGTTTGAACCCATGGAAACTAGCATCTAAATGATAATATTTAATTATGAATTTAGATTTTCAAACTTTGCTCTAGATTAAAATTATGCTTTATAAAATTGTTTACTTAATTAACTCTTTATGAATTTACAATATGAATAAAATAGTCGATTACTTGCTTATGCATAACAACTATTTAACAAAGTTTAAGTTTACTAATTAAAAGATCTTATTATAAAACTAGTTTTGTAAATATGTACGTCGTTTAGTCAGTACTGAAAGAATGACAAAAGAGCTCATAATTTTTTAATGATATTTATAATGCCTATTTAATTTAAAGGTT
The DNA here is from genome assembly GCA_036346225.1 of Platerodrilus igneus. Taxonomy (NCBI): domain Eukaryota; kingdom Metazoa; phylum Arthropoda; class Insecta; order Coleoptera; family Lycidae; genus Platerodrilus; species Platerodrilus igneus. Next base: position 417,529 of record JARFIW010001241.1, read on the forward strand.
TTTAAAATGACCAAGATTATTAATATAAATTCATAAAATTAATGGAGCATTCAGAAAACTTATAGTAAATATCTGTCAACTTAAATCAGAAACATTTTTTAGGTAATATGTGTTGATATTTAAGAACTCTAATTTCTTTATAAACTTAGAAAAGGTTAATTACTCTCAAAGAAGCGCTTAAGAAATAGTGTTTATTCTATCCATACTTACCTTTGGATGGTATAAATTATATATAAACCAGAAGTGCATAAATTCAATAAGTAGAGTGTCCATGCACCAATACACAAAAGAACAATACCATATATATGCACAAAACTTGTCTGATTTATTGATTTTTTTATTTTGAGGCGCAAACTGCTGTCTCCAATATTATTTTATTTACTTTATATTATTTCAAGATAAACGTAATACCATCTAAAAATACAAAATCTTGTATTCCAATAACAGAATATATTTGTTGAGGTTCCTGTGTTTTTCTTAGCGATATTTCTTGCTCTTACACCTTACCTAAGTACAGTGGCGCCCTACCCATTCGTATTTATTTAACGACCCCCCTGATAGTCTCTCTAAACCACTGAAGATAGAGTTCAGAGTTATTGCGGAAGTCTACAAAAGTCAGTTGTGTTAATACGGATAAAACTACATCTTCTGCACGACATTTGTGAAAAAAAATAAATAATCAGTTATAGAAAGTTGCACTAACGCCTAAGGCGTGGGGCAAGAATAAGTTACAAACGAACCCAACAAATCAATTGAAAATAAAATATACAAAACTCTATATAAATTTAAAAATAAATTCGAAAACAAAGAAAGAAACAAACTAGTCCCACATTACAGTATTCCACCTAACTTTTACGGTTTATCAAAGATTCATAAAAGAGACATTCCTTTGAGACCTATCGGAAGCTCCATAGATTCACCATGCCATAATTTAGCAAAATTTTTCTTAAAAATTATAAATCCATTAACAAGCAGTTCGTATTCTTTCATAATAGCAACCACGCTTTTTAGAAATACTATTAAACATTAAAATTAAAAATACACACACAATGATAAGTTTTGGTGTAGTAAATCTCTTCACAAATGTCCCTATAAACAAAACGCATAATATTATAAAATACACACTACAAAAAGATGACAACCTTAAAGAAAGAACAAATCTAAGTATATCATCGATCATGGAATTACTTGGTGTATGCGTCAATACCACATATTTTCAAATAAATGACTAATTCTACAATCAAAGCTTTGGAATCGCGATGGAAAGTCCATTATCGCAATCTTTAGTAATATACTCATGGAAGAATTCGAAAAAGATGTAATATTCATACAAAAATTAATATCACTAATCTGGTGCAGATACGTAGATGATGTCTATGCTATTTGGTTTCATAATACAGAACTAATTAAAAATTTTGTAGATTCAATTAACAAAATAGAACCAACTATTAAATTTACATATGAATTAAAGCAACATGGAAAACTTCCATTTTTTAGATATTCTAATTAGCAAAAACGATACAACAATTAATACATCAGTATACAGAAAACCAACACACACAAACTTCATTCAAATTACCCACACTGTATCAAACGGGGAATTATAGAAACCATGTATAATAGAGCAAAATTAATATCATCAAACGAAGAAATTTTAAGAAAAGAGAAAGACCTAATCGAATGGACACTAATAATAAACAAGCACTCTAAAAGAAAAATAAAGAAAGAAATGAATAAAGTCTCAAAAAATAAAAAAGAAAAATATAAAAACAAGGATATGCATCAAAAAATGCTCTCAATACCATACATAAAAGGATTCTCCAAAAACATCCAAAGAATAGAAAACAAATTGAAAAGCAAAACATTATTTAGAACTAACAATACACTAAGAACGCTATTAACAAAAACAAAACCCAAAAAACGCAATACAAAGTTCAAAAAACTGCAAAATACCGTGCGAATGTAACAAGTTTTAAATAGGGGAAAGTTCCAGACGATTTGAAGTTTGATTTAAAAAACATAAATCATATATAAAAAATACAAAATTTGAGAAATCCATAATTTGCCAACATGAATGGGACTTCAGTCATAAAATAAAATGGGAGGCCGCAAAAGTTATTGACAAAGAAGAAAACTACCATAACCGCAAAATCGAAAAAGCTGTTTATATAACCCTACATAAAAATAACTGTGTAGCAAACGAATCCGTGACGTTCAGTAAACTATGGATTCCATTACTAAAAGTAATAACAAAAGAAATAACAAATAAAAATCAAATGCCCATCGCAAGTTTTTCCTGGGTTTTCCTTGCGATATTAACATGACGTTCAGCCTACATACATGATTTCTATTTATACAGACAATAACTAATTATATAACAATATGCATATTAACAGCACCCGTAAAACAGCATTGGTATCTAACAAGTGTAAACCCGCCATAGGGTCGCCTTAGAACCATATTAAAATCTACCAAAGAGGTAGCCTAAATCATAATGAATTTTCCTCCTCAAGATAAATATAAATAAACGGCTCCTTACGTCTTACGCTAACGTATTAGCACATTTCATTAATAACCATCTTCTCAATCATATAAATAGAACCACGTTAAAAAATGTTCTCCAATCTTCAAGTTATTGAAGTATATGAAAATTAACCAGCTGATTTTACGTTAAGCGTATTGGCTACCTCAAAGTTGCTCCCAGGGTGCAACACAAATCGAAGGCACTCATTCCTTTAAACTTTACAATTTATATTTATTGTATTCAAACCAAATATCTAAAACATTAATAAATCAAAGTCACCTTCAATTTATGTCATAAATGTCAAACTTGAAATTTTTTATATTTTGACAACAATCTTAGGTTATGGATCGAAACGTTGATAAAGACGAATTTAATAACTATGAGTGGTTTAATTCCCAAAGAAGATCAAGAAAAATACAAAACAAACCACAGCAAACATACAGGCAGTATTATTGATTACTAAATTTAGGTTGTGAAACGGCCAGTTAAAGTATTAACATTTTCTCCAGGTCTGTAGTTTCTTTTTGCATTCATTATATACGCCACTCACAACAGCGGTACCATCATACCTCGTTCCTTTAGTTTTAAATGTCACCTCGTCTTGTTCAAAGAAATTAATGGGTATTTATTTAAACCGTTTGCACTACTGTTGTTAGTTACGAAATAAAATCCTGTGAAAAAATTCTTGCAATAAATACCTACTGTTATCTTCAAAAACAACGTATCACAAAACAATACTTAATTGTACAATTCTGCAAGTATCCCGTGTAGTGACTAGAATTATCGAAAGGAAGGGAGCCAAACATATTTCATTAAAAACTTTGATTCCCACCTCTCGTCCTAACATATCAATAAATTTATTTTGAATTTTCGGACTAAGATATTTTATAGCAAATTGCGATTGGTTTGAGTCCTTTTGAATGACGTTATCATAACAAGTCGGAATTTAAATTGTTGATAAACAATACGCTTTTTCGTGTTATTCCTACTACTTTCTCTGTTGCCTCTAAATTGTATATTTTTCCGCCACAATGTTAATATTACGTTTAAACTACGTCGTAAAACTTGACGCCAAGAACAATAGCTACCTCGGTTTCATTGTTAAAAGCTTAAAATACCTAAACTTGTTTTTGCTTCTGTTAGTCACGAACTACACATGCCGCTACACGTGAGCTGCTACTTTTGTGCTTTTTAATATTTTCAGTTAATTTTCTCAAATAAGAAACTACATTAATTTGCCTCTAAATTTAATTCTGCACGATGCAGAAGAAAATAAACTGCTTTCGGTTGGTTACGTTCCATCTTGTAGTTAAAATACCTTATGCGTCTTAAATTCCCTTTACCCAGTTTCAATAAATATTTGCTATCGCGTTTAGAAAAAATACAAGCCATCTATGGTACGTAGTATTAAATATTTATTGTAATCCAATACCCTAGTTTAATTGTGATCAAAAGTTGTTGCTTTCCTATAATGGGGTTTCTGTACAGTACTTTTCAGTGAACAATGTCATAATACTTTGTAGAACGAGTTGACAATATTTCAAGTGTTGGTTTGTGCGGTTTCTTTTGTAATAATTATTAATAACTTCAATTAGCAGTTACAAACTGTTGATGATAAAAACTTACTTCTCTTTTTATATGAATGGTGGTTAACTGAAACGTAACGGTCCTTTGAGAAAAAATTTTTTATTTTTAGCCTGGATTTTAACCCATATTCTCCGGACTGTAACCCGTACTCTTAAGATTCTAACTCACATTTTTAGGTTCTGTCGACCAAGATTTACTTGTTATTAACACACTTTGCTGTTACAATACATTTCAGTATTTCGTTATGATGGTTGACAGAAAACGATAGCTCTTCTCATTTATGATACGTGGAATTTTGCTAGCATTATATAAATCATCATCATTAGGTCTTCAGTCCTGGAACTGGTTAGACGCGCACCATCATTGTTTCCTATTCTGAACTAATCTACAGATTTCCCTGAAATTTGCACAGTCTGCATCTATAACTATCTGATCTAGGTCTACATCTACCTCTTTTTTCCTATTCTTATCTTTTTCCCCAGATATCCTTGTTCCCCTACTATTTCTATAACCTATTTGTTATTATCTTTGTCTGTCCATGCTATCGTCCTCATACATCTAAAGCACAGCATTTCAAAAGGCTGCTACCGTTTTTCTGTGTGCGTTTCAGACTGCCCGTATTTCATAGGCATACTGTGCTGTGCTCCACACATATGCTTTCAACAATTTTCTTCTTGTTCTGTTTGTTGTCTTTCCTCATAGGCGCTGTTCTTTCTTGTTAGATGCAGTTCGGTCAACTTCTATTGTTTTACAATTATATACCCCATTTCTCCGACCTTCAGTGGTTGTGAAGGGAGGTAAGCAGCCTGTGGCTGCCAAGTTCCCCCAGCACTTAACCATTTACCGATTTAATATATTTTCCAATATATCTTTTCGCACAGTTATCATTAGTTGCAGATATTTCGCAACCAACAACTAGTTGTTGATACTAATCATCAGATTTATCTGCGCTTATTTTTTCGTCATTAGGTTTTCCGTCTCAAAATTGGTTGCGCACGTACCTGCACTTATTTATATTCTGAGCTAGCCTACATAGTTCCCTGAAATTCTCACACAGCATGTGTATACAGCTCGTTCCCCTTCTATTGTTTTCTAATTTTATGCCCTATTTCACCGAAATTCAGTGAAGGGGGTTAAGCAACCTGAGGCTACCAAGATCCCCCAACACTTAGACATTTGCCGAAGTAATGGTTTTCCAGTAAATTCTTTTACACACTTAACATTATTCGAGAATATTGCCCAACCAATTCTTGTAGTTACTTATAATAATCATCATGTTTAAGCACAGTTATTTTTTTGTCATTAGTTTATCCATCTTGGTATTGGTTGGATGCGTACCTCCATTGATTTCTATTCTGGGCTAGCCTACACATCTCCCTGAAATCCCTACAGCCTACATCTTTTACTATCTGTGTGCAGTAGTCTAACCTAAGTCTCCTCTTCTTCCCTTTTTTTCTATCTCTGCTTCTAATATATTCCGCACTATTCCCTCATGCCGTAGTATGTGGCCTATCATCCTACCTCCCCTCTTTTTTACCGTTTTCCACATATTTCTTTCTTCCCCTACCATTTTTAGTACCTCTTCGTTCTTAACTTTGTCTGTCCATGATATCTTCATCATACGTGTGTAGCACCACATTTCAAACGCTTCTACCTTTTTCTTGTCTGCTTCTCCTACTGTCCAGGCTTCACAGCCGTACAGTGCTGTGCTCCACACATTTGTTTTAAGTAATCTTTTCCTTGTTTCTATGTTTGTGGTCTTTGAGCACAGTAGTTGCTTTTTCTTGTTAAATGTAGCACGGCCTTGTGCTAATCTTTGTTTTATATCTTTTGTGCTTTTCCCATCTTGCGTTATTTGGCTTCCTAGGTAGCAGAAATCCTTAACCTCTTGTAAGTTCGTGTTACATACTTGTATTCTTGTTTTTGATTTATTTTCCCACCTTTGAATACTAGAACTTTAGTTTTAGTTTTGTTAATTTTCATACCATATCTTTGTTAGAACCGTTTCCATTTCATTAAGAGCAGCTTCTAACTCCTCCTTGCTAGACGCTAATACCGCTATATCATCTGCAAATCTAAGCATATCAATTTTTTGTCCCTGCATAGTAATTCCAAATGTCTTCCTGCATTTGACAGTATTCATTGCCTCTTATATGTACAAGTTAAAAATCAATGGAGATAGGGCACATCCCTGTCTCACCCATTTCCTAATGTTTACTTCTCTACGTTTCTGCTCTAATTCTATTGCTGCTGTTTGCTCTTTGTATAAACTATGTACTATTCGTCTATCCCTATAACTCATTCCATTCTTTTTAAGTATTTCAAACATTTTTTTCCATTTTACATTGTCGAATGCTTTTTCCAGATCTACAAACCCTATATACACGCTTTCCCCTTTTTCTATTGTTTTCTCTATTATCACTCTCAGAGCTAAAATAGTCTCCCGTGTTCCCATGTTTTGCCTAAACCCAAATTGGTCTTTTCCTAGTATTTCTTCCGCCCGTTTTTCCATTCGTCTTTGCACAATTCTACTTAATATTTTTGACACGTGTGCTGTCAAACTTATTGTTCGAAAATTTTCACATCTATCCGCGCCTTTCTTTTTTGGTATAGTTACTATGATGCTACGTTTGAAATCTTTGGGTATCTCACCTGTCTCATACATATAGCTTACAAGTTGGAAGAGACGTTCTGTTATTGCTTGTCCAGCGGCTTTTAAAATTTCTGCTTGAACTTTATCTGTACCCGGCGCTTTACCATTTTTCAGACTCATTAATGCTAATTCAAACTCATCTCTAAGTATAGGATATCCCAAGTCATCATTTTCAATGTCTGATTCCTGTTCTAATGCAGTTAGTTCCTCTCCTGCATATAAATTCCCTATATATTCTTGCCATCTACCCACTTTCTCTACGTTTTCTATGATGACGTTTCCTTGTGCATCCCTTATATTTTTGCTATACGGTTTTATATCCCTAAAATTCATTCTAACTAATTTGTATGCTTCGTCTGTCTTTCCTATTTCCATCTTCGTTTGTACCTCTTTGCACTTTTCATCAATCCATTGTTCTTTAGCTTTCCTGCATTTTCGAATAATTTCCAATTTTATGGCTTTGTATCCCTGTTTTCCTGTTTCGTCTGATTTATTTTTGTATTTTCGTCTTTCTTCTATTAAATTCAGGATATCCTTTGTTATCCATGGTTTCTTATTTTCTTTTTGTGTATACCCCAGGATATCTCTGGCCGCCATGTCTAGGCTGGATTTAATGTTATTCCATTCTGTTTCTACTTCCTCAGTATCAGATATTTTCCCAATATCTTTGAGCAATTCATTTGACTTTTTTTCGAATCTTTCTTGAATATCTTTATTTTTTAGTTTCTCTAAGTCCAAGTGCCTTTTTTCGTTTCTTTTTTTCACTTTCTTAAATTTAAGTTTGGCCTTCATAATTACGATGTTGGGTCAGTATCTATATCTGCTTCTGGGTAACTTTTACAGTCTTTTACATGATTCCTAAACCGTTGTCTAACATGAATATAATCTATTTGATATTTTCCTATATCTCCTGGCATCTTCCACGTATATCGTCTTCTAGCATGATGTTGAAATGATGTGTTTGTGATGATTAAATTGTTCTTGTCGCAAAATTCTATCAGTCTATTTCCCCTGTCGTTTCTCGTGCCTAAACCAAATAAACCTACTGCCGCTCCTTCCCTACCCTCACCTACCACGGCATTAAAATCCCCCGTAATTATTAAATTTTCATGTCCTTTTACGTATCTTAATATGTCTTCGATATCTTTGTAGATGGCTTCTACCTCTTCGTCACCGTAGCTAGAGGTGGGCATGTATACTTGTATTATTACTGTGTTTACCGGTTTAGATTCTAATCTAACCATGAGTACTCTTTCGTGATTTTGTAAGTAATTTTCTACACAGTATCCTATCTTTTTCCGCATAACTATCCCCACACCCAAATTTCCTTCCTCTGCTCCTGTATGAATTACCCTAACGTTTCCACTCCAAAAATCTCCCGCCTCTGGCCACCGAACTTCGCTGATCCCTACTATGTCTAGTGATAACCTATTCATTTCGATTTTTAGGTTCTCTAGCTTACCTACTTGCTTCATACTTCTAACATTCCACGCTCCGACTCGCAGAATGTTCCCGACTCTTATTTTCAACTTTCCGATCGCATCCTCCGAAGTAGTCCCCTCCCGGAGATCCGAATGGGGGACTATTTTAACTCCGGAATCTTTTACCCCAGAGAATGCCATCATTTTATTATAATTTAGGTACGCTGTGTACTTGGGAGGTTAATGTGGTGGTTTCCCTTTGCTTTCCACATCGCGGTAGTGTGTCTTAGACTGCCATACCGACCCCTATGGTCTCTGCCAATCTAAGTACCGAAAGAGCCGCTGCCCTCTTTCGGGGACCTGTCTTAGTCTGGTTCCTCACTAACGACCCTACTACTTTGGTTGGACCTCTAGTTTGGCTCTTTAGCTCATTAGAACACGCAAGCCATTTCACCTGTTCTAGTAATTTAGAACTTCGGCAAGGTGCAGGTCCATTCGAAATGGATTATATAAATATTGAGATGATAAAATATTTTTGCTTGTTTAATGCTGTTACCTATTGGAATATTAAAACTGGTGTAGGTTTTATATGATATTGCATTTATATTGATGGATAACCGAATGAATTGGTTTTGAAATCATATATAATCTTAGCAATTCTCCATTAACTGTGGTAATTCATTACTTGTTGGTGTTGGTGTATTCCTTGTCCCTAAAGACACTTTTGTAGATATGAATTTTGTTTCTTATGGTTTAGTAAACTTTACTTAGGACGAGCTTGTCATCATTAATGTAGAAAGTAGGTAGCTAGGATTCTAGTCATATTTATATTTACATCTATATGTAATGCTTCTATTTGTACTTATATGTGATATTTTCTTTTTGGTATGTATTATGAGGTATAATTACATAGGGGTAAATATGTAGGCCTACGCTGGAATAAATCCCATATTCATTATGTTTATTTTCTGTGTTATTAACTGTGTGCTGTATTTTATTGTATTGGACAAACTACGTATCTGTCCGCATGTATGTATTGTGATATACACTAATAACTTTTTTGCAGGGCGAATTGTGTTGTGTGTTTTTTCGTTTCATTTTTTATACCTCCAATCTCCGACCGTGTTAGTCAGATATTCGTTTTCTTTTTTTTCCTTCCTTTGTTACTGCAATTTGGGAGAGCATTCTGTTGCCGATTTCGTTCTTTTTGTTCAGGTCCGCTCGTTTCACCAGTAAGACGTTTTTTGAGGAACGTTGGAATCGAAAGAACAACATGATTTATAACTTCCTTTATACCTTTTGGCTACACTTCTTTGAATTCTAGTTTCAAAATGTCATGTCTGTAGCAGGACGCATAGACGCCTAAAATTGCACCGTTAGAATAGAGAACGACGCAGTCCAAGCTATTTAAAAATTCTAGATCGGGTGACCTGAGCCATACGTCACTTACTTTTTATAATAAGAAAATACAAATATTGTCATGGACAAGAAAATAATTAACGCAAAAACAACTACATTAACAATAATCTATGACACCACAGCTATAGTATAGAAATAAAACGGTTGATAAAATGTATATAATAATAAGAAGAGGAATACTAACACAACATTATTGTAAGTGGGAAAAATTCATTAATCTGTTATCATTAATCCATTAATGCGTCATTTATTAGTTTGGTAATTTGATCCAACAATTTATAATTTTGTCATTGTTGATACTATTTGGTAATCTTCTGTATTTATCAACATGAATGTCTCGTGTCCATTATGAAACAAAGAATTTTTCGATCAATTTTTATGAACTTTAAAGTCGAAAACGACCGTGCACTACCTGCCTATGATATGGGCAAAAATAGTATACACTGATACGTTAATATTAACGTGGAATAACTACTTTTAAATAAATTGAAGGTAGTGAGGGAAAAATGATAGGAAAATTTGGGTATGGTAGACGAAATGATAGAGGAAAAAGATTAGTAGGGTTTTACCACGAACATAGATTAGTAACTGTAAACAACCTATTCGAACAACATGTCAGTAGAAGATATATCTGGAAAGCACCAGGTGATAGGGCTAGATACCAAATAGATTCTATTTTAGTTAAACAAAGGTTTAGAAACTAAGTTAAAAACTGTTGTATCTAGGGCCGACATAGATAGCGATCATAACTAGTTAAAATAAAGTGTAATCTAAAATTCAAAAAATTGAGAAAGGCTGAAAGAGAGGGATGGGATCTAGGTAAGCTTAATTATAGTGAGATAAAAGAGGAATATAAACAAGTATTAGATAATAAGATCAAAAAATAGCGATAGGAGGAAACTTAGAAAATAGATAGAAAGAAATAAAAAGGGCTGTACATGATACAGCAACACCGACTATAGGTAAGAAAAAGGTGGAAGTGAGAAAACCCTGGGTAACAAAGGAGATATTAGATTTAATAGAGAATAGAAGAAAGATTAAACCTTTCAGAGAATTGGATGGTGAAAGTAAGTAAAAATATAATAGAGTTAGAAATAAGATAGTACATGAGTGTAGAAAAGCTAGAAATAAATGGATGGAGGAGAATTGTAAGGGAATACAAAATGATTTGAGAGTAGGTAAGACAGGCAGGGCTTACAGGGCAGTTAAAAAGTTTTTCGAGGAAGATAGGAAAAAATATAATGGTTTTAAAAATGAAAATAATGAGCTTATAATAAATAAAGTCGAGTTAGCAGATAGATGGAAAAGATATTTAAAAGATTTATATAAGGGAGACGATATGGATGAGTTAGAGAACGATCAAGAAAAGGATGTAGAAATAAGGTTCTCAATATTAAGAGGAATTTGATAGAGCTATTAGGGATCTTAAACTAGATAAAGCGCCGGGGATAGACGATATACCCGCAGAATTAATAAAATATGCAAGTCAGAAAACTTTAGACAGATTATATGAACTAGTAAAAGTAATATATGACACAGGTGAGGTCTTAATAGATTTCGAAAAAAAATATTATTATCCCAATCCCAAAAAAGTCAGGAGCTGATAGGGGTGAGAATTTTAGAACGGTGAGTTTAACTTGCTAAGCTTCCAAAATACTAACAATAATAATTAAAAATAGAGTAGAAGCATTGACTGAGAATTATTTAGGCGAAGACCAATATGGTTTTCGTAAAGACAGAGGGACTAGAGAACCGATACTAATAATTAGGGTAATTATCGAAAAAAGGTTACAAAAAAAGACTCATTTTGCGTTTGTAGATTTAGAAAAAGCATTTGATGGTTATGTTCAAGGTTTTACGAAAATAGAAATCTCTCATAGGGATAGAAAAAGTATTTAGAGTCTATATAAAAACCAAAGCGTAGTAATTAGATTTGATGAAATAGAAAAGGAAGCTAAGATTAGAATTGGTGTTAGACAGGGCTGTATACTATCTCCATTGATTTTTAATGTTTATATTGAGGAAGCTTTAAACTTGGCTAAAGAGAGAAAAGAACTTGGTATTAGTGTACAGGGACAGAAAATAGACATGTTACGTTTTGCAGATGATATAGCCATTATAGCAGAGTCTAGAAAAGAGTTAGGAGAGTTTTTAAATATTTTAGATGAGATACTACAGAGTAACTATAGTATGAGAATTAACTCAGGAAAGACAAAGATAATGACAAATGAGTTACAGCCTAGTTCTAAACCAAAATTAAAAATAGGTAATACCGAGTTAGAGGAAGTAGATGAATTTTGCTATTTAGGTAGTATAGTTACAAAAGACGGACGTAGCAGAAGAGATATTGTAGCTAGAATAGCTCAAGCTAGAAAAGTGTTTTTAAAAAAGAAAGACTTACTTAGTTTAGATAATAGAAAAAGTTTCTTAAAGTCATACGTATGGGGCGTTCTATTATACGGTAGTCAGTGAAACTTGAACAATTAAAGAGGTAGATAAGAAAAAGAGAGAAGCTTTTGAAACTTAGTGTTATAGGAGAATGTTTAAGATTAATTGGACAAATAAAGTAACAAATGAGCAAGTTTATAGAAGGATACGTGAGGAACCCTGTATGTGGAAACAATTAAAGGTCAGGAGAGATAGAATGATAGGGCACCAGTTAAGACATGAGGGACTATTTAGTAAGGTTTTAGATTATAGACTACCAAATAAAAATAGAGTAGAAAGACCTAGACAAAGCTATTTTAGTAAAATTATTAGAGATTTAGGTTGTAAAGAGTATGTAGACCTTTTTAGACTAGCTCAGAATAGAAAAGAATTCAAAGCTGCGTCAAACCGAGCTTAAGTAAATTTGAAAACAAAACAAAATAAATAAATAAAAATCAGTTAACTAAATGTTACCATGACGTAACTCACAATTAGTTAGCGGTCTGGCATGTTGGCAGAGATTCGCTGCTTAAGCCTTACCATAACATATAATTTAACACTTTTTCTTTTTTTGGAGGGGATATTCAGGTAGTATTTCATTATTTTATAAATGGAAATATGTAAACATGTTGGAGTTATTTAACAACCGCCAGGTTCCTAATATTTATGTACAGCCAAGTAGATAAGAAAAAGATAGAAGAGTATATAGGAAGACCTAAACGAGCTATATTAGTCAAATTATTAGAAATTTAAATTGTGAAGGGTATGTAGAACTTTTTAGATTAGCACAGAATAGAAAAGAAGTTAGAGTTGCATCAAACCGACCTTAAGTAAGGTCGAAAACAAAGTGATGATGATAAAATTGTATGTTACGTACAACTCCTGCACCGTATATTTTCTAATTAAATCTCGCATTTCTTATTGTATTCACGATCATGCGCATTTTCATTAACAAGCATCGACTACCTTTCAAACTGAAATGATTACTTACTCAAACATTCTATAGAATCTTACTAAGTGCCCAGGTAGCAGACTGACGTCATATTGACGTAAATATTTGGACAGTTACGGTTGGAGCCGTCATGTCTCCATAAAATGACGTCAGTGTGCGTCATTTATTATGACGTTTTATAAACGTCATACAAATAACGTCATGATTTTGTCATTTTTGGCATTTCCATATTTGCATACATTTTCAGCATCTAAAATTTGTACATGGCCAAATTCTCAAAATTTGTTGTTATTGGGATTATATTGTACTAATTTATTGTCTACTCTTTACAATTGTTTAAAATATATAAGATGAAAAATAAAACTATAATATTAGGTCCTTTCGTTTGCTACTCCCATACGCACATATTCACACCGTTGCTTTCGTTTGCAAAAAACTTGTGTATTTCACGCTACACTTTTCCTTTCGTTTGATAAGTGCAGTTAACACTTTCAGCACCGGGTCGGGAGACGGTGCTAGTTTACACCTTTACTAAAGTGAGGTTAGGCTGTGTTTATTATTTGCAGCTTTTATTATTTTTCTGCGTTTTTAAATTTTAAGTAAAAATTCTTGTGGTTAAAGCTTTATTACAGTGTCAAATTACACGGCTAATTTATAATTCAAGGTAAACCCGTTTATCTTAAAGACACGCCAGAAATTTGCACTTTTGTAAGAGAAGGTATGTAAATATAGACTCGAGGACTAAATTACCATAGTTTTTGTTGTAGATGATGAAGTTACTTTACAATACCTTAATAGCGCGCTAAAAGAACGGAAATTACAATAATTTGGTGCAACGGCTACTAGTATTGAAGAAGTGGAAATTAGTCGTGTCGATGAAGTTGTCGATGAAACCGTTAACTCGGAGGAGTGCAACACTATGAAAATAGGTGTGTTTTTAGTTTAAACCTGACTACTATGTTTAAATTATTATTGTAGGTATTGAAAATAATTCAAGCCTAGAACCAAATACAGTTCCTGAATCAATAGGGACAACGGAAGTTGCTTTTAAGTTTATTTCAGGAGACGTCCCCAAACGTTGAAAAAACGTTAAAGTTAAATAAAAAAACTATGTGTAAACTAATTTGGTCCGAAATGTGCAAAAAGAATTATAAATTTACAGACCTTCAAATCCAAAACCGATATAAAACTTTGGATAGAGGTTTTAAGAAAAATACACTCCACAGTAAGAAAACAGGGAGAAATAAAGCAAGTTGTCTGTTTGAAAAGTCGGTATTTGTTTATGATCATGTAAGCAAACTTATATTTTGTTATAGAAAATTAGCTGAAATAAACTTCAAAAGAAAGGCTGTATTTCCTGAATTTTTATTGGGCGCAACGGGTAATGGAAAGGCTTGTGTAATATTAAAACAACAAGTTGGAATGGCAGATAATGTGGATTAGCCACAGCCCATGCAATCGTTAGATTTTATTGGTGTTAAGTAGAAACCTACATCTCCTACAGTCTCAAAGCGGTCCAATAAAACAAGGACAACTTTTGAAGAAATTGGTGAACTATGCAATTAAAGAGTAAGTAAAAATACACAAAAATTAAAAGTTCAATCGGAAAAGCTTAATATGAAGCAAAGAATTTTAGACTTAGAAGAAAAAAAGGCTTATAAGGAACGCACCAAAGCAATAAAAACTAGAAATAATCTTTTAGAAAGATATTTGGAGCAACAAATTAAAACATGATGCTTTGTATTTCAGATGTTTCTCTTTGTTTTATTTTTATATTTTACATACATATCTGCTTTTTTATTCTTCAGGTTCTTTAATTTTTTGCTTTTTTAAAAATTCATCTACAGTATGAATGTAACTAAGTTGAATTTGTGAAAAAAGTAGTCCTTAATATATACTTTTCTCTGTTTCTGTAAACCTATATACAGCTGAATAAATTGTAAAATAAAGTACAAAAATTTTCTGTGTATTTATAAATTAATGTGAAAACAACTAAGAACAAGATCCAACTATTAATGATCAAGACGTAGACATATGGAATTCCTTAAGGCACGCCCCAGTGCAATAGCCATAGATCTTGCTACTCTTTCATCATCCTCGTCTTGGCAATCACTATCTTCAGGTATAGCCTCTATTGATAAATCTATCTCCTTTAATTTTGACATATTATGTAAAATGCAACAACTTTAATGAAATGGCATAGAAATTCCATATTTCGTATTTTATAATAATATAGTTGCCTAAATCTTTATATCAGAATGCCAAAGGTGTGTTCAATGATAACCCGAGATGAGATGTGTTTTAAATTGAATCGTTTTTGAGCCACTGTCAAATGTCCGTTACCGCGATATAGAGTTAAAACGACGTTTGTGCATGGATATGCAGAATCACCAAGCAGGTACTTACCTGGAGCAAAATTCATATTATAAAACAATTTCTAACCATACATAATATGTATCTTCACACAGGGAAGGAGGTTTACAAAATATTTCAGAGTTTTGTAACACTCTAGCATCGTGTACAGAACTCGGAGAGCCAATGAATATATCAAAGATTTGCCCCCTTTCATTGCAAATGCCCTGCATGTAAATTGCTACATCACCCTTGCGATTGATGTATTCATCTTTGCCTTCTTTTGGAGAATTAATCACAATATGGGTACCATCAATGCATCTTATCACACCTGGAAATTCATTCTTGTTTAAAAATAATTTGAAATAACTTCTTTTTGATTTGCATCTGGCCAAATTGTATATTTTCCGATAGACTGCTAATAAAATATTACACTCGTTTTAATATTGCATGCAATTGTTGAAATTGTTGCAACTGTTGAAATACTAATATCAAATCTATCGCCAATGTCAGTATATCCAATAGCCTCATGCCCCGCAAACCATAAAAACACCAATATATGAAATTCTGCACATTTCAAAGAAGTTCCTAATAGAGTTTCTCTTTCGTTTAACAAATTTTTTTCGAAGCACGTTTAATGTGGTATCATAATCGCTTTCACTGTCCTCACTGGAAGAGCTAGAAGTAGAAAAGTTTTTATTGTCTCGTATAAAGCTTTTGTCAGAACTATCGGAATCGAAAAGATATTCTTTAATTTGATCTTGAGCCATTTGAACGCTACCCCAAGTAATAGTAAGCAGTGTTATACTTTTTTGTCACTATTCTTATTAACAAATAAAAAATAGAAACTTCAGTTACTACAAGAACGTGTCATATAACCTCACTTTCAAATTTTGATTTATATTAAACTATGGACCTCTCTACTTAGGACATTAATCTCGGCCAGAAAATTCGTAGTTCTCGACTTGCCGCTAGGAAAATGGAGGGCGATTTTTTACATGCAGTCTTATGGAGCATCCGTTATTTTTCTCATAAATAATTATAAATCCGGATTTTATTCAAAATTCCAGTCATTGGAAGTTGAAATATACACAAATTCTTAACAATTACCAATTTAATACTCCCGTATTCATTCCTATAAGAATTTCAAATTATTAAAAAATCAAAATAGCATGCTGGGCAATGTAACCATACATAAATAATATTTATTCAAAGCACTTTTAAAGCATTTTATGATACAAATACAAGCGGCTATAAAACAATAGGGAATGTCGTTTATATGGACAAAGAATGTTTTATCTCTGGTAACACTAGTTTTCAGGAGATCAATTTAAACTTATTGTTAATTTATGTAGTTAAGTCTTATACTATAAAAGTTAGAAATTTTAAGACTTTTAGAATCTTTGATGGTCCAGAAGGATGAAGTACATGTATCATTCAGCACACAAAAATCTGACCATTCTTTTGGGGATAAAATAGTGATTTTATTGAAGCAAAAAAGTATTATATTAAACAAAATAAAACTACAGTATATCTAACTTTTTTTTAAACACACTTTTAATTAGAAATAAAAATGTACTATTATAATAAGAATCGTGTTAGAAACATATATGCTTAGGTAGATACTTAAATTACCATTCTTACCATCCAATACACATAAAAATAAATTTCATTATACATTTATATAACCACAAATAAGAAAGAACCTTGTTACTTCGAGGAATAGCTTGTCTCCACTTTTCTAATGTTTCCACATCCTACAAATACATGTATTTACAAACTAAATAGTATCACTAAACACCAAAAATACCGTGGGAGCAGAATAAATACTTCTCCTTATGTGTTTGAATGATTTATATCCGGATTTGCAGCCAAGGACAAAACAACACTTCATATTTTATATCTATAAATAAAATTATAGGCCGCAAGTTTCACGCACGATTGACTATCACAGCTATCTTATCAAATATGATGATATTAGTCTAATTAGCCATTTCGAATGGACCTACACCTTGCCGAAGTTCTAGATTACTACAACAGGTGAAATGGCTAGCTGGTTCTAATGAGCTAAAGAGCCAAACTACAGATCTAACCAAAGTAGTAGGTCGTTAGTGAAGCACCTGACTAAGACAGGTCCCCGAAAGAAGGCAGAGGCTCTTTCGGTACTTAGATTGACAGACACAATAGGGATAGGTATGGCAGTCTAAGACACACTACCGCGATGTGGAAGGCAACGGAAAACCACCACATTACATTACACAGTGTACCTAAATTATAATAAAACGATGGCATTCTCTGGGGTAAAAGATTCCGGAGTTCAAATAGTCTCCCATTTGGATATCCGAAAGAGGACTACACCGGGAGATGCGATCGGAAAGTTAAAAGTAAGAGTCGGGAACATTTTGCGAGTCGGAGCGTGGCATGTTAGAAGTATAAAGCAAGTAGGTAAGCTAGAAAACCTAAAAATCGAAATGAATAGGTTATCACTACATATAGTAGGGATCGGCGAAGTTCGGTGGCCAGAAGCGGGGGATTTTTGGAGTGAAGACTTCAGGGTAATTCATACAGGAGCAGAGGAAGAAAATTTGGTGTGGGAATAGTTATGCAGAAAAAGATAGGATACTGTGTAGAAAATTACTTACAAAAGAACGAAAGAGTACTCGTGGTTAGATTAGAATCTAAACCGGTAAACACAGTAATAATACAAGTACACATGCCCACCTCTAGCTACAGTGACGAAGAGGTGGAAGCGATCTACAAAGATATCGCAGACATGTTAAGATACGTAAAAGGACATGAAAATTTAATAATTACGGGGGATTTTAATGCAGTGGTAGGTGAGGGTAGGGGAAAAGCGGTAGTGGGTTTATTTGGTTTAGGCACGAGAAACGACAGGGGAAATAGGCTAGTAGAATTTTGCGACAAGAACAATTTAATCATCACAAACACATTATTTCAACATCATGACGATACTCGTAGAAGATGCCAGGAGATATAGGAAGATATCAAATAGATTACATTCTTGTCAGACAGCGGTTTAGGAATCAAGTAAAAGACTGTAGAAACTACCCAGAAGCAGATATAGACACTGACCACAACATCGTAATTATGAAGGCCGCACTTAAATTTAAAAATTTGAAAAAAAGAAACGGAAAAAGGCACTTGGACTTAGAGAAACTAAAAGATAAAGATATTCAAGAAAGATTCGAAAAAAGTTGAATGAATTTCTCAAAGATAACGAGAAAATATCTGATACTAAGGAAGTAGAAACCGAATGGAATAACATTAAATCCAACCTAGACATGGCGGTCAGAGATATTCTGGGGTATACACAAAAAGAAAATAAGAAACCATGGATAACAAAAGATATCCTGAATTTAATAGAAGAAAAGCGAAAATACAAAAATAAATCAGACGAAACAGGAAAACAAAGATACAACCCCATAAAATGGGAAATTATTCGCAAATGCAAAAAAGCTAAAGAACGCTGGATTGATGAAAAGTGCAAAGAGGTACAAACTAAGATGGAAGTAGGAAAGACAGACGAAGCATACAAACTAATTAGAATCAATTTTAAGGATATAAAACCGTATAGCAAAAATATAAGAGACGCGGGAGGAAACGTCATTATAGAAAATGTAGAGAAAGTGGGTAGATGGCCAAATTGCAATAAAACAGGAATCAGACATTGAAAATGATGACTTGAGATGTCCTATACTTAGAGATGAGTTTGAATTAGCATTAAAGGGTCTGAAAAATGGTAAGGCGACGGGTACAGATAAGGTGCAAGCAGAAACTCTAAAAGCCGTTGGACCAGCAGTAACAAAACAACTCTTCCAACTTGTAAGTAATATGTATTACTTAACACTATAGTAACTATTACCAAAAAAGAAAGGCGCTGATAGAAGTGAAAATTTTCGAACAATAAGTTTGACAGCGCACGTGTCAAAAATATTAACTAGAACTGTACAAAGAAGAGTGGAAAAACGGGCTGAAGAAATACTAGGATAGGACCAATTTGGGTTTAGGCGAAACAGGGGAACACGGGAGGCTATTTTAGCTCTGAAAGTGATAATGGAGAAAACTATAGACAAAGGGGAAAGCGTGTATATAGGGTTTGTAGATCTGGAAAAAGCATTTGACAATGTAAAATGGAAAAAAATGTTCGAAATACTCAAAAAGAGTGGAATGAGTTATAGGGATAGACGAATAGTACATAGTACACAAAGAGCAAACAGCAGTAATAGAATTAGAGCAGGAACGTAGAGAAGTAAACATTAGGAAAGGGGTGAGACAGGGATGTGCCCTATCCCCATTAATTTTTAACTTGTACATTGAAGAGGCACTGAACACTGTTAAATGCAGGAAGACATTTGGAATTACTACGCAGGGTCAAAAAATTGATATGCTTAGATTTGCAGATGATATAGCGGTATTAGCATCTAGCAAAGAAGAGTTAAAAGCTGCTCTTAATTAAACGGAAACGGTCCTAACAGAGAGATACGGTATGAAAATTAACAAAACTAAAACTAAAGTGCTAGTATGCAAAGGAACGAAAATAAATCAAAAACAAGAATACAATTATGTAACACCAACTTACAAGAGGTTAATAATTTCTGCTACCTAGGAAGCCAAATAACGCAAGATGGGAAAAGCACAAAAGATATAAAACAAAGATTAGCACAAGGCCGTGCTACATTTAACAAGAAAAAGCAACTACTGTGTTCAAAAACAACAAACATAGATACAAGAAAAAATTGCTTAAAACATATGTGTGGTGCACAGCACTGTATGGCTGTGAAGCCTGGAGAGTAGGGGAAGTGGACAAGAAAAAGGTAGAAGCCTTTGAAAAGTGGTGCTACAAGCATATGATAAAGATACCATGGACAGACAAAGTTAAGAACGAAGAGGTATTAAAAATGATAAGGGAAGAAAAAAATATGTGGAAAACGGTAAAAAATAGGAGAGATAGAATGATAGGCCACATACTACGGTATGAAAGAATAGAGCGTAATATATTAGAAGCAGAGATAGTAAAAAAGAGAAGAAGAAGTAGACCTAGGTTAGACTACTGCACACAGATAGTGAAAGATGTAGGCCGTAGGAGTTTCAGGGCGATGTGTAAGCTAGCTCAGAACAGAAGTCAATGGAGGTACGCATCCAACCAGTCCCAAGAACCGTACTTAAACATCATAATTATTATAAGCAATTACAAGAATTGGTTGGGCAATATTCTCGAATAATGTTAATTGTGTGAAAGGATTTACTGGAAAACTATTATTTCGGCAAATGTCTAAGTGTTGGAGGATCTTGGCAGCCACAGGCTGCTTAACCCCCGTCACTGAATCTTGGTGAAATTGGGCATACAATTAGAAAACAATAAAAGAGGAACCGAGCAGTATACATGCTGTGTGAGAATTTCAGGGAACTGTGTGGCTAGTGGAGAATATAAATAAGTGCAGATACTTGTCCAACCAGTTTTGAGACGAAAAACCTAATGACGAAAAAATAATCGCAAAAAAATCTAATGATTAATTCAAACAACTACAGGTGTTGGTTGTGAAATAACTGCTACTAATGTTGACTGTGCAAAAAGATATATTGAAAAAAATATTAAATCGATAAATGTTTAAGTGTTGGGGGAACTTGGCAGCCACAGGCTGCTTACCCCCTTTCCCAACCACTGAATGTCGGAGAAATAAGGTGTATAATTGTAAAACAATAGAAGGGGGACCAAACTGCATAAAACAAAAAAGAACAACGCCTTTGATGAAAGACAACAAACATAGAACAAGAAGAAAATTGTGGAAAGCATAAGTGTGGAGCACAGCACAGTATGCCTATGAAATACGGGCAGTCTGAAAAGCAGACAAAAAAACGGTAGCAGCTTTTTGAAATGCTGTGCTTCAGATGTATGAGGATGAAAGCATGGAGAGACAACGTTACTAACAAATAGATTATAGAAATAGAAGGGGAACAAAAATATCTGGGGAAAAAAATAGAAGAAATAGAAGGGCAGAATACGTTCTAAGGCATTTTTGAGGAATAGTATGGGATATATTACAAGCAGAGATACGAAAAAAGAAGTAGATGTAGACCTAGATCAGATTAGTGATAGACGCAAACTATGCAAATTAAAGGGAAATGTGTAGGATAGTTTAGAATATGAAGCAATGAGAGTACACGTCTAACCAGTTCCAGGACTGAAGTCCTAATGATGATGAGTCTAATTAGACCTCACAATTTTATAAAAATGCGATTTTAACACTAACACGACTTAAGACACAATAGAGAATTGACCCTCCTTCATCCTAGCAACAACATTATTAACTAGAGATTATTTGACACAGTTTTATAGTATTGCAAGGATAGGAAGATTAACGTCCTAAGTAGAGGGGTTCATACACTAAACCTTTCGTTTGTGATTATTACACCGTCACAAACAGCTGATTATTAGTGTAGTGATAGACCCACTACACTGCACTTTTGAGTGTAACAAACGAAAGCAGTATAAACCCCTCTACTTAGGACGTTAATCGTCCTATCCTTGCAATACTATAAAACTGTGGCAAATAATCTCTAGTTAATAATGTTGCCGCTAGGGTAAAGGAGGGTCAATTTTCTATTGTCTTATGGCATATTAGTAATGAAATCTCATTTTTATAAAATTGTGAGCTCTACTTAGACTAAGATCATCATATTTGGTACTTTATAACTGTGATAGTTAGTTGTGTGTAAAACTTGCGGCATATAATTTTATTTATAGATATAAAATATGAAGTGTTGTTTTGTCCTTGGGTGCAAATCCGGATATAAACCATTCAAACACATAAGTAGAAGTATTTATTCTGCTCCCACGGTATTTTTGGTGTTTAGTGATACTATTTAGTTTGTAAATACATGTTTTTGTAGGATGTGGAAACATTAGAAAACTGGAGACAAGCTATTCTTCGAAGTAACATGGTTCTTTCTTATTTGTGTATATATAAATGTATAATGAAATTTATTTTTATGTGCATTGGATGGTAAGAATGGTAATTTAAGTATCTACCTAAGCATATATGTTTCTAACACGATTCTTATTATAATAGTAAATTTTTATTTCTAATTAAAAGTGTGTATAAAAAAAAGTTAGATATACTGTTGTTTTATTTTGTTTTATATAATACTTTTTTGCTTCAATATTATTTATGTATGGTTACCCATTCTGAACGGACCTGCACCTTGACGACGTTCTAAAGTACTAGAACAGGTAGAATGGCTTGCGCGTTTCAATAAGCTAAAGAGCCGAACTAGTAGTGATGTAAGGCCGGTCTGAATTCAAAACGCTGTACGTGTATGTTTTTTCCATGTAACATACACGGGCACCGTGTTGAATCCAGACCGGCCTTATATACTTTCAATGTAAAATACGTGTGAGCACGTTTTGAAGTCAGACCGGCTTTATATTACTTTCAATGGAACATACGTGTGTGATTTCAAAACACACGTATGCTACGTTGAAAAATGTAAGTGCAGAGAAAATGTGGAGCTGTTTTAAATTCGGTTTTCTAGCGAGAAGTTATAAAGTAGGTCAGATGCGAAATATCGCATTCAAGTCAATTGTGTTTAATTAAAGTGGATTCTGATTTATGTTTTTTACTTATGTTTAGAGGCTGCAAATACACATAGTCCGGTTTGACTTCAAAGTGTGCCCAACAGTAGGAAAAGCAGCGGTGGTAATCAAGGTCAATCCTATCTAATATAAGTGAGAAATATTCGACTAGCAATCATAACAACATAAATTAGTTAACGGAGTGTTGTGTGTAAGATAGGAGCAAGTAATTAAATGCAATATGAATTTTAATATTCTTAATAAAACCACATATCGCAAACCTTATGTAAATTCAAAAGATCTTGTAGTGAATAAGAGGTTTGAAGTTTTGAAAGTGGAAACTGTCAAGACAAAATATGGAGAAAGAGTATTAGTGGAAACAGAAAAGTTCAAAAGTATATTGCCATTGAGATATTTTGAATACCTTCAAGCGCATGGAGTGAAACAATTAAATGAAAGTATTGGCTCGAACAAACACGTATACATAACTAGTAAGGGATCGATCGGTCTAACTGTCAACATAGAATTTTCAGAATAATATGTCACTAATATAAGAAATTAGTTTATTATAATAATAATATACATCTTGTTCTTTACTGCTTATTTTATTATAACACATCTAAGTCGATTGTATAAAGAATGATGTATTTAATTAAAGTGGGTTCTGATTTATGTGTGTTTTACTTTGAGGTTACTACCTTGTTTAGAGAAAGTCTTGTTTCAAAAGAGAAACTTTTATAAAATACTTTTATTTACAAATTGTTGAATATTTTGATCTAACTATTTACAGTTAAAATCTAACTATTTATAAATGAAAAAGTATTTATTAACTCCCGTTCTTGAAGTATCTGCTGCTCCCTTACAGCCAGTTCCTCTTTTTTTTTGCTTTATTATTTCTAGTTCCAAATCTAGACGACGCAGTAGCTTCTCTCCACGCTTTTTAAATGCATTAAGCAACTCTACTGTGTCATCTTCGTAGGATTTGTCATCTTCACAGCAAGCAGCCATATTAGGTCCTGCACATAACTTTTTCATAGCCAACATGTTTTTGCCGGATCTGTGAGCATAACGTAACAGATTACTGTTGGTTCACTTTTTCTTTTGTATACTACCTGATGTTTCTGAGAGGATCAGAATGTGCCAACGATCCAACGATAGCTTCAGAATTTCCAGAATTGTTTTTTGATCCTAATCTAATGTAACTTATAAATTAGTAGTGTTTGCATAAACATAAATATATTCTAACGTACATGTATGGTTTTGCTTTACTATGACGTTGATCATTGGTACATCTAATTTCGAGTGGAGGAACTGGCTGCGGTAAAACAACAACAGCAGGAGCGGCAGACTCGGACATTTCATTGCTCTTAAAACGCGCAAATCTATCAATATTAAAACACATGTATAAATGTGAAAAAGCACTTACCGTGATATATCCCATATTCATTATGTTTATTTTCTGTGTTATTAACTGTGTGCTGTATTTTATTGTATTGGACAAACTACGTTTCTGTCCGCATGTATATATTGTGATATACACTAATAACTTTTTTGCAGGGCGAATTGTGTTGTGTGTTTTCTCGTTTCATTTTTTATACCTCCAATTTCCGACCGTGTTAGTCAGATATTCGTTTTCTTTCTTTCCCTTCCTTTGTTACTGCAATTTGGGAGAGCATTCTGTTGCTGATTTCGTTCTTTTTGTTCAGGTCCGCTCGTTTCACCAGTAAGACGTTTTTTGAGGAACGTTGGAATCGAAAGAACAACATGATTTATAACTTCCTTTATACCTTTTGGCTACACTTCTTTGAATTCTAGTTTCAAAATGTCATGTCTGCAGCAGGACGCATAGACGCCTAAAATTGCACCGTTAGAATAGAGAACGACGCGGTCCAAGCTATTTAAAAATTCTAGATCGGGTGACCTGAGCCATACGTCACTTACTTTTTATAATAAGAAAATACAAATATTGTCATGGACAAGAAAATAATTAACGCAAAAACAACTACATTAACAATAATCTATGACACCACAGCTATAGTATAGAAATAAAACGGTTGATAAAATGTATATAATAATAAGAAGAGGAATACTGACACAACATTCTTGAAAGTGGGAATAATTCATTAATCTGTTATCATTAATCCATTAATGCATTATTTATTAGTTTGGTAATTTGATCCAACGATTCATAATTTTGTCATTGTTGATACTATTTGGTATCCCATCTTCTATATTCATCAACATGAATGTCTCGTGTCCATTATGAAACAAAGAATTTTTCGATCAATTTTTATGAACTTTAAAGTCGAAAACGACCGTGCACTACCTGCCTATGATATGGGCAAAAATAGTATACACTGATACGTTAATACTAAAGTGGAATAATTAATTACCTTTGAATAAATTGAAGGTAGTGAGGAAAATATGGTAGGAAAATTTGGGTATGGTAGACGAAATGATAGAGGAAAAAGATTAGTAGGGTTTTACCACGAACATAGATTAGTAACTGTAAACAACCTATTCGAACAACATGTCAGTAGAAGATATACCTGGAAAGCACCAGGTGATAGGGCTAGATACCAAATAGATTATATTTTAGTTAAACAAAGGTTTAGAAACCAAGGTAAAAACTGTTGTATTTATCTAGAGCCGACATAGATAGCGATCATAACTAGTTAAAATAAAGTGTAATCTAAAATTCAAAAAATTGAGAAAGGCTGAAAGAGAGGGATGGGATCTAGGTAAGCTTAATTATAGTGAGATAAAAGAGGAATATAAACAAGTATTAGATAATAAGATCAAAAAATAGCGATAGGAGGAAACGTAGAAAATAGATAGAAAGAAATAAAAAGGGCTGTACAGCAACACCGACTATAGGTAAGAAAAAGGTGGAAGTGAGAAAACCCTGGGTAACAAAGGAGATATTAGATTTAATAGAGAGCAGAAGAAAGATTAAACCTTTCAGAGAATAGGATGGTGAAAGTAAGTAAAAATATAATAGAGTTAGAAATAAGATAGTACATGAGTGTAGAAAAGCTAGAAATAAATGGATGGAGGAGAATTGTAAGGGAATACAAAATGATTTGAGAGTAGGTAAGACAGGCAGGGCTTACAGGGCAGTTAAAAAGTTTTTCGAGGAAGATAGGAAAAAATATAATGGTTTTAAAGATGAAAATAATGAGCTTATAATAAATAAAGTCGAGTTAGCAGATATCGGGGAAATAGAGTATATAACTGTAAAACAATAGAAGGTGACTGAACTGCATCAAACAAGAAAAAACAGCAGCTATGTTCAAAGACACCGAACATAAATACAAGAAGAAAACTATTCAAAGCATAGTGTGGAGCACCGCATAGTACATCTATGAAATAGGGGCAGTAGGAAAAGCAGACAGAAAGAGATAGAAACCTTCTGGAATGTTGTGCTTCAAATGTATGAGAATGGTAGCATGGACAGACAAAGTTAATAACAAATAGGTTGTAGAAATAGTATAGGAATAAAGATATCTGTGGAAAATAAAAAATAGGAGAAATAGAAGGACGGGATACGTTCTAAGGCATTTCAGACTTTAGCACACAGATAGTTATAGATGCAGACTGTGCAAATTTCAGGAAAATGTGTAGGTTGGTTCAGACTAGGAAACAATGAGAGTACGTGTTCGACTAGTTCTAGGACTGAAAACCTAATGTTACGTCATCATCGAACATTTATTGGAATTGGTGACAATAAATACTTTGTGCGGGTATCCTACAGTTTTCAGTGAAACATTATATACCGACAGTGGAAGTGCGTGAACACAGTTGCATTCGAACCCTTGCAGAAGACGGTTGTGTGAGAGCTTTTGAAAGCGACACCGACACCCGAACGTGCGTGTTATTGGTTGTCCGCAAGCTTTTGTGTGTGAACTTTTATTGCCCCGAGCGGCACAGGCTTTAAGGTATTTATACCCTTCATTAAGTAGTTTGGTGTAGTTGTTTTTAATTATTACATAACCGCTCCACCGCCATTGGTATTGCTACAAAAAGCAATTGGTCCTTCCCTATAATTAGCATATTTATATCACACCTTTATCATCCCAATAAACCATTGGTCCAAACGATCCGAATTCACCAGTTCTATGGTATACGCATGTCCTGAATTAAATATCATTTTGCACACCAGCGAGCTTTTAAGTAATTATTTTAGCTTTTAAATTTGTGTTCAAACCCCACATGTAGCGGGTTAAAATGTGTAAATATTATTTATACTGTCTTTAAAATTAAATAAGCGATTGTGCCGTAATGTGTTAGTTTTCAGTCTTAAATTCATTTTAGCGGCATAAAACACAAAGCAACCTGAAAATTATAATTCGCTTTATACTTCTCAAATAAGAAAGGTAAAGGGATTTTCTTTGCACTAAAAGCCATTGCGCGTTTTTAGTTTTCACATACAACCCTTTCAGTCGTTTTACAACGTAAAATATTGAATACATCTGCAAAGGGAATAAAGTTGTAAAGCTGAACCCATCTTGCAATATGTTAAGCCACATGTTTAAACGTTCCTGTGATCTTTTGATGGTAAAAGCCGCCCGGGTTTAAACTGTAAATCTTATCTTTAGGCTTTGTTTGACAAACCGTTAGGTTTTCGACGTCTAGCATTAAAGACCCCATTGCAGGCTAATAGTCATAAAACGTGATTTATTGGTTTATACGCTATCTTACCTTTTCGTGCCTTGAACAACTCATAATATTTTAATATTTCTCAGCGCACATTTGAGATTTACCGTTTTACAGCATTTTTATAGTGTAGGCTTTCAGAATAACTTTCAGAATGGCTCCCAAGAAAATACAGGTAGCCGAACTAGAATTGCTTAAAATACGCATTATAGAAATGTTGGAACTGGGCAACGCTATACAAAGTGACCCAACTTTAAAAACGTTGTTCCTTATTTAAGCAAGGGGAGTAAATGACCTTTACACCAATTTCAATAAAATTTTAGTTGCTGTCTTGGCATCCTGTGACGAGGTAGAATTATTAAATTACAACACTTTACGGAAGGAAGTAGATTCCGCTTATTATTGCACACTGCTGCATCTCGAAACGATGCAAGAAATGCGGGCACCACAAATCATTGAAAATGCTCCAAGCAGCACGGGATCAAAATTGTTACCGTTAAAGCTCCCAAATTTTAATAATGAGGTACCTGATTTTCATCTTTCATCGATTTATTTGACAGTCTGGTCTATAATAACGCGTCGCTGTCCAATATCGAAAAGCTAAATTATCTTATCAGTTGCTGTAGCGGGGAGTCTTCGAAAATCATTAAATCGGTACCCATTTCGGGAGATAATTTTATCATTTCCTATAACGCCTTGCGTGAGAGATTTAGCAATCCGCGTTTATTGGCAACTTTGCATTGGAAAGCTATGAAAGACTTTCCACCTTTAAAATCAGAAGACCCTAAGAAACTTAGGGCACTTATTGATTGTTTTTCAGAGAACCTTGCTGTTCTAACTAACTTAAAGTTTCCCACTGAACATTGGAACTTTATTCTGGTCGATTGTCTTTTAGAAAAACTTGATCCATTCACTAGAAAACGCTTCGAACTCTAATCGGATTCGAAGCAAATACCCAATTTCGATGATTTGAGATATTTTTTAACTCAACAATGTGCAGCGTTGGAAACCTTTTCTTCAACTGCACCCGTTTCTTATTCGACGACTGTCCATACATCTCACACATCAGTGCCTAAGAAATCCTCAGCGTTTCAATTTAAACCAAGAGTTTCTTCTAACGTAGTTTCACTGGATACACCAAGTAGCTCCAGTAACTCAAAGAATTCATTTTCGCACCATTGTCCTTCTTGCAAAGGCAATCACTTAATTTACAGATGTCAATCGTTTCTAAAGAAAACTCTGACAGAACGTTTCGACATTGTCAAAC
Source organism: Platerodrilus igneus (assembly GCA_036346225.1). NCBI lineage: Eukaryota > Metazoa > Arthropoda > Insecta > Coleoptera > Lycidae > Platerodrilus > Platerodrilus igneus. The sequence goes on from JARFIW010001241.1 coordinate 446,381, forward strand.
GCTTACGCCTTTGTTTAAATTGCTTACGAACAGACCATGCGTCCATGCAATGCAAATCTTATAATTCCTGTCGAACTTGCGCCAAGCCGCATCATACCTTGCTACATTTTGAAGCGCAACCTGCTTCTAGCCGTTCAGCTGAACCGATCGCTACACCTATGCATAAAAATGCCAATAGGACGCAGTCAGCCTCTCCTATACCGGCAAATGTTTTGTCTTCACAGACGAATTTAAATTCTGCGGTTACTGTCTTACTCTCCACTGCTGTTGTGGAAGTTCAAGACCGGTCTGGTAGATACAAACAGATCAGGGTACTCTTAGACCCTGGCGCTCAAGCTAGCTTTATTCGAGACGATTGCGTGAGCAAACTTTGGCTTCCACGCATACGTTCTCAAGTTCCGATTTATGGACTTGGGCAGACAACTTCAGCAGTCAATAGGGGTGCCGTCAGCTGCACCATTCGCTCTATGTTAGACTCTGAAAAATCTCTAGAAGTCACAACTTTTGTGCTTTCGTCAATATCTGGCAAATTACCCAGCGTTGAAGTTCCTAATAATTGGGAACACTTATGCGGCCTGCACTTTGCAGACCCGACCTGGAACTCTCCAGGAACTATTGACATGCTCCTTGGAGCAGATGTTTATCCGTTCATCATCAATGGCGGTGTTATACATGGCAAATTTCTTCAGCCTGCCGCCATAAATACAATTTTTGGTTGGACTATTATTGGTCCCACAAAAAGCTTGCAGTCTGATACTGTCCAAGCATTTTTTACTTCTGTAGAAGATCCTATCGACCAGACCCTATGGCGGTTTTGGGAAATAGAAGAGTTGCCATCCAAGCCTTATACTTCTCCAGAAGAAGAAAAGGCAGATTTGATTTTTGAAAACACGTTTTCTCGTGACCCTAGCGGTCGTTTTATTGTTGCGTTACCGTTCAACGATACTTTGCCCGTTTTTGATAATTCCTTTGACATGGCTAAAAAAAGACTATTTTCGTTGGAGCGCAAATTGCATGCTCAACCGGAGCTACGCGCCAAATACAACAATTTCATGCAGGACTATCTTGATGCGGGTCATATGGCATTACTCGATTCTCCGCCCGTTGGAAACGATAATTATTTTTTACCCCATCACCCTGTGTTTACAGAGGAAGGTCATACTTCTAAAATTCGTGTAGTTTTTGACGCCTCTGCAAAGGCTAAAAACAACGTGTCACTTAATGACACTCAATTGGCTGGACCAAGTCTCCAAAATGACATTTCGTCAATCTTACTTAAATTTCGCTCTCATCGTTTCGTTTTTACTTGTGATGTTCGCCAAATGTATCGACAAATTTTGGTTACCGAAGAACATCGAAAGTTTCAGTTAATTGTTTGGCGGTTCTCCGCAGAAGAACCCATTCAGACTTATCAGCTTAATACAGTGACCTATGGTATTAAGTCATCGCCTTATCTAGCATTAAAAACTCTTCAGCAATTAGCCATTGACGAAGGCAAAAGGTTTCCGTTAGCCGCTGAGGCTATACGGTCAAATCTATATAATGATGATTTTGTCGCCGGTGGAGATTCTATACAATCGGCCCGCGAAATTAAAGATCAACTTATCCGACTTTTACTTTTGGCTGGTTTTGAACTTTGAAAATGGAGTTCTAATTCAGTTTCTATTTTGGAAGGCATTCCGTCAGATCTTTGCCAATATACTTCTCTCAATTTCGATTCTGACGAATCAATAAATATTAGGTCTTCAATGATCACCTACAGAAGATATTTTCTCATTTCGGGTTAAACCATTAAACCCAATATGTACAAAGCGCAACATACTTTCACAAGTTGCCAGAATATATGATCCATTTGGGTTTTTAGCCCCACTAACACTTTTTGCAAAACGCCTAATCCAGCATCTGTGGATGTTAGGTTTAAATTGGGATGACATCCCACCAGCAGACATTTCGTCTCAATGGCAGCAATACCAAGAAGAGTTGCCGTTATTATCGTCATTAAAGTTACCACGTTGTTTACCCCCTTCGGATCCTTTTACTTGTCATTTGCATGGGTTTTGCGATGCTAGCGAGGTAGGGTATGTAGCGGTAGTGTATTTCCAGTTCATAAATCAAACTACTGGAGAAATAACTGTACAATTTGTAACAGCTAAAACAAAAGTAGCTCCAATTAAGCGCATTTCAATTCCACGTTTGGAATTATGTGCCGCCGTTTTATTAACCGATTTACTTTCTTTTACCATTCGGTCTTATCAAGGCTTGATTGACATCTCCGATGTTTCAGCGTGGAGTGATTCTACGGTCGCTCTCACTTGGATACGTTCTCCACCTTTTCGTTGGAAAACTTTTGTGGCAAACCGTGTTAGCCACATTCAAGAGATCATTGCACCTAGCCGATGGTTTTATATTAAATCTTCGCATAATCCGGCTGATCCTGCATCTCGGGGATTAATGCCAAGCGCGGTTATTTCATGTTCGCTATGGTGGGCGGGGCCTGAATGGCTTCACTACCCTAGTGACTCGTGGCCGCCTCAACCAACATTGTCAACCTCAATTGCTGAGGTAACTACGGAAAAGAAGATCCTAACATTTGTCGCTCAAACAGATCCAAACGTCATTGACATTTTACTAAGTCGCTTTTCATCGTTATATAAAATCCAAGGCATCGTGGCTTACATTTATAGATTTTCTAAACCCATGGCTCAACGTCATACGGGTCCCTTAACAGACATTGAATTACACAATGCTCTCATGATTATCGTTCGGCATGTACAAAATGTTACATTTTCAAAGGAAATAGCTTTGATCAAGGCAAACCGTAAATTACCTAAAAGCTTGCGAAAACTTTCTTTATTTGTTGATCCACAAAACATCTTAAGAGTAGGTGGGCGCTTGACACATTCTTCGCTTTCCTATTTCGAAAAGTTTCCTGCGTTATTGCCTCAGCGGCACCGATTAACCGAACTTATCATTCGGTCAACTCATGAAAGGTATTGCCATCCCGGTGTTAATACCACAGCGTATCTTATCCAACAGAATTTCTGGATCCTTTCTATTAAAAATTCAATCAGAAATTATTTATCATCATGTCATAGATGTTTTCGTACCAAACCGGTCCTGGTAACTCCTCCTATGGGAGACCTGCCGGCAGCACGTATTACCCAAATCAAACCGTTCAGTATTGTTGGTGTTGATTTTGCTGGCCCTCTTTTAATAAAGGCTAACCGTCTACGGGGCTCTAAATCTCTTAAGGCCTATATTTGTATTTTCGTTTGTTTTGCCACTAAGGCAGCACATATTGAACTTGTTTCGGATTTGTCGGCAGACGCGTTTCTTGCCGCTTTGCGACGATTTATAGCACGTCGAGGACGCTGTTCTCAGATATTTAGCGATTGCGGTACTAATTTTGTAGGTGCCTATCGTCAGCTTATGAGTTATCTGCATAGTGCAGTAACCTCAGAAAAGATAAAGTGGTCGTTTAATCCACCTAGCGCCCCTCACTTCGGTGGCTTGTGGAAAGCGGTGTTAAGTCGGTAAAGACACACCTAGCTCGCGTAATCGGCGAACAAAACTTACCTTTGAGGAACTTTACACAGTTCCTACACAAATTGAATCTGTTCTAAATTCAAGGCCATTCTGCGCTTTGAGTTCGGATCCAAATGACTTGCGTTGCCTAACACCAGGTCATTTCCTAACCATGGAGCCTCTTTCTGCACCACCAGATGAGGACCATTCAACCAACGTTTTACCATTAAAGAGCAGGTGGAAACTCCTGCAAAACTCCACCAAGATTTTTGGGCTCGCTGGAGCCATGAGTACTACATACTCTGAATCAAAAGGTTAAATGGCACTCTAAGGTAGGTGTCCGACAAGTTAAAAGGACACTATTGTCCTCGTCAAGGACGACCAGCTTTCTCCACTTCAATGGAAGTTTGGTCGTATTATTAATACTTTTCCCGGTGCGGACGGTATTATACGTGTCGCTGAAATCAAAACGGCACATGGCACACTAAAACGACCTTTGGTCAAACTAGCGCCGCTACCGGTATTTTAATTTTATTTTATGTTTAGATGTATATACACATTTCTTACATGTATAGTAGTATATTATTTTACATATTTGCTTATTTACATATATATTTTTATTTTTGCATAGTTGGTAATATCGCTCGCTGTAGTGTACCACCCTATCTTTCGTTACCTGTTTTCCTAGCAAGGTCAAATCCCATGTGATTTCCTTCACCCAACCTACTTCCCTCCTTTTCAAAATTCTATGAATTTGGTGGGCGGTATGTTACGTCATCATCGAACATTTATTGGAATTGGTGACAATAAATACTTTGTGCGGGTATCCTACAGTTTTCAGTGAAACATTATATACCGACAGTGGAAGTGCGTGAACACAGTTGCATTCGAACCCTTGCAGAAGACGGTTGTGTTAGAGCTTTTGAAAGCGACACCGACACCCAAACGTGCGTGTTATTGGTTGTCCGCAAGCTTTTGTGTGTTTACTTTTATTGCCCCGAGCGGCACAGGCTTTAAGGTATTTATACCCTTCATTAAGTAGTTTGGTGTAGTTGTTGTTAGTTATTACATAACCGCTCCACCGCCATTGGTATTGCTACAAAAAGCAATTGGTCCTTCCCTATAATTAGCATATTTATATCACACCTTTATCATCCCAATAAACCACCTAATGATGATGATGATGATGATGATGATGTATGGCTACATTGCCCAGTATGCTATTTTGATTCTTTAATAATTTGACATTCTTATAGGAATACAAGAGTATTAAATTGGTAATTGTTAAGAATTTGTGTATATTTCAACTTTTAATAACTGGGATTTTGAATAAAATCTGAATTTATAATTATTTATGAGAAAAATAAAGGATGCTCCATAAGACTGCATGTAAAAATCGCCCTTCACTAACGGCAAGTCGCGAACTACGGATACAGCGCTAAAATATGCACAGGTTTCTGGCCGAGATTAATGTCCTAAGTAAAGAGGTCCAAAGGAAGCACCTATTATGTAGCAACATAATTTGGCATTTGTATCTTTTAACACGTTCATTGCAGCACCAGTTTCATATAGTTTGTCCCATCTTACATTACCAGGCACATATGTCTGGTTCTTTACATACCTGTTGGGCCGGTACCAGGCATATGTATCTGGTAAAGATTTTCAATCCAAATTGGCCGTAACTTTACAGGTTATTTTAAATTTCAAATTATTTGTGCTTAATTTTGTTAAACTAACCTTTTGCATTAATGTACATTAGTTGCACATGGTTTGGTCAATTAATTAAATAAAAAACAATAGGTTAAAAATAATGTTTTATTGAGTATACGAAAAATGTATTTAATTTTGTATTCTACATAAATTAGAGTGTTTTTCATTAAAACAAGGAAGGCACATTGCTGGTCTTTTCTCACAGTCTGCGCAAAAAGAGGACACTTGTGTTACCCTCTTGTCTGCTTCCCGACTTGATAAGTTGGCCCTATGTGTTTTATAACAACCTACACAGTTTCTACGACGTTTTTTTCTTGGGCCAGTTTCGATTTCAAATGTATGCACCCTTTTAGGAGTATGAGTAGTTGTTACATTTTGAACATTTTGATTTTCTTCAATCAAAGCAAATGCTAATTTTTCTCTAAATTAAGGCATTGTAAGGGTACGGCCATTTTTGTTAAATTCATTGTAAACTACATAAGCGTTCACAATTGCTGAATCAAAGAGAAGTTCAAATGCTGCTTTTCTATACCACTTTAATCCTTTTCTTAAAGTGGTATAATATGAAGACATTTGGTCGCCAATATCTACACCTTTTTTGGCTTTATTGTAGTGTATTACACATTTCGATTTTAGAACTATCTGAGAATACCGGTTTCTTTTTCCAGTATCATGCATGCTCAAATCATGCTCTTGTTTATTGGATATCATAAGAATTTGTCGTTTGTCATGCCATTTGATTATTTTTACTCCATTGTCATTAGGAATTTCAATAACTTCATGTTTATTTATCTTTCGGCTTACAAATTCCTTGGGAATACCTTTACGGTTATAACGTAAAGTTCCACAATAGAAAATTTTCCTTTTTGCAATTTCTTAACTAGTGGAACAGTAGAATAAAAATTACTTGCATATAAAGTGCGTCCATTATCCAGCAAATTTTCCATTAGAGCCATAACTACCTTGACTGTGTGGGGATCTTTGTGGTTGTCATTTTGGGTGGTGTCTTTTCCGCGATATATCTTTACGTATACAGTATAACCTTCTGATGTGACAACTTTGTACTGCTTCACGCCATACTTGTGCCTTTATATTGACGCATGCCTAATCGTCCTCTCCACGGAATCATGCTTTTATCTATAACAACTTCTTTCCTAAGGACTAAAATTGATTGAAATCTAGCACTCAATATATCCAAAATGGGTCTTATGCGAAATAAACGATCATGGGATGTATTTAGATTTTCGTTATCGTTAAAGTAAATGTGCTGTAATAATAGTAAAAATCTATCTCTAGTCATTTTTGAGCAAATATATTTATTGCGGTACATCTCGTTTTTAGACCAGTAAAGATTGATAGCTGGAAAATAATAATCCCAAAAAATCTGTACATTTCATCGGAATTCGTGTCTGACCAACCTTTCAGACGAGATTTATCTTTAACTTTTCCAGCGTTTATTTTTTGTATAGCGCATCTGTTGATTTCTTCAACTATCAAATCAATTACTTCTTGATCTATAAAAAGTTTTAAAGCGTCCAATGAAGTCTTACATGTTTCATGGTCAGCGTAAATTTTTTGCCTCTGCGCATATTCAACAATATTAAGAACATTTCTGTTATCCATTGGTTTCCAAACGTCTTTCTGGAGATCTTCTAAAACAAAGATATGTGCAAACTCAACGATTTTTACAATAAAACAAAATTTACCTGAATCTTCGCTAGCTTGTAAGTCTACATCACTTACATATTCCGCTTCATAGATATTTTCTAAGGTTGAAGTTTCTGAAAACCCTATATTACCATTTGATTCGTCTGAATCATAAGCGGAACTTGGCGAAGATGCGCTAGGCTCATAATCAGCATCTGTATCTGAATGATTACCGGCAAAGGGATCCTCTGGCTCACTTCCTATTGCGTCACTTTCGTTATCTGAGATATTAATATCGTTTTCAAATGTTTGGAGCAATGTTTCATTAGTTGAAGGAATTTCTGATAAAATCTCATGATCTTGTATATCAGGTTCCAAGATATCTGTTACCTAAAAGATGTGAATGCAAACAACCTATAATATTTTTTAAAAGTAAACTAGATTTTGTAGATTTCAGCCGATTTTATATTAGAATCGGGCAAAATTAAATCGTCATTATACTCTAAACGTGCTAACTCACATAATTTCTTATCGCGGCACAACATTTTAGAAGAAATATTACGAGCCATTCGAACTTTTGCATAATACACCCACCAGTCAAATATGTCTGGTATTGCATACTTGCAATAACGTTTCTGATGGTTGCGTTACCAATCGCAAAGATCCGATACGCATCCAGCAGCGTGAGTACATCTAGCGACTGTCTTAAAGCTATTTACAACATTGAACTAGGATTAGTAGTTTTTTAATTGTTATGTTTGCCGTTGAGTAATAGATCACGTTACATGTCTCTACCGGAACGTAATGCGCTATACCAGGCATATGTGTCTTGGTATCACAATGAACGTGTTAATATAATATTTTACTTAAAATTCTGTATTGGAACACCTTTATGAAAAATGTTGTTATATATCAAGTATAAACTTTCAACCAATCATAAAGCAGAGGGCCATGAAGCAGTTGTATACAATGTCCGAAATTCTTTATTTGATGTTGAACGAGAACGATTCCATCACACCACGCCATACTCAGAATTAAATTGTACACCATACACTAGTGTTTTGTGCATAGATAACTAAAATACAAGTTTTGTTGTTGTTGGTTGAATATTTTAATTTAACCTCCGATTTAAAAGTCAGGTAAGTTATATTGCGCATATGAGTAAGTATTTAGTTTACTATCAACAAATTAAAGTGAAAATTGTTCGCTAGGAAGTGGCTTTTTTCTCCAGCATTAAGATTATTTTGTGCAGGTTCGCCAATTCCACGTTCAGACTCCGGTTTACAGTTACAGACCACAGGTAGAAACTTCTACATTACTTTAAACAGAGGGCTGTTGTGTATAAATCATCAATCAAAACAAATTTTTGCGGGTTTTCAACGATTTTAGCAGAAAAATGCAATTTTATACATGCCTAAATATCAATATAGTTTTAAAATCAAACATGGTTGGTAATAATAGGTGCCTATGCAATACTATGTTCAAATCTATTTATCAGGAGCACCAATGTGGAATAATTAGGAACCAACACTTTTAATGATAACAAATTTGACAGTACTACATAACCTCACACAATGGTTTGAATAGCTCAGTTTTGAAAGAATTAACCACAGCTGATGATTTCCCGGATATTTAAGTTTGGTACAAAAAAAGACAAATATTGAGGGTTTTTTTTGGAACACTGAAAAAAAAAATATGTTGGCGGTAACTCAAATGTTAGTTTTCCCAACAAATGTTTTTTGTTGCTTGGAATGTTTGTTATTATTAATGACATATTATTAAAACAAACAAATAGAAAATTTTTTGGTTAAACTACAATTTTAGTTTAACCAAGTGTCTATTATTTATGGTAAGCAACATTCTTTGTTATAAGAACTAATGCATGTTCGCTGTGTCTAAATAAATGTAGTACTACTATTTGTTGGCATGACAAATAATAATTGTTAAGACAAATGAAGACTTTTGTTGAAATAACAGACACTTGTAGTTACACCAATAATTATGACTACCAAAATTTGTTGAAATGACAAATGCAGGTTGCTGTAAAAACTCATATCTTAGTAACCACAACAATAAATGGAGAAGTTATCTTAACATTAACTTTGTTAGTATAGCAATACTTATTTGTTATACCAACGTTACAAACATTTTTTGTTCTCAAAGCAAATAACATTTTGTGGTAAAAAGTAATAAATCAATTCCAAAATATGCTAAACTTGCAAAGAGAAAACATATTGAATTACAGTAATACATGTAAAAATGTTAGTCAAAGTAATTTATTTGTGAGCCAAGTTGGCCTTGCATGTACAGTGATCTCAAAAGCTAGAGATATAGCCCACTGGATTTACGAGCGTCTCACGGCAGTAATGCCGTGGCTGCAATGATAGATATTATTATTAAAAAACACAAATCACTTAACACGCATATCAAAACAGTTGTTGCTAAAATTATTACAGACAGTTCTGATATGCGTGTTAAGTGATTTGTGTTTTGTGTTTTTTAATAATAATATCTATTTCTATCAGTATCCTAACCTGTCATTGCAGCCACGGCATTACTGCCCTGAGACGATAGTCTGGATTTCAATAAGCGTTCATTTTTTACAAGCTGAGCATATTCTAGAATTAAATTATTTGCAACAAAATGTTGGTTCCAGTACTAGGGCACTGTCTTTTGTTAAACAACATGGGCCAATCTCATTTAAGGAACAATAATTTTAACTTATAACTATAAGCTTTACGTTCATTGGATATAGGTACCTTCATTTTCTGCAAATTCAAATATGTATTTGGTTCTTGATATCTATGTCAACACAACAGAAGAATTCAAACTGCATTATAGTGAAAATTCGTATATTACTACAAAATTTTACTTATCCAAAAAGACCTTGATAAATACAGATAATACTTCTAAACATTCAATAATAAACTTGAGAAACACTACTTGTTATTTCTTATTGAAATATATAATTTCCCATCGGCACCCTTGCTTAATAATACCATACTATATTGAAACAACTCTCTATTTAATGTAATATTCGTGTTATTTGTCTCTTCTACTTCAAATGCATATAAATGCTCCTGAAATGTATTAATTATTAACTCTTTGTACACGAAGGCTATACACATGCAATCACTGACAAAAATTTTCTTTGCAACACCAAATTTGCGAATCATATCCTCCGTATTATCAACCACAATTGCAGAATTAATATTAATTTTTAAAGTTACTAAAGATACCCACTTTATGATATATTTAACAATAAAATCATTTGGGATTAAAGACTGATATGTGTCAACACTTTCATTTACATCGTCCAAATAACTTACTATGTTCACTATTATGCATCTTCAGTCTATCAAAAAAACCTAAATTATTTAATAACCTACAGCACAACTGTAATTGATGCTTATTAGCAAGAGATTTAGTTATATATCTCCTTGAAGCATTCACATAAGCAGATAATTTCGACTGTCTATGTTTGGATTTATATCTCATTGATGTTGTTTTTAAGAGAGCCAATTTTTTGTATAGCTAGAGCATAATGAACTAACATGTGGTGCTTAGGTTTTAAAGTGTCTGAAAAAAGTGTTTGGTAAAGAAAATTATGTTTACTAATAATGTTGGCTATTTGCTTAATGACATCATCAGTTATAGTATCAAGAGTAACTAAATCTACAAGTCTCTAAGTGAAAGATAAAATTTCCATACCTCATCAACTGTAGGAACTAGATCACCCACATTATTTTAAAGTAGCAAACAAAGCATTTTACTACTAAAGTCACTGCTAATTTTTGGTGGTCTGTTCGAAACTTCAAAGTCAATATCAAAATATTCAATTCGATCGTTTAACGTCTCAATGCTAAAATATCCAACAGAATTGATCAAATAATTAAAATGTGTTTCATATCATAATGACATTCACCCTCAAAAAGATCATGCATTATGTCAACTGCATAATTACTAATTGCATAAATATATCCCAAGAAATTAAATAAACCTGTAGATGCAACATCGTTCCTAAGTATATGTTCATTATAATTATCTAATGTCCTTAAGGATGTTATATCTTGGCATGTTTGATTTCTAGACTGTTACTTGTTAGCTAAACAAAATCGACAACAATAATTAGCACTAAAACTCAGAAATCCTAAATTAGAATGTAAACCTAGGTTGTCACCCAAACTTAAAGTAAGAACAACAAAATATATTTGAATGGGACCATTATCACTGTCAACAGTAATCCCATTTTTTTTCTAACAAATCAAATTTGTCGACCAAAACACCGAAAATTGCTCGGTTACCAAAATCTTTTCTGTCTGCACTATGAAAAAGTAATACTAGAAATATGTTTTCTAAAAGTGACTGGTATTCTAGGGGAAAACAATGTACTGAAACATAAACAGCACCGAGATTGTGAACTCTCGAATGTGAACTCAAAGGATAACCAGATTTGTAATCATCATAGTACATAACAATTAGAAGAACTAAAACATCATTGCCCTTAAAAGGAAAGGATTCAATAATAGCTTGAAAAAGTGACGACTGATACACATTGGTAATACAGTAATTCCTATTTAAATTTAAAAAATTGATATAGAACATAACATCACTAAGAATACCTTTCATACTAAAAAGTTTCAATAAACTTTCTGAGAGGAATAAATTGTGCAGTCACATCTACTACATCTAAATATATTGCACCATCCACTTTGCCAAGCATGTGCCGTTGTCCTACCACAATTTGATTTGGCTTGATATAGAAACTAGACTTTTCCAACTCTTTAAAACATAAATATTCAGTTTTAAAAATTTCAAAAGAATTCATTAATTCATTAAACATTGACAATATATTACTTAAAAATTCTGCAGAAGCATTCAAGGATTTTAATGTATTCGAGACGTAGCACTCTATAATTTTTAAAAATTCACTTGATAAAAATTCATTAATATATTCAATCATTTGTTGCACAGAGTTTCGTGGTAGTAATGAATTATCGAAAAGTTTGGCAATAAAAGCAATAGTTTGTTTTTGAAGCATTTCCTTAAAATTGAACAAAATCGAATCATAGGTGTCACTTTCAACTTCATCATTTACTTCAATTTCACTTGATATGGAATAGTCTAAAATAATTTTCTTGAATGGTACAAAATTTTCAGGTTTAGTAAATGAATGTTTTGTTTTCAAATGGTTTCTAAATGATTTCAAACCCAAAAAATCACAAAAACAATTAACTCCTGAGCAACGATATACGCTATTATTGTCTAGTTGGTGTTGAATTTTTATGTGCATGACCAAACTGGCTACTGATGGAAAATTATGAGTACAAACAAAACACACAGGCATTGCAAACTGTTAAAACAAAAACATTCAATATCTGAATAAACTAATCTCAGATCTCTTTTAGAACATCATCATCATCATCATCATTAGGTTTTCAGTCCTAGAACTGGTTAGACGCGTACTATCATTGTTCCCTATTCTGAACTAACCTACAGATTTCCCTGAAATATGCACGGTTTGCATCTATAACTGTCTGATCTAGGTCTACATCTACCTCTTTTTTCCTATCTCTGCTTGTAATATATCACATACTATTCCCCAAAAATGCCTTAGAACGTATTCCGCCCTACTATTTCTTTTTCCCCAGATATCCTTGTTCCCCTACTATTTCTGTAACTCATTTGTTATTATCTTTGACTGTCCATGCTATCGTCATCATACATCTGAAGCACAGCATTTCAAAAGGCCGCTAGCGTTTTTCTGTCTGCGTTTCAGACTGCCCGTATTTCATAGGCATACTGTGCTGTGCTCTACACATATACTTTCCACAATTTTCTTCTTATTCTGTTTGTTGTCTTTCCTCATAGGCGCTGTTCTTTCTTGTTAGATGCAGTTTGATCACTTTCTATTGTTTTACAGTTATATGCCCTATTTCTCCGACCTTCAATGGTTGTGAAGGGAGCTACGCAGCCTGTGGCTGCCAAGTTACCCCAACACTTAACCATTTGGCGATTTAACATATTTTCCAATTTATCTTTTCGCACAGTCAACATTAGTTGCAGGTATTTCGCAACCAACAACTAGTTGTTTATACTAATCATCAGATTTATCTGCGCTTATTTTTTCGTCATTAGGTTTTCCGTCTCAAAACTGGTTGGACACGTACCTGCACTTATTTATATTCTGAGCTAGCCTACATAGTTCCCTGAAATTCTCACACAGCATGTGTATTCAGCTCGTTCCCTTTCTATTGTTTTCTAATTTTATACCCTATTCTACCGAGATTCGGTGAAGGAGTTTAAGCAACCTGTGGCTACCAAGATCCCCCAACACTTAGACATTTGCCGAAATAATGATTTTCCAGTAAGTCCTTTCACACACTTAACATTATTCAAGAATATTGCCCAACCAATTCTTGTAGTTACTTATAATAATCATCATGTTTAAGCACAGTTATCTTTTCGTCATTAGTTTATTCATCTTGGGATTGGTTGGATGCGTACCTCCATTGATTTCTATTCTGGGCTAGCCTCCACATTTCCCTGAAACCTCTACAGCCTACATCTTTTACTATCTGTGTGCAGTAGTCCAATCTAGGTCTGCCTCTTCTTCTCTTTTTTCCTATCTCTACTTCTAATATATTCCGCACTATTCCCTCATGCCGTAGTATGTGGCCTATCATCCTATTTCTCCTATTTTTTTACCGTTTTCCACATATTTTTTTCTTTCCCTACCATTTTTAGTACCTCTTCGTTCTTAACTTTGTCTGTCCATGATATCTTCATCATACGCCTGTAGCACCACATTTCAAAGGCTTCTACCTTTTTCTTGTCCGCTTCTCCTACTGTCCAGGCTTCACAGCCGTACAGTGCTGTGCTCCACACATATGTTTTAAGCAATCTTTTCCTTGTTTCTATGTTTGTGGTCTTTGAGCACAGTAGTTGCTTTTTCTTGTTAAATGTAGCACGACCTTGTGCTAATCTTTGTTTTATATCTTTTGTGCTTTTCCCATCTTGCGTTATTTGGCTTCCTAGGTAGCAGAAATCCTTAACCTCTTGTAAGTTCGTGTTAAATACTTGTATTCTTGTTTTTGATTTATTTTCCCCACCTTTGCAAACTAGAACTTTAGTTTTAGTTTCGTTAATTTTCATACCGTATCTCTCTGTTAGAACCGTTTCCATTTCATTAAGAGCAGCTTCTAACTCTTCCTTGCTAGACGCTAATACCGCTATATGATCTGCAAATCTAAGCATATCAATTTTTTGTCCCTGCATAGTAATTCCAAATGTCTTCCTGCATTTGACAGTATTCATTGTCTCTTCTATGTACAAGTTAAAAATCAATGGGGATAGTGCACATCCCTATCTCACCCCTTTCCTAATGTTTACTTCTCTACGTTCCTGCTCTAATTCTATTACTGCTGTTTGCTCTTTGTATAAGCTATCTACTATTCGTCTATCCCTATAACTCATTTCAATCTTTTTGAGCATTTCAAACATTTTTTTCCAATTTACATTGTCGAATGCTTTTTCCAGATCTACAAACTCTATATACATGCTTTCCCCCTTTTCTATTGTTTTTTCCATTATCACTCTCAGAGCTAAAATAGCCTCCCGTGTTCCCCTGTTTCGCCTAAACCCAAATTGGTCTTCTCCTAGTATTTCTTCAGCTCGTTTTTCCATTCGTCTTTGCACAATTCTAGTTAATATTTTTGACACGTGTGCTGTCAAACTTATTGTTCGAAAATTTTCACATCTATCCGCGCCTTTCTTTTTTGGTATAGTTACTATGATGCTACGTTTGAAATCTTTGGGTATCTCGCCTGTCTCATACATATAGCTTACAAGTTGAAAGAGACGTTCTGTTACTGCTTGTCCAGCGGCTTTTACAGTTTCTGCTTGCACCTTATCTGTACCCGGCGCCTTACCATTTTTCAGACTCTTTAATGCTCGTTCAAACTCGTCTCGAAGTATAGGATATCCCAAGTCATCATTTTCAATGTCTGATTCCTGTTCTAATGCAGTTAGTTCCTCTCCTGCATATAAATTCCCTATATATTCTTGCCATTTACTCACTTTTTCTACGTTTTCTATAATGACGTTTCCTTGTGCGTCCCTTATATTTTTGCTATACAGTTTTATATCCCTAAAATTCATTCTAATTAATTTGTATGCTTCGTCTGTCTTTCCTATTTCCATCTTAGTTTGTACCTCTTTGCACTTTTCATCAATCCATTGTTCTTTAGCTTTTCTGCATTTTCGAATAATTTCCCATTTTATGGCTTTGTATCTCTGTTTTCCTGTTTCGTCTGATTTATTTTTGTATTTTCGTCTTTCTTCTATTAAATTCACGATATCCTTTGTTATCCATGGTTTCTTATTTTCTTTTTGTGTATACCCCAGAATATCTCTGGCCGCCATGTCCAGGCTGGATTTAATGTTATTCCATTCTGTTTCTACTTCCTTAGTTTCAGATATTTTCCCGATATCATTCAGCAATTCATTTGACTTTTTTTCGAATCTTAATTGAATATCTTTATCTTTTAGTTTCTTTAAGTCCAAGTACCTTTTTCCGTTCCTTTTTTTCAGATTTTTAAATTTAAGTGCGGTCTTCATAATTACGATGGTGTGGTCAGTATCTATATCTGCTTCTGGGTAGCTTCTACAGTCTTTTACTTGATTCCTAAACCTTTGTCTAACAAGAATGTAATCTATTTGATATCTTCCTATATCTCCTGGCATCTTCCACGTATATCGTCTTCTAGCATGATGTTGAAATAATGTGTTTGTGATGATTAAATTGTTCTTGTCACAAAAATCTACCAGCCTATTTTCCCTGTCGTTTCTCGTGCCTAAACCAAATAAACCTACTACCGTTTTCATGTCCTTTTACGTATCTTAATATGTCTTCGATATCTTTGTAGATGGCTTCTACCTCTTCGTCACTGTAGCTATAGGTGGGCATGTATACTTGTATTATTACTGTGTTTACCGGTTTAGATTCTATTCTAACCATGAGTACTCTTTCGTTCTTTTGTAAGTAATTTTCTACACAGTATCCTATCTTTTTCCGCATAACTATCCCCACACTCAAATTTCCTTTCTCTGCTCCTGTATGAATTACCCTGAAGTCTCCACTCCAAAAATCCCCCGCCTCTGGCCACCGAACTTCGCTGATCCCTACTATGTCTAGTGATAACCTATTCATTTCGATTTTTAGGTTCTCTAGCTTACCTACTTGCTTCATACTTCTAACATTCCACGCTCCGACTTGCAGAGTGTTCCCGACTCTTATTTTTAACTTTCCGATCGCATCCTCCGAAGTAGTCCCTCCCGGAGTTCCGAATGGGGAACTATTTTAACTCCGGAATCTTTTACCCCAGAGAATGCCATCATGTTTGTAACAATTTAAGTACGCTGTGTACTTGGGAGATAATGTGGTGGTTTCCCGTTGCCTTCCACATTGCGGTAGTGTGTCTTAGACTGCCATACCGACCCCTATGGTCTCTGCCAATCTAAGTACCGAAAGAGCCGCTGCCCTCTTTCGGGGACCTGTCTTAGTCTGGTTCCTCACTAACGACCCTACTACTTTGATTGGACCTGTAGTTTGGCTCTTTAGCTCATTAGAACACGCAAGCCATTTCACTTGTTCTAGTAATTTAGAACTTCGGCAAGGTGCAGGTCCATTCGAAATGGCTCTTTTAGAGCAGTCTGACAAAATTCGATTAAATGTATATAACTATTTAAAAAATATGTAAATAAACTAAACCCCTAGAATATTCCTATAACGTTCAAATAAAGGTATTATGTCTTTTAGAATGTTCTCAGTATATGTTTGCATCTTATCAAGCTGGGTAGTTACTTTATATACGCCGCGTTAAATTATAAGCCACGCTTGCTCTGCCTTTTGGGGGTACGAGGCATGAAGAGCATGTATAATTTTAAAACAAATATCTATCGCGTTTATTGGTGTTGGCACCTGATAAATAAGTTCATCGACAGCTATGTAACTTGATGAAATCTCATGTATGGTAGGACCAACAAGTATGGGTGTAGGTTTGAGGGTTAGCCCAAGTGCATTTAATTTTGTAGATCTAGAACTAGTTTAATATCTCCAGCAACCTAAAAAAAAAGAGCCATAAGTATGTGATTTAAAAACCAAAACTATATGTAACTATTATTTAAAAGCTAGCTTTTTCCATAAACCACTTACACCTAAAATACACATAAAAATAAGGTATGAACTTAATTATTTCAAAATGACAGTAATGCTATTTTAGTACAAAGTGTAATTCTCACACTAGTGTTTCAACACGTTAAGGATAGGCATAGCTGATCAACTTAGAGTGTTCCAAATTCATGTTTCATATATATATATATATATATATATATATATATATATATATATATTGTAACGGGCTACTACTTCCGCGTTTCTTTAATTTAAAACAAGTAATAATAATGGTCTTTATTACTCACTGTTCACAAGTCTAATTAACAATATATGCCTTATTTATAGATGTTTTCAGTCCACTTAACAATGAAGCACTATTACACTAATGAATTTACAAGCACTAATATCTTCTTAAACTAACTTCTTTACCCTAGGTCCAATAACCACACTAACACAACTATTTGTTTATACACTTCTATTTATTTATGTATGCACATTAGACACAGCATATCATTTATGTATATATTCTAAAAACTCAACTACGTTTACTTTACAACGATATAATTTATATTAGACATTCAAGAATAGACTAACTCTTACATTCATAAGCGGCCTTATATATACCCTGCATTAAGATATGACTCATTATCTAGAACTTTGTAGAAGGATTCTCGAATGCTGAAGAATACGCTGTGCCCCGGGCGTTTGTATGTTTGACGGGTTGCCTAATAGTGGATCGCAACACTGCCCCCTCTTTAAAACCGTTACGTCTCGTAACTGTAAATCCATCTTGACGCCAATTCGATGACTGGTGACGGTATCGGCAGCTATCTCCTCTGGTGCATCCACCGCGTCGTTGGAAGTAACAGTCAACACTCTTTTCCTGGTCTTGGTAGGCAACCGGTTGATAACAACAAACAAGAACCTGGACGTTGGTTTTCTGGAAAACTACTTCTAGCATATTTCGGACTATCCTCCAGTCTAAGCGATCCAGTCCACAGCCCAGCTTGGGCACCGCTAGTCTCGTTACTCCATTTTCCATCATCTGCGTCTTAAGATTTAGCAAAGCCTCCCATAGATGTCCATAACTAGGTCTCTGCCATGAAGAATTTTTGGTGACCAGATAGTAAACATAACGATTTTTATCTTGAAGGACC
Source organism: Platerodrilus igneus (assembly GCA_036346225.1). NCBI lineage: Eukaryota > Metazoa > Arthropoda > Insecta > Coleoptera > Lycidae > Platerodrilus > Platerodrilus igneus. The sequence continues at coordinate 464,597 of JARFIW010001241.1, forward strand.
AAAGATTTTCCTACAGTTGGCTGCTGTTGTACTAATTCATCCACACATCCAAACTTTTCTTGAAAACAACAGCTATTCCCTTGACATTGCCAAATCTTGAGCTACGCAATGTGCAAGGGAATACTCTTCTGGTGCTCTAAACAGATCTTGCTGTTTTTCAACAACAACGCCAAATCTCGCTTTAGCGGAACCACCATACGCCGCCATAAAGCTCTCAAAATCTACATTTGGCTCATGATTAATAACTTGCCGAACACCATTATCATTATTCGAGTCTTCCTGGTTGTTGCCAGCGTAGGATGTTAAACGGTCAAAGTGTACCACTTTCGGTTTACCACGAGGGATCTTCTGATCCGGTACACTACATCATTAATCCTTTTAACACTTCGTACGGCCCTCCCATTGTCTTTGTAGTTTTGGCGACAATCTACGTTTTCTTTGTGGATTGTACAACCACACTAAATCTCCAGGTTGATAACCACCTTCTTGTGCTCTCGTGTCATATTGTGATTTCATTCGATCGCTTGCTGCCTGTATATTCTTTCGGACGTTTTCGTGAATACTATTTGATCTTTCACGAAGCTTACTAACGTAATCTTCACCTGCGATCTCTTCTCCAGGTTTAAATCCAAACTGAAGATCACATGGTAGCCGCAATTCACGTCCTAGCATTACGCAAGCGGGAGAGTACCCTGTGCTGTCATGTGCCGAAGATCGGTACGCCAGTAGGAACAAATGCAGATATTGGTCCCAGTCTCGTTGATGTTCAGAGACAACTTTGGCCAGGTACTTCCTAACGTCCTGTTCATTCTTTCAACCATTCCATCCGATTGGGGATGAAGTGGCGTGGTTCTAGTCTTCCTGATTCCAAGATGCTTGCAGACATTTTGAAACAATACTGATTCGAAGTTTCGACCTTGATCGGAGTGTAATTCCAACGGAACTCCAAAACGACAAAACAACTCCTGACTAGTACATCTGCAACCGTCTCGGCTTCTTGGTTAGGTATAGCATATGCCTCCGGCCATTTGGTAAAATAATCCATTGCAACCAAGATGTATTTATTTCCTTTCTCTGATTCAGGAAATGGACCAGCTATATCAATGGCTACCCTCTCAAAAGGATTCCCCACGTTATACTGTCTCATTGGGGCTTTCCGTTTTGAGACCGGGCCATTTGCAGAGGCACACAATTCACATTTCCGGCACCACTCCTTCACATCATCTTTGCAGTTCAGCCAATAGAATCTTTCTCTCACTCTCTCGAGAGTTCTTTTCACGCCAAAGTGCCCTCCGGAAATACCATCGTGCAAGTGCTGCAACACTTCCGGCACTCTGCTTCTCGGCACTATCACTTGAAGTCTCTCAGTGCCCTCTTCAAATTCCAGGCGTCGTTTCAAGATTCTATTTTCTATCATCAAGGAGTCCCACTGTGCCCAGTATGCCTTCAGGCTCCTACTTAAAATACTAATTTCTTCCCAAGCTGGCCGTTGTCCTCTATTTTTCCACTCAATAATACGTCCCAATTCGGCGTCATTCTCCTGGTTTTCTCGTATTCTTTCGAGTTGCCAAGTATCATCGGTTACCGTCATTCTATGGATGACACTTATTTTCTCTTCCATCTTGGAGCAATGATTGCAGTCCACCGGACAAGGTCTCCTTGATAGAGCGTCTGCATTCCGATGGCTAGTTCCTACGCGATGTTCTGTAACAAAGTCATATTCCTGCAGCCGCTCTATCCACCTTGCCACTTGCCCTTCAGGATTTCGAAACTGCAGTAACCATTTCAGTGCAGCATGGTCTGTTCTCAACAGGAATTTACGGCCGTATAAGTACTTATAAAAGTGCTCTACGGATTTGACGACGGCCAACAGCTCCCTTCTTGTCACACAATAGTTCCTTTCTGGCCGCGACAAGACCTTGCTGAAATACCCAATAACTTTTTCTTGTCCGTCCTGCACTTGAGAAAGAACGCCTCCTATAGCTGTGTTACTGGCGTCGGTATCCAACACAAATTTCCTCCATCCGTGGATAGCTCAAAATTGGTGCTGTAACTAGTAGCCGTTTCAGTTGTTCAAATGCTCTGTGGCAGTCGTCATTCCAATCATATTCTTGTCCATCTTCGGTTAATTTTGTTAACGGTTTGGCAATGTTCGCAAACCCAAGTATAAAACGTCGGTAATATGTGCACAATCCTAGAAAACTGCGTAGTTGGTGTATATCTGCTGGTGTAGGCCACTCTTGTACCGTTTTTATTTTGTCAGGGTCAGCTCTTATTCCGGTCTCTGAAACGACATGTCCTAGGTATTTCACCTCTTTTCCAAACAGGTGACACTTCTTGGGGCTCAATGTAAGGTTTGCCCCCCGTAATCTTTGGAATATCTCCTCTAGGTTCTTAAGGTGTTCTTCAAAAGACCGACCTAACACTATCACGTCATCTAGGTACACCAGACAAGTCTTCCAAGACAGTCCACGCAGTATCGACTCCATCAATCGTTCAAAAGTAGCAGGGCATTGCATAATCCAAATGGCATGACCTTGAACTGCCATAAACCAGTTCCAATTGTAAACGCAGTCTTCTCTTTGTCGTTTGGCTCCAAGCCTACCTGCCAGTATCCGCTTTTCAAGTCCAAGGTCGAAAACCATTTGGATCCGGATAGAGTATCCAAGGTGTCATCAATTCTGGGCAAAGGATAGCTGTCTTTCTTTGTCACATTGTTAAGCCGCCGGTAGTCTACACAAAACCTTGTCGACCCGTCCTTTTTCTTGACAAGTACTACCGGGGATGCCCATGGACTATTCGAAGGTTCAATCACTCCCTGTTCTTCCATATCGGTGATAATTTGCTCGGCTTCCTTACGTTTTGCCAAAGGAAGCCGCCTGGGTGTTGTCTTATCGGTTGCGCATCTCCAGTATTGATCTTGTGTTGCACAACATTCGTCCTTCCTTTCTCACTATCATCCAGTGCAAACACACCTCGATATCGTCCGACCAGCTCTTTTACCTTGCCCAGTTGGTCGCCGTTTAATCCTTGACACGAAGGTATTAACATATCCAGCAATTTCTGTGAGCAGCCGTTGGCTGGTTTATCTTTCATGTCGTCTACACAACGTTTAATATGGCATACTGGAATGCAACTTCCCACAATCGTGTCTTTCTTCAGGGTCACCGTATGCGGATTAATGTTCAGCACCCTTACTGGTACCATATCTCGAAACTTTACCAGCGTTCTTCCAATTAGTAATCCTCCTGACCCATTCCCGATTCAGTTGCTTCCATCATGCATACTTGTCCTTCCCGAAGCGTATCATCCGGGCGTCCCATTACTATCATTTCCGCTTTCTCGGGTATTTTCATATTGCAAATCATTCGAACATGCATCGTCTGGTTACTCGTACCTTGAAATGGAATCTCATCATCATCTATCCGAAGCACATTTTCTTTCATGTTTACATGAAACCCATATTCTCTCATGAGATCCATTCCCAAGATCACTTCCTCTGTAATATCAGCTACCAACACTCGATGATTAATTAATTTGTCCCCAATTGTCAACATAACGGCAGTCTCTCCGTGAGTACCAATCTTCTCACCACTTGCCGTTCGGAGACACACCGATACAGGTAGCATTTTTCCACGACCAACCAAATCTGGTCTCACAATAGTTCTTGTTGCTCCTGTATCCACAAGTAATCGGACAACCCTACCATTAATTCTACCATCGATATAAATGCTGTCCAGACTTCCCATTGACGATGCAGCACGGATGATAATCTCCGGGCACTACGCTGTGCTGTCGAAGTTCGCCCCCTTACATGGACCAGCTTTGGCACAACCGGTTGTTTCTTTGGTTGAGTACAGCGTCTCTGCATATGGCCAACTTCACCGCAGCTCCAGCATCGTAGACGCCATCTCCGCGGTCGTTGTCTTTTCAGCCTTTCCGCCTTTCGCTTTTCAAACACACGGTTAATTATTTCATCTATGCTGTTCTGAGCTTGACCAGGTTCCTCTAAGGCAGACCGAGCTTTGCGACTCACCCTATGTGATGTCTGCTTAGCTGCTTCAAATTCAAGCGCATGGGCCAGTGCATCATCTAACATTTTTGGCCGTGCTAGTCTTAGCGCTTGCTGTATTTCGCTATCCTTAACGCCATCCACAAATGTTTGGACAGCAAGTTGTTCGAGGAAGCTATCTGGTGCCGTTGGGTACGCCAATCTAACTAACCTGGCAATGTCAGCTTCGAATTCTTGCAGGCCTTCACTTGTCTTTTGCGAGCGGTTCTTAACTTGTGCGTGGTAAACCTGTTGAAGGTGTGCATCTCCATATCTCATCTCAAGCTTTGATGTTAAGAGGCCGTAATCATTCTGCTGGTGATCGGGAATCGTTTGCAAGATGTTAAGAGCCTCCCCCCGTAGGGCCACTATTAAGGAGATAGCCTTCTCTTTGTTGCACCAACCGTTGGCTATTGCAGCAGCTTCAAATTGTTTCAAATATGTGGGCCAAGGTGTTTTACCATCGAATGTAGGTGGTTTTACTTTAAATTTAGACGGAATTGACTCGCTTCCTTCTATGGTTCTTATTTCTGGAATGTTCTGATTAACAACTTGGCTTGGTAATTCAAGTGGTCGCGTTGTTAGTGAAATCATTTGTTCTTGAAGTCTCATCACATCTTCTTCCATTTTTACCAATTTATTATCCAACTTTTGCTCAACTGTTTTACCTGTTCAGTAACATCTTCTTTCAATGCAATGGAGCTTGCTATTAATCTTTGTTCTAACGTGGCCGTCTTTTCATTCAACTCTTCCATTTTCATCGCGTTTTCACTAAAGCGTTCTTCTATTTTCTTAGCATTTTCACTTAACCTTTCGGTAAGGTTTGATTCCAGTTCAACTGACCTCTCCTCTATTTTCTCAGCGTTTTCAGTAAACCTTTCCTCCATACCGGATTTAAAATCCTTAAGGAAATTCATTAAAGTCTCTGCCTCCATCTTACTTTGGTTTCTTGTAACTGGCATATACAAACTACTTAAATGTCTTTAGACTTGTGTTTTAAATTAATCACTATATACCCCACAAATGCCTGACACCAGTGTAACGGGCTACTACTTCCGCGTTTCTTTAATTTAAAACAAGTAATAATAATGGTCTTTATTACTCACTGTTCACAAGTCTAATTAACAATATATGCCTTATTTATAGATGTTTTCAGTCCACTTAACAATGAAGCACTATTACACTAATGAATTTACAAGCACTAATATCTTCTTAAACTAACTTCTTTACCCTAGGTCCAATAACCACACTAACACAACTATTTGTTTATACACTTCTATTTATTTATGTATGCACATTAGACACAGCATATCATTTATGTATATATTCTAAAAACTCAACTACGTTTACTTTACAACGATATAATTTATATTAGACATTCAAGAATAGACTAACTCTTACATTCATAAGCGGCCTTATATATACCCTGCATTAAGATATGACTCATTATCTAGAACTTTGTAGAAGGATTCTCGAATGCTGAAGAATACGCTGTGCCCCGGGCGTTTGTATGTTTGACGGGTTGCCTAATAGTGGATCGCAACAATATATATATATATATATATATATATATATATATATATATATAATATATTGTACTATTAAATCTACAAAGCATTCACATACCATATGATACTGTCCTCGATAATGTATTATTATATGTAATTAAGACAAAAGTTTTAAATATACAGTATTTACATACTATAATTTCATGGCAGTCAAATTGTTAATATTTATAAAACGAAATTTTAATTAATAGTTATCGATAATACATACTGTAACGTGTGTAATGAATCCTTCACTGATTTCTAATATTGAAGGTTTCTAGCTACTAGTTCCCTTCTTCTTTTTAATAGTTGCTGGTTTTAGTAATAGAGGGAGCAATAATATTGCATGAATATTAAATATATCTAAAACAATTTCCCTTTAAATTAAATAATTACAATTTAAAAAATTACCTTTGAGTAAGTTCTCTTCAAGTATATCAGTATATTTAATAACAGCAGGTTTTTTAGACGATTTAGCAATTTCAATCATTTTCGTTGCAAAATGATCAAAATTTTGTGAAAACATTTGCATATCTTTTTCTGGGAACATTTGTTGAAAATCATATTCAAACTAAAATATAACACAATAGGAAATATTAATTATAGGTATAAACATGATTAAATGAGAAAACACATTTCTTCAGATATCTATAAAGTTATCAATTCCTCCAAAAGATAGATCTCTGAAGAAATGTGAATTTGTTAGAATTATAGTAGATGCTGTGACTAGTAATTATCTGAATAATGAATATAGAATATTCAATATTAGCCAGAAAAATTATTCAGTCAAATACCGAATTTTTTTTCAAATAATAAAAATAAACCACAAAGTTGTGTTTTAATACTAGTCTCGTCACACAGTATGTTATTAATAAATTGGCAGTTTATAAGATGGAACTTGTTTGGATCTATTCGAGTAGTAAGTAAATTAAGTAAAACCAATTCTACAATCAACTTCAGCAGATGTGAGTTGCATGTTTCTGTGTGAAGATGTCCGTGTTTGTAAATTATTTTACGAATCTGACACAATTAAACGAAATAATCGAAACACGTACAATAATTATAAGTATTTGCCTGTAACAATCACCAAGTAACCCAAATTCAGCTAAATATGAAATACTTGAAAAAATCGAATACTCTGAATACCGAATACTCCCAGTATCTCTATTTAGAAATAAAGCATAAAACTTACTAAAGTATAACCCAATTTTGTCCTTAATGCAGAATTTTTTATGTAGTTGTTAATTGGCATATTCTTGTATCCTTGTCGCTTTCTATATGTAGCCTGGCATTTCTGAACAACGTCGATCCAGGAATCAGTACTATTTATCAGCCACTTTATCTCTTCATCCTCATCAAGCAATTCTTTGTCAATAGCTACAAAAAAATTATTGGACTACAATCTACCACGTAATAACATTGCAGCATCTCCTGCAAATCGGGACAATGCACAAATGGTAAACACGATGTATTAAATAGAATGGGTATGCCAAAGCAAATGTCTAAAGAACTGACCAACAAAATTAACATATCAAATATTTCATCTAAAATAGATTATGTATTTAATGCATTCTAGCAACTACTTATACATACAACACCAACAAAAGTTATTTAACTGAGTGACGGAGCTAATGAGATCTTTGAGCAAAAACATTTAAATGAGAAATTAAATGGTTGATCTAATTTATTAGCTGCTCGCTAAACCATACACACGACTCCTTAATAAATTCCTAAATTATGTAGTTGTTGCATAAATACCTACTGCAACATGGTATATAGATATAGAAATTGGACAATTTTTAATAAATTGATTGTGCAACGTAATGTGTGTACAAGTAGTGTAAGGTGGGTTGTTTGCGGATGGCAATGATCATAGGAAATGAAGGGTTTGCCCTGCTATTTGTGATGTTCATACCTAGGACAATTTTTGAATGATCTCTGAAATAACCTAGGGTCACTTCAATTGTTTCATAATAGCCAACATGAAATGACATTCCCTGATTCTACTTTTACCGATTCTGAAATTAACATGTACAATTGTCAAGACAAAAGTTAAACCATTTTGTTACAACATCTGTCAATCATTTCGAGTATGAACAACTGACTAATTGCATAAACATAAATTATATTGAACTAGTAGATGGAAGTATTCCTTTTTCCACACCAGTTGATCGTTTGCGAATTAAACCATTTTGTTGCAAGGATCTTCTGCTATTGTAATATCTTCTAAACAATTTTTCTCCACCAACGTTTCTCCATCTTTCATTACAGCGTCTTAATGTTGTTGAAAAATAAATCTCCTAAAATTTAAAAAAAAGACAAATTCAAAAAGTTTATGAATGTTCTAAACGTTACCTTGATCTCCGTAGAAAATAGTTCCATTACTCCACAAGCAAGTATTTCGTAACGTGATGTCGTTAGTCTAAAAATTTAAAAGCTATGTAGAAGGTATGTATTTATATTATGTTATCTAGTAGTATTTTGCATACGGTCTAAAACCTGAAATGCACAAGACATTCGTTTTTAGGTTATCCAACAACGAATGTTTAATGTTAACAATTGTATTTAATTATCCAATAATTTTTGTTACGATATATTGTGTCAATTTTTTGAAATATTTTGTTGAAAATTCTCAATAGTGGTAGTACAGAAAGTTGCACACTTGAGTGGTTAAAAAAATTAAATTATCCCTTGCTGTTATCAAGTAATACAGAAAAAAAATGTTTTTTTTCTTGGCACCTAGTAATTTTATTTCAAAAAATATCAAACAATTTAGAAAAAGGAATCTTTGATAATATGAAACTTTCTATTATAACAATGTCTTATAATCCTTGTTCTCTAAAGTGTTTGTCATGTTATCAATTGCAAATAAAATGGTACAAAATAACAAATGAGTATGTAATTTATTTTGACGAATGCAAACAATACTAATGCATAAAATTCAAAACAACAAATTTTGTAACAGGTACTTAACGTATCCTAATTTTTAACTGAGGAGGATGCTCCCTGTAAGTTTATTGTAACGTAAATAAGGACTATTTGAACAACTGAGAAAGATAGTTGTAATTGTAAAGTATCTAGTTTTACTATTAAGCTTGTAGTTTCAACAAAAAATAATAGAGATGCTTGCAATAGTATCACGTCAGAAATGTTTCAAAAATTATTTACAAGCAATATATTATCTAGAAATAGCGGGCATCAATTCGAACATTAATTCTAAGTAATTTAAGTTTAATTTATTTTTTATTTTTTGTTTCAGTATTGTTTGTGTTTGTAAAAATATGCTATTAATTTGTTATTTCTTACCACTTTATTTGTAAAGTGTTAAAGTGTGGCACACACCTTATAGAAGAAGCAGAACTGTATTAAAAGACTTGACACTGACTATGATTTTCAACGACACAAAATGTCATTAAAAACTCAAGGTTTATGATACTGAATTAATCTTTCAATGCTCTATCAATGTTTATAATAAAACACAGGTCAGTATCTAAAAAAAAGTTGGAGGACCTGAAGAAACAAAGATCACTGTAAATTGTTTATTGTAAAAATTTGATGACACCATGTTATAGAAAACTTTGAAGAACTTTTTACCTTTCAATTTTTTTTAAATAAAACTGAATGGTGCCACAAACAGAAAAATGGCATCTTTTTGCTTTTGCTGTATTAACTTGAGAATGGCAATTGACACTGAAAATATTTCTCAACCACTTTTGCTCTAAATTATACAAGTTTTATGAAAATTAACCGTTCTTCTACATCTTACTGTTTCAGAAATTGCAATGTGGTGGGTGAAAAAAAAATCTGTATAGTATAGTCAGTTCCTATTTTAAAAAATTACCTTTTATCCAGGTCATCTTTTAGTTAATTTTTAATTATTATTTTGGCCAAAACATCCTGTTGATGATCAGTTAGTTTCTTTGTTGCAGCATATGCACTAATAATTTCTTTGCCACCAACAGATGATTCCAATAAATCCTTTAATCCAATACCTTCACAGCATACCTTTTGGTATTGGAAATTTGCTTTTCCAGCAGAAGTCCGTAAAACTTCTTCATCAGTTAGACCAACTATTGCATCACTCCAATAAACACTAACTAAAATATATAAATTAAATTTTAGTACTCAAATTAATTTGTGTATCTACCAGGTTCGTCAATGTCTGAGGGCGTAGGAGATGCTAACGACTCTGCATTCACTGAAGATACATACAAGGTATTAGCTGATTCATTGGCGCTTTGGTCAGCTTTGTGTCGATTAAATTTTTTTAAAAAAAGCATTCTGGGTCCTATTTTTCGTATTAGTTCCCTTATTGCATCGAAATCTAGTTCTTCAAAAGCAGCATATGATATTTCATTAACTGCAGCAAATTTTTGGCATATTAATAACATTGAAGGTTCACACAACTTTTGTTTGAAGCATTTTTCTCTATATCTAGCAGGTAGCCATAAAATTAGCGTTGAAGAAAATCGCAATTTTTTTGCAGATATTTATAAACCATAATCTAGTATCAAATTTTTTAATGATTTTAAACTATAGCACTAAAAATGGTTTATTTGAACAATTTTGTAGCACCAATAATAACTTCACTTTGAAATCGAGACATGTATAAGTCACAAACTATATAGTATAAAACAGATAAAATTCTCTCACAACTATACTAAAACGCAAACTATTTCAAACATTCTTACATACCTAACCAAAGATCACTTTTATAAAAAAAATTTTAGAAATAGTATATTAAAAATTGACCCTTAGAGGTGCAAAAAACTCAAGATTTCAAATAAATACCACTAAAAATGCCAAATCAATTTGTTTCCAACTGATTATTATACTTTTGCAAAAAAAAGTTATATGATGCCTTTTGCTGAAAGCGACTTAACTAACTTGACCATTTTCGAATCTTCCAATAACATTCGCCACAAATAAAATTAAATAAATAGATACTCACAATCTTTTGAATTATCAAGCGGGGCTTAAACATCTTAAACATGTCACAATTCTTTACAAATTTAGACAACTGATAACAATAAACCAATTACGTACTGTTAAGTTTGAATATTTTGATTGACATTTTACACGGGCTTGACATAAACAAGGTAACTTGACTTGCATAAATCATTCTACGGCGATCACAAATTTTACAGATAACTATGCTGGTTTCGAGTTAAATGTTATAGCTAAAATCACCTTTTCTTATGCAATTTTAATGAATGTATTTTTATTATTTAATGGCGAAGTATGGAATTAAAAGTTATTCAGTTCATGATCTACACAATACCAACTGTAGTTATGTACTTAAAAACTTACCTTTCAATTATTTCTTTGGTAATTTAGAACCTTACATGTGATTTTCCAATGCTCCACCCGAAGGTACATTGGCCAGGAAGCGAGTACCTTTTACCTCGAAAATTTGGAATTTTGTCGAACCCTTGCTGTTCCAAGCAAGGTAGAGATCTTTAACGTGTGTGACAACACTCACACACGGGACCTCCATTTTACCTCTCATCCGAACGAGGGTATATTTTTGTGAAAAATGCTCGCCTAACATTTTTCAAGCGGACCGTGTCGGGATTCGAACCGGTAATTTAGAACCACACATCTACACATAAAAACTGAAAACTGTTAAAACTACAATATTGTGAAATCTAACACATAATGCAGTGTCAAGCTGACTGGCGCTATAATCATAGACATAGAGCGCTGCTCTGTGACCATAATTTATGCCAATGTCAAACTAAGATCCGCTTGCGAAAACTGCATTACCGATACGAACGTGCTATTGTTGTAGGTACCTATTTCCGGCTATCGATTTGTTGGATTACGCAATAATATTGATTTTATGAATTTAGCGGTACGTTCCCAAATAGTTAAACGGCAAAATATGCAACGTTACCATAAATACTTAACTATACGACATGCACTACATCTCCATTCATAAATTACTTGATTATGTTTATAAATACTAATTTAATTTTTACCTTTGAATGTTTCAACCAGTTCAGGAAAACCCCAATCTTTAAGAACATTTTTCACATCCTTTGTTTTTAAACATTTTTAATATAAAACACCACAAAAATCCAATACGAACGGTTGGAGAACAAGGATAAAAATGGATTCCGTTCTTGTACTTGTCGTACATCGGTGTGACGGCAGCAAAACCGAAATCAACCCCGTAAAACATCGTTAAACAAACTAACCCACGAAGTGTTAGCGTGCTATAACCATATATGGTAATGTAATAAAATTACGCCTGTGATTGCTTAGTTCTACTTATAGTGGAATCTCAACCATGACTTTGCTAAATCAAATAAATAATTTTTGGGTTAACAAATAAAATTTGCTGAAGAAAATAAAAAAATTATTTAAATTGTATTGGTTGCTACAACGTTTCGTTTGCCTTTAGAACAAATGTAGAGTTGTAAATTAGTTCATTTAACATATAATTTAGTAGTTTCAACAAATTTTCGTCCAACAAACAAAAATTTGTTATCAATAGCAATCTATTTCTTTCAATGAAGAAGAAAAATATACTCTAGAGATAAGCATACTGTGCATTTACAATAACAGTTTTTTCTTAGATTTTCGGCGGTTTCACCAGCTTCGGTTACTGTTAATAACAACTTCACTATTTAAAATTATATTTATTAAAGAGCACCCACTACAGATTTTCATCGGCTTAGATCCCCAGGTTAGGTTAGTTGTTAGTAGCAAGTTTTTATTTAAAGTAATGTCATGTCTATTAAAGAGCGCCTGCTACAGATCCACATTGGCTTAGATCCCCAGGTTAAGTTAGTTGTTAGTGGCAAGTTTTTTACTTGAAGTAATGGCATGTCTATTCAAGAGTACCTGCTACAGATCGATATCGGCTTAGATCTCCAGGTTAGGTTAGTTGTTAGTAGCAGGCTTTTTATTTAAAGTAATGGCAATAAAAAACACGCGCTACAGATCCACATCGACTTAGATCCTCAGGTTAGGTTGGTTGTTAGTAGCAATTTTTTTATTTAAAGTAATGTCTATTAAAGAGCACCTGCTACAGATTCACACCGGCTTAAATCCCGAGATTAGGTTAGTTGTTAGTAGCAGGCTTTTTTATTTAAAGTAATGTCTATTAAAGAGCACCCGTTACAAATCCACGTAGGCTTAGATTCCCAGGTTAGGTAAGTTGTTAGTAACAGGTTTTCTATTTAAAGTAGTATCTATTAAACAGTACCCGTTACGGATCCTGTAACGTGCATTTTGTGTAGTTCAACATTTTACGCTTTACTCAATTCGTAAATACATTTCTGTAACTATTATTTCTCTTCATTGTATTTATTAACTCGTTTGCGAACAATCTCTTTATATTATATTACGCGGTTATCGACTTTCACTCTCCACGATTCGATAGTGCGGTTAGATGATCGAGATTGAAAAACATCCTTAGGCGAATGCGTCCTATTATAATAAATTGGTATAATTTGTTTCTAGTTATCTATAGCAGGTTGTTAAATTGAACACCTGTGAAAATTTGATTATTCTTGTGGCATCTTTCGAAAAGTGAGGTGTGGTACGAACTATCGTGGCATACCACGCCGTTGATATTTATCTTTCTGTACTAAATGTTTTGAAAAATGAAAGAAATAAGTGCTCATTCACTTAAAAAGTACGAGTGTAGTTTTGTGAGTATGTGCTACATTTAACGTAGTTTCAGATAAGTACCTGTTTGATTTTTGTCTTACGTATTGTAGGAGTTGTACTTTGAACACTTAAATGCGTACTGACTGAATTCGTATATCTAGAATAGTCCTACTATTCGTGAACTTTTAGTTTTTACTTTTTTGTTGAAATAGTACCCCAGCCATCACACTACTTCGCTTTTTACGTAGATAGCACAAGCGGAATTTCTAACGAAAATAATAACCTGTCGAATCAAACAACGCCGTCGCGTGCTGTGAAAGTTTAACGTCACTACAATCTGTTGTTTGTTCGGTTATCAGATTCTTGTTTGGTATTTACTCTTACTAAAGTAGTCGAAACTGTGAGGCGACATCGTTAAACAGATAAAATTCGTCAATGTTATAGATCAATTATATCTCATGTTACTTATAGCTGATTTTAACTTTCGTATACTTACTGTACTGATATCTTTTCTTAAGTTAACAATATTTAGCTCCAAACCTGTATCTTATTTAAAAGATAGAATTTGTAAAAAGTTTAATAATTTAAGCAATACTAAATTCGTGAAAATTATGAATGAAGTAGTAAATCTATGTTAGCTAGGGGTTTTGCTTCTGACCTTCAGTCAGACCAGTTATAACTATTTATTTTGCTGTAAGCGGTACAAACAATAGTACTTTCGAGTTCTGTCCCAGGCTGCCGATTAATGTTTTTCTTTTGGGCCATTTCATACTTTCAGATATTGAACTGGTTCTTTGAATTACTGAACAATATTATTAACTCTATTATATTATAAATGCTACTATGCCTAATTTCTGGAAACATTGTGGAAATAATGATAATTGATAATTTGATAATTGTTACTGATGTATTACAAAAGTCAATTTGTTTTGGTTGAGCATTCTAAATTATTTATTAAAGTGAAATTACTATATCTTACTCTTTTATTTGGGGTTGTGAACTCCAGGTATAATTATGCTTATTTTTTTTATTTTACAGGAACAAAAAAAAATAAAAGTAAAAGTTCTACACAAAGTCCTTTGGGAAATTCCCACAGGTATTATGCAGACTAGCGTTCTGTATGAATTTCTTTTTCTTATTGATTTTTATATTTAAATATAATATATAATTATTTTCTTTGGGCGGACTGGTGTTCTGCTATTTGATAAATATCTATCTTTATTTTATGTTTGTGCTAATACTGTATTTTATTTTTCAGCTAGGTAAATTGTTACGGGTATCCTTATTTTTCTTGCTACCCCCCACTCTCCGACTCTCGCTAGCCGTGGCACTTCTTCTCCTCCCATTGATTTATGACAACCTAAAAATTTACTTTGTCATAAAATTTTTGGCGTTCAAATTGGACGTTCACTTAAAAATACCCGTGGCAATCCTCATTGGCTTAGATCCCTAGATTAAGTTACTGTTAATAGCAGCTTACTATTAAAAATAAGGGTGATTAAAATGCCTCCTTGCAGATTCCCATCGACTTAGATCACCAGGTTAGTTTGCAGTTAAAGCAAGTTTACTATTAACAAGTTTATTTAAGTGCACCCACGTAGATCCTCATCGGCTTACACTAATAAGCTTGTGGTAGTGTGGCGTCTCGGGCAGCAGGAAAATTGACCAAGTGGGCGGTTTGGATCTATCACTATTACCATCTGAGCCCGGCATTTTCTATTTACACCGTGGATTGCATTTAATCAAACAGAGGGCACATAGGTCTGCTACTAGCAGGGCATTGTTTCTATCGAAATATCGTATAACACTGGCGATATTAGCAAAGTCCATTTTTAAAAATATAATAGAACTCGATTAATTACTCTTGAAAAAGACTGTTGACAAAATATAAACACACAAATAATCAGAACACAAACTCAAAAATGAGGTAAAACCAGTGTAGTAGGGGCGAACGATAACAACAATATGGCCGTTGGTTGGATGTTAAATTGCATCATTGATGGCGGGATCATCCAATGCGCACTCTCTGTATTGTATTCCTTCGCGAAATAGCAGTGAAAACGTTTTAATGAGATCTTATGAGCAGGGTAAGTAGTACCGATTTTTTTGTTTTTTTCGGAATTACTCAAAAATTTGGCAAAAACCTACAAAATTTTCTGTCTTTATTAAAAGATTCTGTTTTAGAACATACTTTGTAGTTTTTTGTTTTATTTTGGAATGGTCTGTAACGGTACCCACAAGCAAAAATTTTATTCTTAACCATCTTCCCTATTCTTTACGCTCGAACGAGTCCCGCGATAGGCTTTTTGAGGTTAGGTTACTGTTAGAAATAGATATTGTTATTAAAAACTGTATTAAAACTGTTTTAAAATTATACTGTTCTGATATGCGTGTTAAATGATTTGTGTTTTGTGTTTTTTAATAACAATATCTATTTCTAACAGTAACCTAACCGACGACTCGTTCGAGCGTAAAAACTCAGGAGGCTAGTTAAGAAAAAAATTACTGCACAACACCGGACCCGTTGTAATCTGTAGTAACAATGTCACAATAATCAGTTTAGTGATTGATCATTAAAGTGATTTAGGGACACTTGATTTTGCCATATAACAAAAATGTATTTTCTATAATATAGGTATACCTATTGTATATTATAATTATACTTACAGTGTAAGTGTAATAGTTTTAGTTTTAAAAAACGGGGGTAATTAAAACTTTTGTAACTTTATTACCCTTTATCCTCGTGACTATCAGCTATATACTAAAACTCTCTATTTTTAATCTGATGTCACTAGGTCGAGATTTTCTTCTTTAGACTCCAAGCCCAGGGTAGTGTCAGATGGAAAACGGCTTTAGACAAAGAAAACTCTTAGGGGTTAAACGGCTAGTAGAGTGTTAGCTCTGGGTAGATCATGAGCATGGGTCATGGGTGGATAATCGACCAAAAATATTTTTAATAGGCGCCACCGTATTTTTTAATACAAGTGCCAACAAAATTTAACTGTGTTTGTATAAGGGAATGCGGAAACCTTATCTTAACACCACTATCATAGCCATAAAATTTGAATTTCACTCTTTATCACACACTTACCAAAACCTCAACCACCAGATGTCAAACAGTTGTCTCAGCTTTACCTGTGAACAAACAAAACACCACATGGACACTATTTGTGTCTTCAAAAGCATATGCCAAAATAGAATAAATGAATTTAAACATCTGTGAAATACTAAAGGGATTCATTTTCATTATTCTGTCTTTTTACTTAATGAGGGTTTGCTCTAGTTTTCTTTTTCTTAATTTAAATGTAGAATAATAAAACTTCATTCAAATGAAACAAAATGAATTCTATTCATATGTAGAAATCGGATATATATACATGTGACTGCAATATATATGCTTACTATCTTGTCATTAATTTTTTTATAAAAAGAATTTTAGTGAAGTTTAACCTTCTAAATAAATATTTATAAATTAATCATTTCTATAAAATTTTAGTTTAAGCAAACATATCATAATTTATTTGTTCATATCACAAGATTTTATTTTTACTATAATCATTGAAGCGCTTCCTTGACCATTTACAACAAAGATTGATCATCAGAAAAATAACGATCATAAAATGCAACTATTCAAATTTAACTGTTGTCTACACAAAGAAATATACACGAATATCAGCACCAATAAAAAGCTTTTACATGACCTTAATTGTTTTTAAGCAAAATGTGAAAATTAAATCAAGACTGCATCTGGCGTCTAGATTAGGAAACAGAATCTATACTATTTTTATCTGACACAAGTTGTCATTCTAAATATCTTGACACACATTGAATGCGTGTACAAATAACTGACAAACTAAATATCTATTCGGTGTGTTATTAACTTTAAAAAACTACTTTAAATTTGTGTTATTCTAATAATCAACGTAGGAGATCTTATAATAATTTATAATACTTTCAAAGTTACGGAAAGTTTCAAACACTCACGTGTATCCAAATAAATTGCAGGTGCAAAATCATGACGTCAGCTGTTGTATTTTTCCAGCGTATTAATCATCTGTAAGTTTGAAGTACCAAGATTCTTTGTATAATAAACCATTTCTATACGGCGTATTAAATAGATAGAACGAAACCATAACTGCCTGCTTTAAATTATTGCGACGAAAATTTATTATAATTTAACATTGAAAATTGTTGTTGTAGATATGTCCATTAGATATTGCACTAAAGTGAAATATATTAGTTTAATTTATAATATTAATCTATACCAACTGTCTTAAATGATGTATATTATTGTTCCATGTTCTCAACTCAAGTTCTTCTTTCTGACTCTATTAGACGCCTCGTGTTTTAGTCGGGACATCTTGACTTTTATCTCTAGTCTACAAAAAGCGACTTCACTCTTCGACGTTGGGAACAAAAGTGGTCATAATTTAACTGGACTACGCTTGGCAACAAGCCACAGAATATAAATCTCCTAGATTCTATGTGTTATTGGGAATATTATACTTTACTTTTTATTGGCTGAATATTTACGAATTAAATGCTTTAAAATTTATCTGTTTTATTATTAATTTATTAGGCTTGGTGCAACAAGAAAAAAAATACGTTACAACAGATGACTTTTGTTGTTGTCGAATGGGAGGATAATGGTAGCCTATCTGTTATATATCGTATATGGCTTACACCGATAAAAAGGGAGGCCTTCTGGCCTTCAACCAAAGAACAAAAAAACTTGAACAAGATACTGAAAGAGACGGAACCTCATTTTAATAATTCATGGGTATTACATCCCATTAAAAGATGTATGTATGAAGCAGGTAAGTGTAGGGTCTCTCTAAACTTAGTAGAAATTCTCGTAAATGATGCAAACGATTTTTCAACCCTACACGAAAATAATTTTCGAATCCCACTGGTATAATGTGTATTTGTTGAATCATAATAGACAGATTGGACTGGCTAATCTAGTTCTGTTGTGACTACTAGGACTGAGTTGTTTAAACGTTCAGCAACTATTACAACGTTCGCTTTTAGCGAGTCCTCAGCACTTCAGCACCACTGTAGAGAACACAGTAGAGTAACGTAATAATACCTTATTGGGCTTGAAAAATGAATTTGTGCTATTTTCTGACGCGACTTCTAATAATCTCGATGAATTTACAAATTACTGCTGTTATAGCAGTATTCGCTGTAACATAATTTTGCAAATGCCTTTTATAATCTCAAGCAGTTTAAACTTTTCATGAACCACGCCAAGGTAAATGTATACAATGTCAGTTAAATGTAGCCCGAGATATGATAGCAGTAGATTATCTATGGAGAAGCTGAGCCAGCCCTTTTTAAAGGGTCATAAATATCTTGTAAAGGGTGTGTGTATTATAGAAAAGAGAAGTATGTATGTGTGAAGGTCATGTATGTGTAGGTGTGTGTGTGTGTTAGTATTAGTTAGGTTTGAGGATAACTATAGTATAGCTATGGAGAAGCTGGCCAGCCCTTTTTAAAGGATCATAAATATCTTGTAAAGGGTGTGCGTATTATAGAAAAGAGAAGTATGTATGTGCAGGTGTGTGTGTGTAGGTGTAGTCATGTATGGGTGGTGGTGATGTTAATGGAGAAGTCGGGCCGCCCTTATGATAAAAGTGTAGATATCGATCGGGTGTGTTGTTTTATTTTCGAAAAGAAAGGTATGTATTATTATGTGTATAGGTGTAGGCGTGTGTTTTTTGGGGGGTGCGTGGTGGGCGTGTGTGTAATTGTTTTAGTCTATCGTAAGGGGCGCGCAAGTCGTGCGAACGTGTTTTTGTTTTAAGAATGTGTTTTCGGGTATCGTAGTGGTCGCGTTCGTCGGGGGTGTGTGAGATTGGTTCATGAAAGGAAATATAAAGGTGTGTACGCGTCGTATATCGAAAAATCGAATCGTTCGGGGTATAAATGGTTCGATGACGTGTGCGTGTATTTTTTGCCTCCGAGAAGATGAAAAAGTGTGCTATTTAATTTGTATACATTGTATGAATGAATGCATAATAGAGACGATGACGGAAGTCTGTCTGTCTGGACCGCCGCCCGGACGTATCGGGGTAATAAGAATCGTTTATTTATGAGAGGTCGATGTAGAGGTCAAGTATGTGCAGGCGGCGACTTCTTTGTATGCGAGTTTGTAATGATTTAAAATAACGCAGAGATTCCAGATTGTCGGCAAAAAAATACGGGGTCACGATGATCTCAAAAGAGGTCGGACACGTGCAAGACGTTTCAAGTAATCTTTTAATAATTTGAAAATGTTACACTCGATATGTCGTATGCAATTATGATGAAGTATAAGGAGAATAAGGCTGGGGAAATAACCGCAAGGTTTTTTATTATACAGGTGTCAATAAAGAAAAATAATAGCGTACTGCGTTTGTATCTGAAAAAAAAAATTCTCCCCTACTACGAATAATAGTTTCGTCGTCTTGGTAAAAAGAATATCCAAAATATTTTTCTATTTATTATTGTGTAATTATTCGAACGGTAAACATCGTGTGTGGAAAGTGTAAAAAATGTCTCAAGCTTCGGACGAATTAAAAATTCCAGACGCGCCTACCTCAACGCGTGCAATTTTAAAACAATTGAAAAGTGCTTGCAACGTAGGTCGAAAACATCACTATGAATCGATGCTGCTAAATCTGAAATGTAATCAGATTGTTTCTAATGCAAAAGCAAGCGTGATAGGGCGATCAGAGGGGCAGGTATTAGTAAAAAGAATGGATCCGGCGATAATACTAGTGCGAAGGACGACGAGGGTTATGCGAACGACGTCGAAGTCGACGATCCTGTTAAAAATTTCGATAGATTAACATCAAAGAAGAATGTCAAAAGACGTAGAACGTCGAACAATATCGTGTGGATCGATTTGAAATCGGCTTTCGCCCGCAGGATACGTTCGAGTGCTGTGGTCAATTTATATCACATAGATCCCATGCAATTTTTAGAAGATGCATTCGCCCTAATAGAGCGACGTTTGAGAAAATGTTTGAGAAAATTCGGCTCTCTTAAAATTAATTTCGTGTTTAACGGTGAATACGTAAAGCCCAACGCATCAACATCATCATCTTCAGAAGCCGTGGATACATCGTTATCGTCATCATCATCGTCATCGCTCAGACATTTTACTACTAAAAATTATAAAATTTTAAAAATTGAAGACTTTCAAACTCAAGTTAAACCCGAAGCCATTCAGGAATTGAACAATAAATTGGGCGAATATACCGAAAAGCAAAGCGGGTTAGCTCTTTCGAGAATATTAAATTTAGGCGTCAATATAAATCATGCAGGAACATATAGTATGCATTCTTAAGGAAGGGGGATAAGAAAATTGTCTACGAGATGATATGTTTATTTTTAATCATATACGTTTGTATAGAAGAATGTTGACGGTCGAGGATCTTACGAAATTACCGCTCGAGTATATCGAGAGGCATGCAAGTAAAGACGTCGCCAGAAATTTCGATAAATTACCGGAGTATTTGCAAAAACAATTATGGACGCATCGCTATTGTTTAGCGCATAGCTTACAATCGTCGTCGCATGCAGATCAGATAGATGGACCTCCTCTGCAAATAAAATCGTGTCCTAAATGCGCATGTTCTACCCCATATGTACGCGCGCACAACAACAACACATCGCAGCCCTGCAATAAAAACCTATGAATGCAATTAAAAATGCTCATTGTTCGAAATGACTCCTAAAGGACCGCCCGCAGCCGTCGCAGCATATCTCGCCTACTCTTTAATATGTAATAATTACCTATACATATTTAAACCGAGCGTGCCCTCCTGGCAAAGAAATCCGGTTCCCATAGATCCTCCGAATGCATTCGTATGTTTCGAGGTTGTTGAAAATAAAGACGTTTTGGCATTGTCGAAGTCTGAGTCGTCACAACAAATAAGATGCTCTCGCTCTAAAGATTGGAAACGTATGGAATTAATTACCATGCAGCTGCAACAGCAATGGCAGCAGCAACAGAACCATTTGGAAGAGGTTCCCTTATCGCCATCATCAGAGACGTCGTCGTCGTCGTCGTCGTCATCGTCCGCGGTATCGAGAGACCTTTTAATTTATAAAAGTTATCTAGGAGGAGGAGGACGCCTTCAACGACGACGAGAAATAGAAAACGTAGATGGATCCGGCGACGGCGAGGACGGCAACGACGACGACGACAACGACGGTGCCGAATGGTTGAACAATGGATGCGCGGGCGATTGTGTCGGAGACGGAGTTGGCATTGATCCTTTTCTGATGTTTAAAATAAGATTTAAATATAATAGCAGTTTTACGGAGACCGAATGGTACGTCATGCCATGGAATCATAAACGAATCGCCTTCGAAAGAGAAAGACAGAGCGAGAAAAAAAAAGATCGAGAATTTGATAGTTCAGATGGTGTATGGACGTATTTAGAACACATCGTACTTATGCAATTAATAGGAGCGTGGGCATACTACATCTATTACAAATATAAAAATAAACTATGCGCGCATGAGCAAAATCGTTTGCGCTCGAACGAAAACCTACGCATGCAAAATAATTTTCAGTTCTAACCGGGAGGTATCTTCGTTCAGGGTGTGTATGTGCGCGTGAAATTTTGCACTTAATTAAATAGCAATTATGGTGAAGTATATTCAAGACGAAAATAATCATACAAGTGGTGACGACAGTCAAGTATTTTTAAATAACGATGATGATGACGTAATTTCGTCATCATCATCATCTACGTGTGCAGTATCTGGATCGCCGCAAGTTTTCTCAGGTATTTATGTCTACGATAACGATCAGGCGATGGATCCCCTGATATGTTGCACCGAATACCGATTGAATTCCTCCAAGGAGAATGCGCAATGGTGCGCTCACGGCCATACGATCGAAGTGGGCTTAACCAAACGAAAGAGCAATATGGATTTTAGCCTTGTTATCAGACTTATATGCCCCAACAGATTTTGTAAAGAAGGCGAATTGCAAATGGACGAAAACGAGTGGAAAAATTTGTCGTCTATCAATATCGAACATAAATTTAGAAAATTTTTTTCCAACCGCTCGGATACTGCCAAGGTTGCATCTGCAGGCGCTACCGTCGCCTCCGTAGTCGCAGACGTATGGCACTGGAGGCGTAAAATGCATCAGACGATCGACGGATACTTGGAAGTGGAATTTAAAGACGAATACGAGTCTATTCATAGAGTCGAGGTGCAAAAAACTGCTGCGACTCTCGCCGCATTAGAATCAACAACAACAGGATCCGGATACAATGTTGCGCGAATTTCTCTCTCCCGCGAAGAATTTGCAAAAGTGTTTACTCTAGCGCCTCTTATAATGCTCAAATTAGAAATATTGAAAGGACAAGATTTTCAAGAGTTCTACGATAGAAATATAGAGTGCGTCGCTACTTGCCTTCCCGAAGAGTTCGGAGCTTACGCGTATAACAGGTGCAAGAGCAGTAGCGGCGACGGCGACGATGGAGGTGAAGGCGTCCCCCTCCTCGAGGATGCTGGACTTTATTCGAACATGCAGGATCAAATCTTATGTCGAGTCGAGATGATAAGCGAATACGTATTTGGAAATCCATCCCTAAGTACCCTAAACGTTCTTTACGATATCAACAGACTCGGCTTATTAGAAATCACGCGCCATTTCCCTCACAAAATTGTCGATGACGTATTATGTTTATATCAAAAGAATTTAAATGTCGAAATGAAACCTTTGTATTTTAAAGATAGTGTATGATCCTTTTTTGTAAATAAAATTTATTCTGTATGCAGTTATTTTTTATATATATATTTAAATTGTTACGTTATTGCAGGAGAGATGTTAGTCATTGTTGGTACACGGGGGGGTGAAGGGTTGTTCAACAACCTCTTAAATAAATTGCCCTTCGAACTGCACCTTCCTGGTCATAACTTATGCGGTCCCGGAACCAGGCTACAAGAGCGTTTAAACCGCGGAGACAAAGGTATTAATCCTCTAGACGAAGCGTGCAAGCAGCACAACATCGCGTATTCGCATCACAAAGACGTGGAGCGCAGGCACGAGACCGACAAGGTCTTGCAAGAAGCGGCTTGGCGGCGAGTCAAGGCCAAAGATTCTAAGTGGTCCGAGAAGCTCGCAGCGTTGGGCGTAACAGCTGCAATGAAAGCGAAACGCAAACTAGGAATGGGAATAGACAAGAAAATGGCTGTGAAACTGGATCGCCGACAGCGAGGACGACGACGACGACGACGACAAAAACGACGACGTCGAGTACGTCGATGCTCGGGTAAATTCAAAGACAATAACGGCAACGTCGGCAGAAAATGCTCCTTCAAAGGCGGTCTTATAAGTAAAATATCTAAAGAAATCAGAAAACAAAGCATCAAGAGTAAAGGACACGGAGATGCTTCGCATAATCGTCTCATTTCGAGCGCGATGAATGCTGCAAAAATTATAGTCAACAGGATGGGAGGTCGTTCGAAAATTAAAGTACCGCGCATAATACCGGTGCCCAAGCGAGGAGGCTTATTGCCCTTGATTCCGATATTTGCGGGTCTTTCGGCGCTCGGAGCACTGGCCGGCGGAGCGTCGAGCGTTGCAAACGCCATCAATTCGGCCAAAATGCAAAGAGGTATTTCGACGAGAACGCACGTCACAACAGAGCCATGGAAGAGAAAAAAGTCGGCAGCGGATTGTATTTAAAGCCTCACAAGAAAGGTAGCGCCTTGTACTTGAAACCTTATCCGGGGGATTCAAAAAACGGATGACTTCGACGGTGTCGAGGAATGCTAAGCTCGCCACCACCACCACCACCCTTACACCTCCCATGCGCGCATTGACCGATCTCGATCTGCACAAATATGCTAAAGGTGTTCCGTATTTTAGAGGCGTGTACATGCGAGACGAGTTGCCGCTAAAAAGACGCGACGGAAGCTTAGCACCGCCGTGGCGAAACGAAAGTGGTATTATAAATTTAGACGATGGATCCGGTCCGGGCACGCATTGGGTCGGTTATAAAAAAAGGGCCAATACGGTGATATACTTCGATAGTTTCGGAAACCTGAGACCTCCCGAGGAAGTCTTAAGATATTTTCACGGTAGCGATATATATTATAACGTGGAAAGGGAGCAAGACTTTAACACGATCGTGTGTGGTAATTTGGTGTTGAAATTTTTACATAAAAGAACCATAATGCCCTCGGAGCGCTACAGTCATGTCTAGGACATTCACGATATTCGGGTATGGAAATACCATCAGCAGCGGTACGCTATACCCACCTGTGAGACTGAACGATGGCGGCACGTACACCTGCGGCTTGGTGGGTCTTTACACGTGCAACACCGTTCGAAATATTTACGAGGGAAATAAGTTCTATTACGATAAAGATAAAGAAATCACCATCGACGAGGGATGCTACGAAATAGACGAGCTAAACACGTTCCTGAGAAAAAAGATATTGGAGTCAGCTAAAGCCAACAAAGAAATTAATTCGTCCGTAACTTTGGACGACGACGGATTGGTTGACGGCTTGTTTTCTTTAAGAGCTAATAATAATACCCTAAAGTGCGAAATAAAATCGAAATACTCCGTAGACTTCACGAAGCGCGGCAACATCGGTCGAATGCTGGGATTTTATGATCGAATTTTAGAGGAAGGTCGTTCGCATACGTCCGATCGCGATGTGGAAATAATTTCGGTATCTAATATTTTCGTAGATACTAACATTACGACGGGAGCGTACCGCAATAACCAACTTTGGCATAGCATTTACGAATTTGGCCTAACCGTAACCCCAGGCTACAGCATAGAACAACAACCCAGCAATATAATTCGTTTCCCTCTGTGCGTGGACGAATTCGATAACATTATGTTGAGACTGGTGGATCATACGGGTGAAGCGGTTAATTTTTCGAAGGATACGTACCTTTGAGTTCGCCTAGAGCTAAGACGCGAATAATAAAATTATTATTAAGTTAAAAATGGGCGTCGTTTATGATGACGAGCGTCAGCAGCAGCAGCAGCAGCAGCAGCAGACGTTAGCCGCAGTCGTCAATAGACCTAAGAAAAAATCCGCGCGTTGGGCATTGTTATCGTCGTTGCTGCCGAAGTCTTCTTCTTTTTCCTCAAAAACAAACCTATATAAAACGCAAAAAACGTTCTCGAAATCTGCAGTCGCACGTTAGGCCATAACGAAATAAAAAGCGGAAGAGGTGTGAAAAAGCGACATCATATTAAAAAGAAGAAGAAGAAGAAGAAGAACCTCGCTCTTAGTCGCGCAGACGCAAGTTTCTTAAAAGCGCTCGGCTACAAGCTTTTGAATACAAGAAAGAAAAAAATGTACTAGAAATGGCTAAACGTGGCGGTAAAATACGTGGTGATTTTGGTAGTAGCACGAAAATGGTCGCAGATCACATCTCGTCGGTGATTAGTTCTCCTTTGAAGAAATTACGTTTCGACGAGGTGGCCAAATTAGACGTATTCAAAAGGCCTCGCTACGAAGAGACAATTTCGAAAGAAGATTATTATTCGTATTTACCCTTCACGCGAAACACAGACCACAGCGATAGAGTGATTATAGAAATCCAAAATTCCGATGCTATAACCGCAACCTACGACAGTTACATTAATATTAAGGGAACGTTTTCGGTGAAAACCGAAGGTAAACCGTATACGATAACGAACAACGCAATATTATTCTTGTTCGATGAAATACAGTACAAAATGGGGAGCACGCATGTGGTTGACGTTTGTAAGCAGCCTGGTATAACGTGCACGATGAAGGGTCTCGCTTCGTATCACAAAAAATTCAACGGTTTGAGCAATAGCACCTGGGACCCTCGAGGAGATACAAACGCCGACATTTTTAAGAACGGACGCTTCTTGTGCAATGTGCCTCTAAAGCATATTTTTGGATTTTGCGAGGATTATAAGCGAGCAGTCGTAAACATGCCGCAAGAGCTTGTTTTAATTAGATCCAAGAGCGACGTCAATTGTTACAAGAGCGACGAAAACGAGCTAACATTTAAAATTACTAAAATATCGTGGGAGGTTCCGCATTTAAAGCTTAGCGATGAATCGAAATTAAATTTATTCCATCATTTGCATAAAAATCTCAGAATTGTGGTTTATTTTCGTCGCTGGGAGCTTCACGAGTTGCCGTCCTTTCCGTCTTCGAAAATTCACGTTTGGCGTATTAAGAATTCGAACGAATTAGAAAAACCTCGATGGATTCTATTTACTCTTCAGCATGGCAAGGATGATAATGCGAAGCAATCGGCAGCCCAGTTCGATCACTGCAATCTGACAAATTTAAAACTATACCTTAATTTCCAAGAATTTCCACTTCAAGATATGAATTCGGACTTTGCCAATAACGATTATTCGACCCCGTTCATGCACTATTCGAAATTTCCGGAAAACTATTATGCAGGCGCGAGCAATTTGAGCTACGCTCTGTGTTGTTTGAACGACTATCAGCAATTTGGCAATTGTCCCGTGTTCGTGATCGATTGCAGTCGTCAAGAAGAATCTATTAAAAATTCGGCCGTTGATATACGTCTCGAAATCGAATCCAGCAACATTTTCGATCAAACCACTAAAGCATACTGCTTAATTTTGCACGACTCTATATTTTAATACGATCCGTTTATGGAAATCGTTACGCGTCATATTAGCGAATAATAGACATGAAGGTTATTAAACAGAAACAATCTCTACCGGTTGCAAATATGGATCTAACGGTCGAACAGGATGATCCTTATTCCTATTTTGGAACGCGCAAAAAGCACGGAGATCTCTTACCGGCCAGCATATGATGCATCGTATGCGGACCTTCTGCGTGCGGTAAAACAAACCTGATTTTGAGTTTGTTACTGGCACCCAACGGATTGGAATTTGAAAACGTTTACATTTACTCCAAGTCGCTATTTCAGCCCAAATACGATTTTTTGAGTCGAGTTTTGAGACCGATCAAGGGACTAGGCTATTACGAATTTAGCGAAAATTCCGAAATAATTTCACCGCAAGATGCTAAGAGTAATTCGATTTTCATTTTCGACGACATTCAATGTCACGAACAAAACGCGATTTGTCAATATTTTTCAATGAGCCGTCATAAGAATATAGACGCGTTCTACCTCAGCCAATCGTATGCAAGAATACCGAAGCATCTTATTCGCGACAATACAAATTTAATTATAGTTTTTTCGCAAGACGAAATGAACTTAAGACATATCTATTCGGAGCACATTAATACCGACATGAGCTTCGAAGATTTCAAAAGATGTGCCGTCTAGCGTGGGAAAAAAAGACGGCGATGGCAATAAAGCCGGATACGGATTCTTAGTGGTAGACAAAGAAAAGCCATAAACGAGGGCCGCTACCGTAAAGGATTCGATCATTACATATGTATTTAAAATCACGACGTTCGAGCGAACTTTCATCAACGCAATGTCTGCGGCTGCGATGAGACGAGGACGACGACTACAACGTCACTCTACGAATTTAAATCGAGCCGTAGTGCAGGCCACTAAAACGATAAGAAAAAGTTTTAGATTTTAAACGAGATCAAAATCGAGCTCAATTAAAATACGGAATGAAGCATGCTCAATTACTAGAACCGTTAAAATCGCTATCAAAATTCTCTGCAAGTAAAATCCTAATTATATTCGACGTCAGTATGCTGAGCACGAATCTGATAATGTCGACGACGGTTCAGATGTCTTACTTAAAAGTATGCCGACATCCTGTCCAAAAGCGAGGATCCCAATATAGACGATACCGGAATCGGCATTCAATACGACGACCTTTCGAATAAATGGTCTATGGGCAATTCAGAGTTAGCTATTGCAGACGACGGATCTACGATTAATATTAGAAATAAAAATATCCTATTACGGAGGGTTTACTTCGATTGTTAACTTATAAGAAAATCCCTTCGAATAAGAAAACGCCTGCTGGCAATCCTTCCGAGCTAGATGTAAAAAATTACATCGATATTTTGAAGAAAACCAATGCATATAATAAACTGTTTCGCAAGGATCTGCCTAAAACGCCCAAATATAAAAATTATATCGTTCCGAATTTAACACCGTCGCCCGTGGCGACTACAATATCTACGCCTCCTCCCTCGCCGCAGCATGCTTCGTCGTCGTCACCGTCGTCGTTGTCGTCAAGAGAGATGAATACAGCATCGGCGACTCCTACGATTCCCATACAATTACGATCCAAAATAACAAAGGAAAAGAAAGGTCTCGGTATGGATAATTTATCGAAAAAAAGACAGCCATCGAGTAATATAAGCAGAATTTGGCGATACAAAAAATTCGATAATTCTAATCATAAGATAGAATACGTTCATTGGGACTCGCCGGCCGAGCTGGTGAGCCGGCTTCGTTTGTTGATGGCTGAACGTTCGGCGGGCAACAATTGCTCTCAGAATCAAAACGAATTTCTTTCTATTATATCCGAATTAAAGGAGGCGAAATTAATCGCCTAATAAAATATACACGTCCTATAGAATAGTCTCAGAAATAAAATGGTCGTCAATAAATTTGGAAGAGCGTATGTTGCCAGAGACTCTGGAGGCGGAGGGTTTGGTAATACCGCTGCGCGCGGGCCTCCTGGTGTAGGCTTTAAACTAACTCCGGAAGGCGATTTCAACATAGAAAATAGAAAACTTTGCAACGTAGGCAATCCCGTGACCGGAACGGATGCGGTAAATAAACGAAGCGCCTTGGTATTGGACGAGGACAAGAAAATAGTTAACTTGAAGGATTTTAGAATAGTGAATTTGGCCGATCCTAAAAAATCGAAGACGGCGTAAACTAAAAATTTTCCAACGAAGAACTCAATCTGCGTATAGGCAAAGCATTGGAAATATGTTTGACCGCTTCATCTTCGGGAAAAACGCATGCTAATAAGAAACTTAAATTTGACGCCAAGTCGCGATCCATTGTAAATTTGCACGACCCCGCAGAGCTCGGCGATGCCGTTAACAAGAGATACGTGGACTCGACGTTGTCAGAAAAAGCGCAAAATTTTATGAAACTATCCACGATCGACGACGGTAAGGCCAAGAACTTCGACTCTCGAGGCTTGAGAATTGTCAACATAGGCAAGGCCGAAGATGAGCACGATGCCGTTTCTAAGTTCTATGTGGACGCGAGAATACAAAATCTTATCGAAGGTGTCGCCATTCACCGCGATAACGTGATCATTCGAGATGTATTGCAATCGGTCGTTCAAGTGTTGAACGAAGTTGTTTTAAACACGAACTTCCTGATTTTCAACCACTTGAAATTAGACGGGGTCAAGACGTCTGCTGGAGACGATTTACAATTTCACAAAATTAATACCGACGTTATAAGACACCTGCACGTGTTATTGGAGCAAGATAAAGCCTCGTCGTCTAACTCTCATACTCATGTCAAACCTTAAAAATGTCTAAGAAATATAACGATAAGGAAATACTAGTGGATGAACTGCACAGAGGGGTTAGAATAAATTTTCCACGTCGAAGAACGATCATCAAATCTTATCACGACTTATTCCAAGCCGAT
Organism: Platerodrilus igneus; assembly: GCA_036346225.1. Taxonomy (NCBI): domain Eukaryota; kingdom Metazoa; phylum Arthropoda; class Insecta; order Coleoptera; family Lycidae; genus Platerodrilus; species Platerodrilus igneus. Next base: position 494,373 of record JARFIW010001241.1, read on the forward strand.
ATTGCTGAATTTATTCCATATTCGAAATATAATAAAGGGCATAAGTATATTCTACTCGTGATCGATTGCTATTCGAAATATTTCTGGACGAGACCGCTTAAATCCAAGAATGGCCATGAAGTCACATCTGCGATGCGCGAGATTTTAAATGAAATTAAAAGATCGCGGCCGCCTTTACCGAAAAATCTGCAAACAGATAATGGTACAGAATTTTATAACGGCCAATTTGCACGGCTGATGAAGGAATATGGCGATATTAATCATTACTCCACATATAGCACAATCAAAGCCGCCATCGTAGAACGTGCAATCAGAACGATAAAAAACAAACTGTATAAAGCTTTTAGTCTGAGAGGCAAATGGAAGTGGATTGATATAATCGATTCGATTGTATCGAAATACAACGATACGGTGCATTCGACCACTAAAAGAAAACCCAAAAATGTAACCGCGAAAACGCGTCTGAAAGTTTACGATAAATTAAAACTGGCGACTAGAAAACCTCGTTATGCTGTGGACGACTTTGTACGCATATCAAAATATATAAGTATTTTTTCTAAGGGCTACAATGCAAACTGGAGCGAGGAAACGTTTAAAATATGTAAAGTGTTTCGAGCAAATCCGACTACTTATTTACTCGTCGACATGCATGGCGATCCAGTATTGGGACAGTTTTATGAAGCTGAGCTGCAGAAAACGAGAGTTCCAAATATTTACCTTATCGAGAAAATACTAAGGCGAAAAGGAACCAAATTTCTCGTCAAATGGTTGGGCTTCCAAGAGCCTTCCTGGATTCAAAAAGCTGATCTTATATAGATTGTTACATTTAAAAATAAAACATTTGTTTTTTAGATTTTTATTATATAAATATGTTATATTTTAAAAATAAAAAAATTTGTTTCTTTTTTTTGTTGATTTTTTATTATACATTTTTTTTGATCTTGTAAAAAATAAGAAAGATAGAGACGCTACAACTGCGATACTTTGACATGCAGCAGCACTTAAAATGTATTATTTTAATTTATTTTATACATAATATAAAAAAATAAAAAATACAATGCAGTTTTTTTATCTTGTCTTATTACAATATTTTAATTAATTTTTATAATAAATATAAAAAATAACAAAATACAATGCAGTTTATATAACAAAGAGAGACTCTACAACAGCGCTTAAAATATATTTTTAAATTAATTTTATACATAATATAAAAAATTAAAAAAAAATACAATGCGGTTTTTATAATATAAAAATACAAAAAGACAATGCAATTTCTTTATCGTTACAAGATTTTAATTATTTTTTTATAATAAACATGCAATTCACAAAATAAAATATGGTTTTATTCAAAGGTCCTTTATTAGATAGTGCCCATGAGGCAAAGTATCTATTCCGTTAGATAAAATGTATCTTTTATCATCTTGATAACTTAAAGCAATTTTCGTCTGACGTATGGAATATACCTTATGCAAATATGATCGTATGCTATTTTGGTCTCGTTCTATAACTACTTTATTTCGTAACGTATCGAGATAGTGATCGAAACAGATTTGCTGATCGATAATGTACTTTTAACACCCTTAGCCTTCTTTATTATCTCACGGCCTTCTATTTTTAAAGAGTACATTTTCGATCGAAGGCCTACAAAGTGCGTTAAAATACGACCTCTAGTTTCGTCTTTCATAAGACCAATGACTTTTTTATTAATTAAAGGAATTTTATAGATGTTATCGGGATCATAAGCGCTCGTATCAAATTTTTCTAGATTCGTCTTTATACACTCTTCATAGAAATCATTGCACGTCACACTATACAAAAGGCTGTCGGTGTCCATGTAGCATAATTCGCAATTATTTGCAAATTTTGCCTTCATGAAATTGTAGTGAAAATTATATAATTCAATTTTTGATAATTCTAAGATGACCATACCTATGTAGATAGGTTTGTTGAACTCTATCTCTGTTTTGCTCAATTCAATCGCGACCAGATTTTTGTCAAAAATCGTTGCCGAATGGAAATTTGGTTTGGAAATTAAAGATAGAGCACCATACCGACCGCTCCAATGAGTCACTAATTTTATGACGCGTCTTTTCCTGACATTCTCCATTGTTTTACCAAAAATGGAATTGTTTGCAAATTTATACAGATTTTGTGCAAATTCCGTTTTAGCCTCCGTGCGCATTCTTGTATTTAATTCGACAAACGGTCTCAACCAAGGAGACTGACCGAATTCTAAAACCTTATGAACGCGCGTCATAACTACGCCCGCAGATAAATAAACCTGGAGATTTCTGTAATGCACAACGTAGTTGCACTTTTTCGTGAGAGTGCACATTAATTTTGAAAATTTCGAGCCCGGAGGCGTGCCCTGTTCTGGGCACATCGGCAACTCTTTCTGAGCGTCGTGAATGTCCGTAGGAAATTCCAAGTCGCATTCAATAATATAACCTTTATCGCTCGTAATGCTCACCGTTGTAACATTAAATTTTAATATTTCTTCAGGCGTTAGCCATTTGAAATCCCCGTAAGGCAAATAGCAAGATTCGGCATGACCATAGAGATTATTAATATCTCCGTAAAATAAAAATTTATTCGGCTTGGATGGATCATGCGTGGGGGGATAATATTTATTATTGGATTCTACATATCGTTTTACGACTTGAGTAAGACCCCCCCGAATGCCTCTTTCGATCATTAAAAATATGTCGACGTCACAAGTTAGTTCTAGCCTGATTTTAGTATATAATAACATGCTAGACCACGAGTAGCTCGCCAAAGTCACAAAATTTAAGGGATCCAATTTGTATGTTTCAAGACAATTTTTTCTAAAGTCTTGGAATATATCGCAAAGTAAAAGAATGTCGCATTTTAAATATAGGTCCGTGTAGTCGCCTAAATTTTTGCATTTAAAAGTGCTCCATACGGTTTGCGCATGAATATATTCCGATTCTTCAATATGTGATTCATTAAGATTGCTATAAAAACATTCTATAGGAGGAAGATTTTCTTCGCTTAATTTCAAAATGTCATCCATATACTCGTAGGGAAAAATACCCTTGCGCATTAGCAATTTAATGCGATCCGGTTTTAGTGAACTAAATTCCTTTTTTAAAACTTTAAAGTCATCGAAAGACAACTCGCATGCTAATTTTTCCAATGACATTGCCATAAAGCGAAAGGAATCTATGAATCTGAACGTCACATTTGCGTCGTTGTATTTTTAGAAAATGTTATGTATTTTCATTATTCAAGGGTATTATATTCATGGGGCCTTCGAAAGCGTTAGCAAGCTCTTTAATAATAAAATGAGCATCATAATTGCTCAAATTATGATAGACTACGGGAATAATTGGAAATAACCTAAAATTTAAATTACAGCTGCTATGCGCAACACCTCTTACAGAACCATTCATGTGATCGTGATCGATAACCTTTTCGTCGTCCGGCAAGAAATCGACTTCGCAAATAAAGCACGTTTTTGCCGTCGAGGCATCTATAGAGGACGTAGCAGGCTCGTTTTTAAAAAATGCGCTCCCATAACATATGGCAATATGTTTTAATTGTCGCACAAACCAAGAAATGCAGTCTGTGCCTGTGTATGAGCTGTAATATGAAAGAGATTCGTCATATCCACAATAAAAATAATATCCTATTGAAAACGGAATATGTTCCTGGTATTTGAAAGTGCGTTCTGATTCGGAAGCTCGATCGGTTTTTTTAATAAGGCATTCTATGTCGGAATAAACCACCATCGGCACAGGTATTTTATACTTAAAATCTTTAAATTGTAAATATTTGTTTTTTTCGGGGGGTAAAATAACACGACACTCGTTAAGTTTTTCGCATACTTGCTCGTGGGCATCGAGACGTTTGCGATCGTAAAAATAGGAGAGACATCTATATACGTAAAAGTGACCCGTATGTTTAGTTAATTGACCTCTCACAAGTGAGGCTAAATTTTTTATAAGACAATAATGATATCTAACGCCCCGTTTATAATCTTTAATATTTTTTTTAATTCTTCCAAACTTTTTCCAACTTTATCGGCCTCGTCGCCGCCGCCGTCGTCGTCGTCGTCGCCGTTGACGTCTTCGCTGTCGTCAGAATTAAATTTTGATGACTCGTCGACATACGCATCTTCAACAATTAACAGATTAACGTGTTTATCTCGTTTTTGGCTAGTTAATTGTACCGGTGTTACGATGTATTGAGCGCGTTTTAAAATAAGAGCAAAAACATTTACAGAAATATCATTCTGCTTTTCGAATTTCGATATATCCGATATAGGCATGGGACTGACCAAATTTTTTATATTAAAAATTTCTGCAAAATGCGGATACGAAGTTGTGCGATTAGCATGCTTACCTGCTGTAGGCTTAATTATTCCGGCTAAAACGCTCCAATAAAAGCATGAAAAATCATTGTTTCTAATGTTTAAACAGGCCTTTTTGTTTTGAATTGCGATAGGAAGAGGCATGAAACAACTCGCGTGAAACATATCATAGCATTTATTAATATTAACATTTAGAAATAATATTTCGGATAGCGTGAATCCTGACCCGTGCATTGCGTCGTTCTCTATTTTATCCAACAAGCGTGTTGCGATATTGCACGCAAACCACTCGTTAAACTTCTCTAAATTGCCGAAACAAATTAAAAACTTGGGCGTCGAAAAATACCTAGTTTGAAACTCATTTTCGTTACGCGCGACGGAAAATTTGAAAAAATCGCACGCTAACACGACATTAATTTTAAGGTTTACCGAGTGATTTTTAAAAATCGTATACAATTTGGATAAAATTAGTTTTTTACAATCTTCGATAAATAAATTAAGATCTTTATGTGCAACATTAATAATTTGAGCTGTTTGAATTCTCGATTTAAACGCAGACACGATTGGCTTCCAAACCAATTCAGAATGTTGAGGCGTGCTCCGAGAACACATCCATTGTTTAAGAACATTCTGCCGCAGTAGTTTTTTTAATAGATTTTTAAATAGCATTTTATATCTTTTCATATGGCATAGAAGATTTTCGAATAGATTCAGATAACTAGCCGAGAGCGAAGAAGTTTGTTTCCCCGTTCTTAAAATCGATTCGGTGTTGTGAATGTGTGATTTTAATATTCGAACCCAATTGCGAAATACTTTAGTTTTACAACATTTCGTTAAAATTGCGTGCACTTTTCGATCCAACTGTAGCATCTGATTACAACACATCGAAACGCCCGCGTCCGCTTCGATTTTTCTGTTAGTTAACATTTTTTTTTCGTATTTCAATGACAACTTTCTGTATTTTGAGCCGTGCAATTTTACTAATACGTTTGGCGTATCGTCTTTGGGCGATAAATCGCACGACCATAAAATGGCTTCTAATTCGGCATGCAGTTCCCGTTTTATTCTAACAATTTGTACGAGTTTAAAAATCTTATACAAAAGGATAAGTTTATAGCATATTTTTCTGAATCTGTAATTTTTAGATGATTTTATAGAAAATACATCTGTCGTTCTAATACATTTACTATAGACAAATAAATCGCCGATTTCATGCAAGCGCATGCGGAGGGTTTTTCTACAAATCAACAAAGAATTAATAAATTGAGTTGAAAACACGAATTCTCTATTTTTTAAGTCCACGTATAGTCAATCGGTTCTTAGAGTTGCATAAAAGAAAATGTCACTTTCACATTTATACTGAAAATTAAACACTGTTTTTAATGGTGATACTGCAGATTGATCTACAAATCTAAATGACCTAATACCGGCCGAGATGCTTTCGCTAATATTATAGAATAACTTTCGGTCGTAATTACATAAATTAAAAAGCTTTTCTTTCATACGAGACACGTCGGTGAAGCAAAACGCTATTGTGTTAGAATCCGAATATTCTAAGCACGTTAAATTGTCGATCAAATTAAACTGCATGCAAAATAGAAAAAGGGCTCGAGACCCAATCAAAAAACCGTCCCGATATTTAAAGTCTTTTAAATAAGCAGGCAATTCCTTGCATGCGATTCTATAAAAATTATGTGGATAATCTGCAATTAGCATATCACGATTGTAATGGGTTGCTGATCTAATTCTATATTCAATACTCATAACTTTAAAAAATCAAGATGTAAAAATACTAAAATTATAAAAATTAATTACCATGTATAGGTAGGTATTCTAGTGTAATGACGATACGGATGGCTTTTTTTGCTCTTGCTGTTCTTGATTTTCTTTGGGAGGATCCATGAGGGCTGATGATGAATCCTTTTGTTTTTCGCCCATGCAGCAGAAGGAAATGCTCGCAGCAGGATTAGGTTTACCTTAAAAATAAACGAATTTCGTATTCGTTTTTTTAATAAAAAATTAAAAAATTAAATACTAACCAACTTCGAATGCTCCTAGGTAGTGCAAACAAAGGCATTCCTGTTTATTCAGCTCCTCGATATCTTTGTCGCTAATTACGTCCACGATTCTCTGCGGAAGGAACACAACGCATTCTTCTAATTCGACGAGAATGAGCCGAGAATTCTTTTTTGACTGAAGAGATTTGATGCTTAAAACCGGATAAGGGCGCTGTAGCTCGAGATCCTTAACTTTTACTGTCTTCTTTTTATCGATTCGGCTTACTGAATTGATTTTTTTAATTAAGTCCATATTTTATTTCTAATTACGAATATAATTACATAAAGTTAAAAAAATATATTTAAAATTATTACCTGTTTTAATGCAAGCTGCACGATGACAAACACGTTGTACGATTCTCTCTGAAACTTATATTTTACAAGATAAAAAGCCTTACAAGGGATCCTCTATTTATATCACGCCGAATGACGTACAATTTATTACGCATCTGAATACCGCTTCCCAAGCACATACACGATTAAGACATTAATGATAGCAATTCATTAAAATTAAATAGCATTGCCCTTGTCTGGACAAAAAAAGCTCATTCAAATTAAAACGTTATCTTTTATTATGCGGATATTGAAATCGCATAAAAATTAATGATGCATATTTTTTATTCAAAGATGTAACTAAGACATTTTCCCGACTTGGCATCGATAAAGAATATAAAAATTTCAATCGTCTATATTTTTCGAGGATCTATAAACCCATATTTTGTTAAAAATAATGGGCTTCTATATAATTAATGATTCAAAACGATGTGTACTGAAATTAAAATATTCAATCATCATTTACATATAAAGGATACTAATAATTAATTCAAATACATCACGTACAATGTTGCAAATTTTTTCAGTCGAAACAAAATTAATTGATTACACATACTACAATATATCTATTCATCGGGGGAGCTTCTTTGATCTATATAATTACTAACAGATAATTAAGCAGACTAAAAACTTACTCACTATGATGTAATCATGAACTACAGTATTTTCTTTACGCGTTCAAAGAAGCTATCTTTTGTGCATACAATGTTTTAATCAAAAGCGATTCCCCGACGTCAATACTAAAAATAATTACAGGCACATACTTGATCTTTTATATTGAACTTCTGCTTCATACAATGTATACTATACAAAATTTACGAGAACACTTTTTATTTCTCGGCAAAAATACAATTCCGTCATCGTCTATGCTTTTGATTCATATAATGTATACAAATTAAGGCAGAACTTTTTTATTTTCAACAACAATACACACGTCATCGAACCATTTATACCGAACAATTACATTACTGAACAATTCAATATACACCTTCATATTTTCTCATTAAAAAACGCGATACAAACGCAGCACGCAATTTTTTCTTATTGACACCTGTAATAAAAACCTTGCGGTTATTTCCCCAGCCTTATTCTCCTTATACTTTATCAAAATTGCCTACGACATATCGAGCGTAACATTTTCAAATTATTAAAAGATTACTTGAAACGTCTTGCACGTGTGCGACCTCTTTTGAGATCATCGTGACCCCGTATTTTTTTGCCGACAATCTGGAATCTCTGCGTTATTTTAAATTACTACAAACTCACAGACTTCCGTCATCGTCTCTATTATGCATTCATTCATAAAATGTATACGAATTAAATAGCACACTTTTTCATCTTCTCGGAGGCAAAAAATACACGCACACGTCATCGAACCATTTATACCCCGAACGATTCGATTTTTCGATATACGACGCGTACACACCTTTATATTTCCTTTCATGAACCAATCTCACACACCCCCGACGAACGCGACCACTACGATACCCGAAAACACATTCTTAAAACAAAAACACGTTCGCACGACTTGCGCGGCCCTTACGATATTTCATCTTAGACTAAAACAATTACACACACGCCCACCACGCACCCCCCAAAAAACACACGCCTACACCTATACACATAATAATACATACCTTTCTTTTCGAAAATAAAACAACACACCCGATCGATATCTACACTTTTATCATAAGGGCGGCCCGACTTCTCCATTAACATCACCACCACCCATACATGACTACACCTACACACACACACCTGCACATACATACTTCTCTTTTCTATAATACGCACACCCTTTACAAAATATTTATGATCCTTTAAAAAGGGCTGGCCAGCTTCTCCATAGCTATACTATAGTTATCCTCAAACCTAACTAATACTAACACACACACACCTACACATACATGACCTTCACACATACATACTTCTCTTTTCTATAATACACACACCCTTTACAAGATATTTATGACCCTTTAAAAAGGGCTGGCTCAGCTTCTCCATAGATAATCTACTGATAACTTACTTTAAATTAAAAATATTTTGATTCACATTTTGTGTCTGTTTAGATATTTTAATATTTACCTAAACTGATAGACATGATCTGTTTTTGCCAATACCTCCAAAAAAAAAAGAAGAATTATTCTATTCCTACCATGTTTAAATAGGTAAATGTCTAAAATTATTTATAACATTTGTGGAAAACCTTCATATAATGCAACTCGAGTTTCAGCTACATTTTATAATTGAATGATTTAAGATTTGTATTCGACTACATATTGTTTTATTAATGAAGTGCCATTTTCCAGCGAATGTTTTTTTTTTGTTATAGATATGTTGATCGCTTAGTTTCATAAATACTTTTTTTTAGATGATTTAGAAAGAGCATTAAACAAAAGCAACGACACAGAGGATACCTCCAATCTGGAATCAGAAAATGACGTCCACAATTAAAGAGAAAAATTAAACATAGGAAAATACTCTCTTATAGCAGTGAAGACGAAGCCGGCCCAGTATTAGAAAAACTGAAAAAATCTAACTCTCTACACCCACCACGTATAAAACATAACTTTACAATTAAAGCTGATCGCTCACAAGGTAAGCTCTATGAAAATATTTCTAAACAACACTGTATCTGTTTTACAGAAGCCTTTATTAAATCGACCTGCTCACCATTTATTGTTCCTGCCATTGAGCAATTTAGTGATGGAAGTGTATCTACATTAGTACAGTTAACTAGTACTACAACTAGGCCATTTAATAATACACCTATATCAAATAATACAACACCTACATTGTTCAGTGAAAACCGTAGTGAACCGCCAAACAACAGTAAGTTCTTCCAAAAAAAAACTTTCAAATATTATACAAGAACATCATGATACTGCAATTTCAGGTCATTTAGAGATATATATAAGACATATCATCGAATTCTCTTACGTTATTATTAGCCAGGGATGAAATCTGATATTGGGGATTATATAAAAAGATGTCGAACATGTAAAGAAATAAAACCAGAACAAATCAAGAAAGCTGGAGAGATGAAAAGTAAAGTTAACATTACACGTTGTTGGCAATATATATCAACAGATTTATTAGGTCCATATCCTCGCAGTTTTCAGGGTAATAAATATGTATTAGCTGTATGTGAATATTTTAGTAAATTTTTATTATTCTTTCCAGTGCGAACAGCTACTACAGCTAAAATAGTGAAAATAATTGAAGAACATGTTTTTCTAGTATTTGGTGTTCCGGAATACCTAAAGTCAGATAATGTAGGGCAATACAAAAGTACAGAGTTCACGAAACTTGCGAAAGATTATAATGTAAAATTTTTAACAACTTTATTGTATTCCCCTGAACTTAATCCAACTGAGAAGTAAAACAGAATATTTAAGATAATGTTAATTGTTTACATAAATTATAATCTGAAACTGTGGGATAAAAATATAGCAAAATTAGGTTGTGCAATGAGAACAGCAAAATCAGAGACTACACATAATACACCCAATTTCATTAATTTTGGAACGGAAATGATACTAAATGGCAAGCATTATAAACAAGATGACGACAAACAAGTTTTAGTAGAAAGTGCAGAACTAATAAATTAAAATGGTACGGGGGAGAGAGAAAAAAAATTAAAAGAGATTCAGAAATTTGTAATAGGAAAACTGGAAGAAGCTCGTAGAAAATTAAAAAATCAAAATAATTTGTGACACAAACCAGTAAATTTGTAGAAAGGAGATTTCTGTTAGAAGAAAGAGTATAATTTATCAGATGTTTCCAAAAATTATCCTGCCAAATTGGCGAAAAAATTTTCGGGTTCATATAAAGTATAGAACAAATTAGGAATAAATACTAATGCCATTTCGAATGTACCTGCACCCTGCCGTAGTTCTAAATTACTAGAACAGGTGAAATGGCTTGCGTGTTCTAATGAGCTAAAGAGCCAAACTACAGGTCCAACCAAAGTAGTAGGTTCGTTAGTGAGGAACTAGACTAAGACAGGTCCCCGAAAGAGAGCAGCAGCTCTTTCGGTACTTAGATTGGCAGAGACCATAGGGGTCGGTATGGCAGTCTAAGACACACTACCGCGATGTGGAAGGCAACGGGAAACCACCACAATACCTCCCAAGTACACAACGTACTTAAATTGAAATAAACATGATGGCATTCTCTGGGGTAAAAGATTCCGGAGTTTAAAATCTCCGGGAGGGTCTACTTCGGAGGATGCGATCGGAAAGTTAAAAATAAGAGCCGGGAACATTCTGCGAGTCGGAGCGTGGAATGTTAGAAGTATGAAGCAAGTAGGTAAGCTAGAGAACCTAAAAATCGAAATGAATAAGTTATCACTAAACATAGTAGGGATCAGCAAAGTTCGGTGGCCAGAGGCGGGGGATTTTTGGAGTGGAACTTCAGGGTAATTCATACTGGAGCAGAAGAAGGAAGCTTGGGTGTGGTAATAGTTATGCGGAAAAAGATACTGTGTAGAAAATTACTTACAAAAGAACGAAAGAGTACTCATGGTTAGATTAGAATCTAAACCGGTAAACACAGTAATAATACCAGTATACATGCCCACCTCTAGCTACAGTGGCGAAGAGGTAAAAGCCATCTACAAAGATGTCGAAGTCATATAAAGATACTTAAAAAGACATGAAAATTTAATAATTACGGGGAATTTTAATGTCGTGGTAGGTGAGGGTAGGGAAGGAGAGGTAGTAGGTTTATTTGGTTTAGGCACGAGAAACGACAGGGGAAATAGGCTGATAGAATTTTGCGACAAGAACAATTTAATCATCACAAACACATCATTTCAACATCATGCTAGAAGACGATATACGTGGAAGATGCCAGGAGATATAGGAAAATATCAAATAGATTATATTCATGTTAGACAACGGTTTAGGAATCAAGTAAAAGACTGTAGAAGCTACCCAGAAGCAGATATAGATACTGACCACAACATCGTAATTATGAAGACCGCACTTAAATTTAAGAATGTGAAAAAAAGAAACGGAAAAAAGCACTTGGACTTAGAGAAACTAAAAGATAAAAATATTCAAGAAAGATTTGAAAAAAAGTCAAATGAATTGCTCAAAGATATCGGGAAAATATCTGATACTAAGGAAGTAGAAACAGAATGGAATAGCATTAAATCCAGCCTAGACATGGCGGTCAGAGATATTCTGGGGTATACACAAAAAGAAAATAAGAAACCATGGATAACAAAGGATATCCTGAATTTAATAGAAAAAAGACGAAAATACAAAAATAAATCAGACGAAACAGGAAAACAGAGATACAAAGCCATAAAATGGGAAATTATTCGAAAATGTAGGAAAACTAAAGAACAATGGATTGATGAAAAGTGCAAAGAGGTACAAACGAAGGTGGAAATAGGAAAGACAGACGAAGCATACAAATTAATTAGAATGAATTTTAGGGATATAAAACCGTATAGCAAAAATATAAGGGACGCACAAGGCGCCGGGCACAGATAAGGTGCAGGCGGAAACTCGAAAAGCCTCTGGACAATCAGTAACAGAACGTCTCTTCCAACTTGTAAGCTATATGTATGAGACAGGCAAAATACCCAAAGATTTCAAACGTAGCATCATAGTAACTATACCAAAAAATAAAGGCGCGGATAGATGTGGAAATTTTTGAACAATAAGTTTGACAGCACACGTGTCAAAAATATTAACTAGAATTGTGCAAAGACGAATGGAAAAATGGGCAGAGGAAATACTAGGAGAAGACCAATTTGGGTTTAGGCGAAACAGGGGAACACGGGAGGCTATTTTAGATCTGACAGTGATAACGGAGAAAACAATAGAAAAAGGGAAAAACGTGTATATAGGGTCTGTAGATCTGGAAAAAGCATTCGACAATGTAAAATGGAAAAAAATGTTCGAAATACTCAAAAAGATTGGAATGAGTTATAGGGATAGACGAATAGTACATAGCTTATACAAAGAGTAAACAGCAGTAATAGAATTAGAGCAGGAACGTAGAAAAGTAAACATTAGGATAGGGGTGAGACAGGGATGTGCCCCATCCCCATTGATTTTTAACTTGTACATAGAAGAGGCAATGAATACGGTCAAATGCAGGAAGACATTTGGAATTACTCTGCAGGGACAAAAAATTGATATGCCTAGATTTGCAGATGATATAGCGGTATTAGCGTCTAGCAAGGAAGGGTTAGAAGCTGCTCTTAATGAAATGGAAACGGTTCTAACAGAGGGATACGGTATGAAAATTAACAAAACTAAAACTAAAGTTCTAGTATGCAAAGGTAGGGAAAATAAATCAAAAACAAGAATACAAGTATGTAACACGAACTTACAAGAGGTTAAGGATTTCTGCTACCTAGAAAGCCAAATAACGCAAGATGGGAGAAGCACAAAAGATATAAAACAAAGATTAGCACAAGGTCGTGCTACATCTAACAAGAAAAAGCAACTACTGTGCTCAAAAACTACAAACATAGAAACTAGGAAAGGATTGCTTAAAACATATGTGTGGAGCATAGCACTGTATGACTGTGAAGCCTGGACAATAGGAGAAGCGGACAAGAAAAAGGTAGAAGCCTTTGAAATGTGGTGCTACAGACGTATAATAAAGATATCATGGACAGACGAAGTTAAGAACGAAAAAGTACTAAAAATGGTAGGGGAAGAAAGAAATATGTGGAAAACGGTAAAAAAGAGGAGAGATAGGACGATAGGCCACATACTACCGCATGAGGGAATAATGCGGAATATATTAGAAGCAGAGATAGGAAAAAAAGAAAAAGAGGCAGACCTAGGTTAGACTACTGCACACAGATAGTAAAAGATGTAGGCTGTAGGGGTTTCAGGGAGATGTGTAGGCTAGCCCAGAATAGAAATCAATGGAGGTACGCATCCAACCAATCCCAAGATGGATAAACTAATGACGAAACAATAACTGTGCTTAAACATGATGATTATTATAAGTAACTACAAGAATTGGTTGGGCAATATTCTCGAATAATGTTAAGTGTGTGAAAGGATTTACTGGAAAACCATTATTTCGGCAAATGTCTAAGTGTTGGGGGATCTTGGTAGCCACAGGTTGCTTAATCCCCTTCACTAAATCTCGGTGAAATACGGCATAAAATTAGAAAACAATAGAAGGAGAACGAGCTGTATACACATGCTGTGTGAGAATTTCAGGGAACTATGTAGGCTAGCTCAGAATATAAATAAGTGCAGGTACGTGTCCAACCAGTTTTGAGACGGAAAACCTAATTACGAAAAAATAAGCGCAGATAAATCTGATGATTAGTATAAACAACTAGTTGTTGGTTGCGAAATATCTGCAACTAATGATGACTGTGCGAAAATATATATTGAAAAATATATTAAATTGGTAAATGGTTAAGCGTTGGGAGAACTTGGCAGCCACAGGCTGCTTACCTCCCTTCACAACCACTGAAGGTCGGAGAAATAAGGTATATAATTGTAAAACAATAGAAGGTGACCGAACTGTATCTAACAAAAAAGAACAGCGCCTATGAGGAAAGACAACAAACATAGAACAAGAAGAAAATTGTTAAAAGCATAGTATGCCTATGAAATACGGGCAGTCTGAAGCGCAGACAGAAAAGCGGTAGCAGCCTTTTGAAATGCTGTGCTTCAGATGTATGAAGACGATAGCATAGACTGATAAAGATAATAACAAATAGGTTATAGAAATAGTAGGGGAATAAGGATATCTGAGGAAAAAGATAAGAGAAATAGGAGGGCAGAATACGTTCTAAGGCATTTTTGGGGAATAGTATGGGATATATTACAAGGGGATAGTAAAAAGAGGTAGATGTAGACCTAGATCAGATAGTTATAGATGTAGACTGTGCAAATTTCAGGAAAATCTGTAGGTTAGTTCAGAATAGGAAACAATGATGGTTACGCGTCTAACCAGTTCCAGGACTGAAGACCTACTGATGATGATGAAATACTAATGAACTTGAAGGTAATTTTAGAAATTCCAAAGAAAAGTGGCGTGTATCTGAGTTATAACCTGACTATACTCTGTATGCTAATGAAAAATGGTAATTTTCATTCTTCATTTGCAATTTTATTGAATTCGTTTTTCTTTCAATTGTTTAACCTGGGAGAAGGCACATTAAATTTAGAACGTAAGCAAGCGCACGCGGTGGAAAAGACCACAACATAAAAATAGCATCACCATTATGAGTTGGTGACTATTGATAATCTTTATTTTTTAATGTGTTTTATTTTATTATTATTTTTTATTGTTTACAAACATGTATAACAATAAGGAAACAAATTTAAAATGTCTTAATTATATGTAATGAAATTTTTATGCATCAGAATAATGTTTACAATAATTATTATGCACACAAAGAATGATCAAAATAACTACTAAATTATCCAGTGACAACAATTCTATAAATAAATGGAACAAATATTAATGTAATAATTTTGTCTTTTATTTATTCATCACTTTCTTTATTGTCATCTTGGTTTCCGTTGATGCAACTAACACACGTAAACGTTGTATGTTCTCTGCATATGAAGTTGGAATATTGATTGCAAGTTGTCTTTGTCTTCTTATTTTTTTTTCTATCACAGTAGGCACATCTTCCTTCTGAGTTATTGGAGGTTTCTGCAACATATTGAGGCTTTATTCCAAGATATGCCGTGAGTTTTTGTTTCACTCCACTGCGCACGCTTCGTACTCCAACACGGGATACCATATGTTCTCTGCAAAGTTCAATAGCAAGAGTTTTTAGAAATGATCTATTTTTTATTTCAGTTTTGTTTCATAGAATCACGATTCCTGCAAGATTTAGCATCGTATAGAATAAAGTAAGAGGCCAACGATTGATTTTCCTAGACATTGAATATTCACCTTTCAACTCGTCCACAACATTGGCACCACCTTTAGTAAGGTTATAAAATGCTAACACGTCAGGTTTTTAGCTTCTCCAGGGAATTTGTCAATGCTATCGTCGTCATGCATGATTGGAAGCAGTAGTACCATTTTATTTTTCTTTGGAACATATAAAAGTAGGAGGGTGTCTTCTTGATACCCAAAAATACTGCTGCATACTGGTTTACCTTTTGTTTCAACGAACAATGGCGGGACTTCTTTTTTGTGCTTTCGCATTATCCCAACGAGGGTCAGTTTATGCGTAGTTAGTAAACTTTACCTAAGTGGTATAGATCTGTACCAATTATCGGTCGTCACATTATGGCCGCTTCCCGATATTGGTTGCACTAGACGTTCAACAACACTTTGACCACTGTTGTTCAAACGCAAGGGACTGTCCGGCTGAGTTCCTACATAGATTTTCATATTCAGTGTGTAATAGATCCGAGCGTCAGCCAGTGAAAAAATTTTAATTCCGTATTTTGCGCGTTTATTAGCAATATATTGTCTAAATGAACAGCGACCGCGAAACGCTTCCAACACTTCGTCTACGGTAACGTATTCACTGACATTGTAGTAATTTTCGCAACGCGCAATGATCCCGTCAAACAATTCTCTTACAGGTGACAATTTGTCGAATTCCATACGCTCAGTCCTAAAATTTATGTTGTCAAAACGAACCGCGCGTAATAAAAAAGCGTAGCCCTTTTATATTCATTGTCATTGTAAAAAAATATATACCAGTTCAATCTTTGGAATAGAGCTGTTCTAAATTGGTGTTCTAAATTGACGCCTGCAAAATATAGAAGTCCCTTAACTGCCTTTAGTTCCACGCTACTAGTCGGTAAAGCATCTCGTTCCCGTTCATAGTTTGATCCGTATTTTCTAATCCAAATATTTGTATATTCGACTATAGTAACCAAAGTTTCATCCAGAAAAACAGTGACATATCCTAGTACGTTCTTCAGTAGCCATTTTAGCGTGAAAATTTTGTAACTGGAGTGGGTGCACGCGGTGGGAAACACGGCACAGGCGAGAGACGTTCACTGCAACACACACTACGGGGCACTGTCGCAAGATAACTACGTGGGAACAGTTGCGAATCTCTCTCCACTAACTTAGTAACGATTAGAAGGTGTACTACGGTAAAACCACGGGTCAGGTAGAAAGGTAATCGTTGGGGACGAAAATGGTACCCGTAACAAGAAAAAGGAACCGACGGCTAGCAATAGTCGTAGATTGGGGGTGGGCAGGGCAAATATAATCAAGAGTTGACAATAAAACCATTTGTTTCCTGTAGGCCAGAGTTGTCCAAACTACGGCCCGCGGACCAAACCCGGCCCGCTAAGTAATTTTATCCGGCCCGCGAAGGGTTTTAAAACTTAATGATGTTTTCGCCCAAACCTTTTCATTTCGTAAAGGTATAATGAAAAACTACATGGCCAATAAAACGAAGTTGCTGTACTTGACCAAACACAAATGTCTATCGCGCTGCTAAGTTATAAGACTAAATAAAAAAATATATTTTGGTAACTCAAACATAAAAGAAATATTATACGCATGTGAATTTTGACGATAAGCAGAGTCTTATTGTTTTGTTGTAAATAAAGCATCAGCAATTTTAAGTAGTTCACTTAAAGCACTTAGGTATAAATAAACAAATATCGTTTTTGATTTCGATATTGTTTTCATGGAATTATTGCACGCGCACAGTAGCGCCGCCCGGGGCTGTTCCGTTGCTGCTGCGTATAGCCAGGCGCTCGTCGCCCGTCGGTGCAGCGCAAGAAGTATAGAAAATGCCGCCCCACTTCAAATGTGCATTGCAGATATGTGTTAAAAGTCTCCAACGACAGTGCCAGTGCGAAGCAGAGTATTAAAACAATGCTACGGGTGCAGATAAATTAATGAAAAGCAAGGATCAAGATACACCGTCGTTTGTAATTCAAGTTTAGGGTATATTCGAATTTATAAACAGGCAAGTGTAAATTTATATTTGTTGTACTTCCCTTAAATATCGCCAGAATTCCTGCAAATATTGACTAGCATCAAATTTTAATTACATATGCAACAGCGTTCAAAAATTTTTTAATGGTATTTATTAAACTTATTTAGTAGAATTTTAAAAATACATGATTATTTTATTTTTAACAATAATATGACGTTTTCATTAAAATGGAATTATTTTCCTATTTTGCTAATTTTTACAATCCCCAAACATGGAAGGAAAAAGAAGAAAGATAGATGACGAATGTCGCATTTTTAATGAAGAATGGGCAGAAAAAATATTTCTTTGTGAAAACACCGGCTAATAAAGCAGTATGTCTAATTTGCAATGACACTGTTGCTGTAATGAAGGAATATAATATACGTCAACATCATGAAACAAAACATTCTTCAACCTACTCACAATTCAAGGACAAGCACCGTACTGAAAAATACCAAGCAATGCACCGTAGTTTATGTTCTCAGCAAAATTTATTTAGGAAAGCAAATTCAGAAAATGAAGCATTAACTTTAGTTAGTATAAAGATTGCTTATTTGTTGGCGAAAGCAGGAAAACCTTTTATGGATGGACAAATGTTTAAAGAGTGTATAATGGCGGCTGTTGGTGAATTGTGCCCAGAAAAGCTGGATCTCTTCAAAATGATCAGCATGTCCCGTAATACAATTGCTCGTCGAATTGACGATATGGGAAACAATATTCTCCACCAGGTTACTAGTAAAACACAGTGGTTCACTCAATATTCTCTTGCTATTGATGAATTAACTGATGTTGGTGACATTTCACAACTTTTAATTTTTGTTCGTGGAGTTGATGACGAACTTAATGTCACACAAGAATTAGCCTCCCTTAACAGCATGCATAGTACTACAACTGGAAAAGATGTATTCGAAGAAGTAGAAAAAACGCTAATAAAGTTTAACTTAGATTGGAATCGACTCCAAAGTGTGACGATTGATGGAGGAAGAAACATGTCTGGTACAAACATGGGCGTGGTCGGACAAATTACAAAAGCTTGTGAAGCTTCAGGAGCGTCAGTACCAATTTTTCTGCACTGTATTATCCATCAACAAGCATTATGTATAAAACATGTCGATATAAACTGCGTTTTGAAGCCAGTTGTTTCTGTAGTAAATTTTATTCGATCACACGCACTTAATCATCGGCAATTTAAATCTTTTCTTAAGCAAATTGAATCCGAGTACGTTGACTTTTCGTATTACACTGAAGTTCGATGGCTTAGTTGTGGAAAAGTTCTATTGCAATTTTTTAAGCTTAGAAGTGAAATTGATTTATTTCTTGTAGAGAAAAAACATCCTGAACCACTTTTATCAAATGCTGCATGGCTCTGGAAGTTGGCGTTTTTTGCAGATGTTGTAGCACACGTAAATACCTTAAACTTAAAGATACAAGGGAAAAACAATTTAATTTGCGATTTATACTCTCAAATTAAAGCATTTCGAACAAAACTACAATTATCCGAAAGTCAAGTGACTGAATGTAATTTTACGCATTTTCCGTGGATATTCACAGGCAGCCTCCGTAAAATCTTTAAGAAAGCTACCGCAGTAGTGATGTATTAGAGCTTTAAAAACCCACAGGGGGTTCCAAGTTCCTGTAATCATTGTAACAGTAGAACACACTCCATCTCAAGTATAATTTTGTATCTACGGAAGTCATTTACTAGGACATCGGTCTTATAGGCAAAACAGAGTGTAATCCAATCAGCACCAAAACTAGTTACCATAAGCGATGAGATAAAATAAGGCCAGTAAAAACAACAAGCCACGGGTGAAGAAGAGCTAGAAGTAACAATAATGTAACCAAACAGCAAATAGTTTTCACATTTATCAAATACACAGGAAGTACAGAAAATCAGAAGAAACATGTGAATTTGCTCTTCAGGACAGATTGAAAGTGACCAACAAGTTCGAAAATGAACCCTATCAAAATGTTTCACTATTGCAAACAACATCAAACCTTCTTTCAAACTCAAGTTTTACACAGCTGTTTTGTTAAAGTAAAGCCAGGATTAGAAATATGACTGAGAAAACCAGATATATGATAATAGATGAACACAGATAAGAATATGTATGCAGGTATGAATTTAAAAGTTAAAAGATAGAAATTTGAATATTTATTGAGCTAATAAGCCATAGACGTCCCTGTAATGGGAAAAAGGGATATATGAAAAGAAAGAAGTAGGAAATTTTCGGTTTACATAGGTGAACGCAATAGGTGGAGCGACAGTTTTATACTTGATTCATTTGTCTCTAAAAGCGAAATGATTCCCGTTGCGGTCTTTTCCCCGCCATGCGCCTTCTACCGGGTTAAATAAACGTCTGTACTGTAGTTGTTGCCGAAAACTTTTTCAAAGCTTTCTTTTGTAAGATAGGGGGGTATGTAACAGCCCATTTTGCATGTTAGTCTGTCACTATGATTATTAATGATTTCCAATTTATTTCAAATTAGAATACTTACAACTGTGAATTGAGTTTATAAAAATATTAATCCTTTTTTGGGTTATTACTTATTCTTCAGCGGAAACATTTAGTGAATAGTTGTATCCCTCTACTATTTAAATTAATGCAGTTATCTAATAACTATAAGTTTTGTATGCCCGTCTTTGTGTTAAAGTTGAGAGGCGCGAATCGATCGCTTTTTGGGATTTGCGTCCGAGGGTTTCGGATTTGGGGGGCGTGGGCGGGTGGTGGTTAGGTGGAGAATTTTTGCGTGCTTAGGATAGGCCGGTTTTTATGGCGGAAAACCGATAACTTGCGGAGAAATAAGGAATTTCCGGGAAAAGATTAATTTGAAGCGACGTATTCGTTAACGTGTTAAAAAAGCTTGGATCCCTCAAAAAATTCCGATCTAAAAACCGAACAAGCCGTGCGACAAGGTCGGCAACTGTTTCGTTAGCATTGGTACGAGAGAGAGAAAAGATCGAGTTGGTTTCTAAAATTCGTATTCGGGCGTTAAACAATTTCTAATATATGCCAAACAACGCTATTCGTATTCTAAAACCTGAATTATTAACAGTCTGCAAGCTGGTAGTATAGTATTTTCTTAAAACAGGTATTAACATTTGTATAATTACCTCGAGAAATGTCAAACATAGATACCGAAAGCC
Source organism: Platerodrilus igneus (assembly GCA_036346225.1). Lineage (NCBI taxonomy): Eukaryota > Metazoa > Arthropoda > Insecta > Coleoptera > Lycidae > Platerodrilus > Platerodrilus igneus. The sequence goes on from JARFIW010001241.1 coordinate 515,153, forward strand.
GACGGAAGTGAACGAATATATACCTTCAAAATCTATGAGAACACAATTTTTTTAAAGTTTGCTAAATTTAGAATTATACATCATCCAATATTACGTATTAGTTCCGATAATTTATCATTATTATACAATAACATGACTTTTTAATATAAACGGGCTATTTATTTCAAAGATAATTATTTATTGCATTTGATGTTTATTTGCGAAGTCGCCCGAACAATTACACTAGACCGTGATTTGTTCCTAAGACGATGTATTTCTTATGTGACATAAGGCTTAGTAAGTATACAACCAGCGCGATTTCAATAAACCACGCTTCAATAGCGCAGGCTTAACATCGCTGGTTACGGATGATAACTCCGGTGGTTCGGTTCCCAGTAAGATTCATTTTTTTTATTTCATTTTGTGTTGCTTTTTAGAACATGCAATAGCATTTATTTAACAATATGCATTAAATACACCAAGGCATTATTTTTTCATATGCCTCAGTGCGATCTATCTACAATCTATAATTTGTGATTTATATTTAGTTAACAACCATTTGCAACGTTTACTTTTCCGATATTGTCCAACCTGCAGAAACGTATAGGCTTATATATGTGTATAAAAACTAAAAAACCTTTAATATTTTACGATCTAAAAACCCAAACGCACAGATTTAAAACCGGTACATTTGCGTTGACTAACAGACGATTAAATTTGTTTCAAAAATTAGTATACAATCCTTAACTTATTTCAAATATGTACCAAAAAATATTACATCTATCATAAATTCTACATCTTGATTTAAAACTTTTACTGCGATTCGTGTTATTTATTTGAGAAATGTCAAAAGCAGATTACGAACCACGGTGGTGCCATCTATAAACATTTATGTTGGCGTATTTTAGTATTAACACTATCCGAATAGATGGAGCCCACAATTTCGACTGCAATTATGATTGCTTAATTTGATTTGCTGCATTTCGAAAAGTTCATTATGAATTGTGATATTATTAATCGACTTTTTGAATATATCCAGGTATGTGATTAGAAAAAAAATAGTTTTACTTAAGATTACATTACTCTTCTTTTTATAGGTACTTATTTCACCGTCAATGTTGTTATTACATACCTACCGATATTGCATGGACAAATAATTTATTGTAAAACTGAAACTTAAGAGAAACTGATATCTTAAAGTTAGAGCTTGGTGTTTGTTTATACATTACTGTATTTGGAGGAGATTCATATTTATTAGTTTTTGTAACAAATGGTAAAATAATGGGTTACATATTTTTATCCGAATCGTGGATTGTGGATTATGGATGCTTTCTCTACTACGTTAGAGGTTGTGGAAATAAAAATGCCACTAGGCATATATTTTCACATTCTTATAAGAATATAATTTCGTTTCCATGCTTATTTTTTTAAATTGTATGCCGATGGCCCGTGTTTTGTTGTATTTGTCAATTGTACCTGAAATCAGTTTTCTTCTTCCTGTAATATGCAATAAGCCAATAATATATTTTGGTAAAATGTTTATTTCATTTCTTAACATGCATGTATGATGTTCAAACTTATATTTTCAGTTCTATTCATTTGACTTATGTACATACATTATGTATGTATGTGGTTCATTTCAGTGAAATATGGAAATATAACTTTTTGCATCTATAAGCTTTCAAAAACATTTGCAATGCATTCTTACATGTAATCCATAGCGGGGTTTTTAACCTTTGAAATATAGTTTAGATGCTAACCAAACCTATAATTTCATAGGAAGGATTAACACTATCCACCAAAATGGCGGACAAAAACGGCAACATCTTATAAACAAGACGTGGAGCATATATACTAACTCACCTAACCTATGTTACGAACAAAGGCGTATAAGCACGAGTACGCACTATCTGAAACTCTGTTAACACAGTTAATTTACAAATTTCTAAGATTAAATCTTCTAAATTACACAATAATAATTCTTTATAATACTGATAAATATTAATTCTGATTATAAAAAAGTATCACACATTAATAGACGCGGTCTATTTTAAACACAAAGAGTTAAAAATTTAATTTGCCGTTTATTACCGAATACATCTGACAAATTTCAACTCTACGTAAATAATTGAGAAAACGCTATACATCTTTTGAGGCTTCGGCTACTACAAGTATACAACCAAAATATTTTCTACAAAATAAGGGTTCGATAGCGTAAGGCTAACACCTCCGTCTACCCGCATTTGTATATAGTTGTTTAATTTTTAGTGTTTATAGTTTAAGGTGGTATTAAGGTTAAAATTGAGTTTAAAATATGTTTTTCCACTGCTTTTCCTATTGTACAACACACAACAATGGTATAAAATACAAATAAAATAGAAGAAATGGTTAATTATTTTAAACAGTTAGGTAAATATTTTAGTATAGTTATCGAATATTGTCATTTACATTACTTTTAGTTAAACGTCGCATCGTAGGTACTATTAAAGAAATCAATTGTTATTATTGTTAGTATTCAGCAAAATTGTATGAAAAAGTTAAAAATAGATTATCTTTCCTTTCTTCCGTCTACCATACGCAACCTCGGTGGTTCAATGCCCAATTAAATTAATTTTTCCTTTACTTTTTTGCTGATTTTGTTTAAACATTAACAAGCGTCTAATATGCGTAAAATAGCCAAACAGAATTTATAACCCCTATAAAATGGTATACAATAAGTTAACTATTCCTTATTTACATTAACAGTAATTGAAAACTTTAACATTTCAAGCGTTTTGGTTTTTAATTTCTTCTATATTTCATTTATCTTAAATACAAACGTAGGAAACGTCCTGCATTCCTTTGATATTTGTTTATTTAGGATCCACTTATGACACTTTTTTTTTAACAAACATCAAAAAACAATAATAAAATACTCCCGCAGTGATTTCGACAGTCTAGTAGGGCAACGTGGTCTTAATCCGATCGACTTTCTAAAGTGATTTCGACAGTATGCTATGGCGAAGCGATCTTGATCCGGTCGACTCCCACTAAGTCTTCTATTACAAAGTCTTCTATTACAAAGTCTTCTATTACAAAGTCTTCTACGACAAAGTCTTCTATAACAAAGTCATCTTGATGTAATCGTCTCCCCCGAGGTGCTTTCGACAAGGTCGCTAGGGCGAAGTGGTCTTGATCCGATCGATTCTCCGAAATGATTTCGACAAGGTCACTAAAGCGAAGTAGTCTTTATCCAACGACTCCCCAAGTGATTTCAACAAAGTCCACTAGGACGAAGTGATCTTGATCCGATCAACTCCCGGAAGTAATTTCGGCAAAGTCTACTAGGGCAAAGTTGTCTTCATCCGATCGCCTCTCCGAAGTGATTTCGACAAAGACTACTAAGGCGAAGTGATTTTGATCCGATTGGCTCCCCCGAAGTGTTTCGACAAAGACTACTAAGGCAAAGTGATCTTGATCCGATCGACTCTCCTAGGTGATTTCGACACAGACTACTAAGGCGAAGTGATCTTAAGGCGAAGTGATCTTAATCCAATCGACTTCCCGAAGTGATTTCGACAAAGACTACTAGGGCAAAGTGATCTTAATCCGATCCACTACCCGAAGTGATTTCGACAAATGCTACTAAGGCGAAGTGATCTTGGTCCAATCGTCTTTACTAAGTGATTTCGACAAAAACTACTAGGGCGAAGTGGTCTTAATCCGATCGACTTCCTGAAGTGATTTCGACAAAGACTACTAGAACGGAGTGGTCTTGATCCGATCGGCGCCACGAAGTGATTTCAACAAAGTCTACTATAACGAAGTGATCTTAATTCGATCGGTTTCACCAGGTAATTTCGACAAAGTCTACTGGGGCCCAGTGATATTGGTTCGGTCGACTCAAGTGATTTTGACAAAGACTACTAGGGCGAAGTGACCTTGACCCGATCAACTCCCTGAAGTGACAGTCTACTAGGGCAAAGTGGTCTTGATCCTATCGACTCCCGCAGTGATTTCGACAGTCTACTAGGGCAAAGTGGTCTTAATCCGGTCGACTTCCCGAAGCGATTTCGACAGTATACTATGGCGAAGCGATCTTGATCTGATCGACTCCCACTAAGTGATTTTGACAAAGTCTTCTATGACGAAGTGATCTTGATCCAATCGACTCCCCCGAAGTGCTTTCGACAAGGTCACTAGGGCAAAGTAGTCTTGATCCGATCGATTCTCCGAAATGATTTCGACAAGGTCACTAGGGCGAAGTGGTCTTGATCCGATCGACTATCCGAAGTGATTTCGACAAAGACTACTAGGGCGAAGTGATCTTGACCCCGATCGACTCCCCGAAGTGATTTCGACAAAGACTACTAATGCGAAGTGATCTTGATCCGATCGACTCCCCGAAGTAATTTCGACAAAGACTACTAGGGCGAAGTGGTCTTGATCCGATGGACTCCCTGAAGTAATTTCGACAAAGACTACTAGGGCGAAGTGGTCTCGATCCAATCGGCTCCACTAAGTGATTTCAACAAAGTCTACTAGAACGAAGTGATCTTAATCCGATCGGCTCCACGAGGTGATTATGACAAAGTCTACTAGGGCAAAGTGGTCTTGGTCCGGTCGACTCCCCGAAGTGATTTCGACAAAGTCTACTAGAGCGAAGTGATCTTGATCTGATCTACTCATGAAGTGATTTCGACAAGTTTACTACAGCGAAATGATCTTAGCCCGATCGACTCCCCGAGGTGATTTTGACAAAGTATACTAGAGAGAAGTGGTCTTGATCCGATCGTTCCACGAAGTGATTTCGACAGAGTCTACTAGGGCATCTTGATCCTATCGTCTTCCTGAAGTGATTTCAACAAAGTCTGCTAGGGCGAAGTGATCTTGATCCGATAAACTCCATGAGGTGATATTGACAAAGTCTACTAGAGCAAAATGATCTTGATTCGATCGACTCCCGGTGTGATTTCGGCAAAGTAAACTTGAGCGAGGTGATCTTGATCCGGTTGACTCCCAGAAGTAATTTTGGCAAAGTCTACTAGGGTGGGGTGTACAGAGGGCGGGGTGTAGAGAGGGCGGGGCGTAGAGAGGGCGGGGCGTAGAGACGACGGGGCGTCGAGACGACGGGACGTAGAGACGACGGGGCGTAGAGACGACGGGTTGAAGAGAAGGCGGGGCGTAGAGAGTGCGGGACGTAGTGAGAGCAGGACGTAGAGAATGCAGGGCGTAGAGAGGGCAGGGCGTAGAGAGAGCGGGCGTAGAGAGAGCGGGCGTAGAGAGAGCGGGGCGTAGAGAGGGCGTGGCGTAGAGAGGGCGTGGCGTAGAGAGGGCGGTGTGCAAAGATAGTAAGGCGTAAAGATGGTGTGGCGTTAAGATGGTGGGGCGTAAAGATGATGGGGCGTAAAGATGGTGGGGCGTATAGATGGTGGGGCGTAAAGATGGTGGGGTGTAAAGAGAGTGGGCCACAAAGAAAGTGCAGGCGTTCAAAGTAGTCCCGTAGGGACTACAAACCGCTTCTAGTAGTTTTCTTTATAGTGGGAAATTCAAAGTACATACCATAACAATTATGATTGTTTGTTTCTACAATATTGTCAGGTTATAGTTATTTGTTAGTTATTTTGTTAGTAATTGTCTTGTGGTAATTTGTGATATAGGTACGCAGTTTAGATAAAGGTAAATTTCACTGGCACCAGTGACTCTAGTGGTTCCTTGTATCTGCATTGCCATATTATGTAATTGTAGAATTTGTTTCAGTTTACTTGTGTGCTTGTCTGTAGTATTATTGAAGTTAATGTTAAAATCCCCCGCTACCACTACCTTACAATAACTTGTCTGTGAGTTTAATATAGTGTCCCGTGAATCTAGAAAATAGTCAATGCTACCAATGGGTGAGCGATAGACTGATAAAATGTGCCGCTTACCTTCCCTATTATACACACGTGAAAATTCAAAATTTATTTCCTTTCTCAGATTATAGAAAGATGAGATGTCTTCCAATTTAAAGTTTACACTGCAGTAAATTGCCGTTCCCCCATGAGCAGAATTCTGTCTGCTGAAGTTACTTACAAGCCTATACCCATCAATATGCGCATATTCAAGTGGTTTAAGCCAATGCTCCGTTATACAAATGATATTAGGAAAATATAAACTTTCCAATAGAATGAATAACTCATTAGTCTTGCTGCGCAAACTCCACATCTTACACAGTATCATTGTAACGTTGTCTACTTTATTACTAAAGAAATTTTTATATCTATTTCCTCCCTTTTTTTTCGAGTTACTAAAAAATTGGCTGTATTTCTCGTGATATGCTCAATCTTTGTAGTAGAGTTGTTGGTTCTTAATATTATGTCAGAGAGCTTCTTACTAAGCGTTCTTTTTCCCTTTTTTGAGATTTGAACACCATGCTTGATAAATAACAAATTATCTAAGTAGAAGTTACAATCAAATAGCCTAGTATGAGAATACCTATTTATCACATCATACAGTACTCCATTTAAATAATAAACTTCACTAATAAACTTCTCATGATAATACCTATATGGTACTACAAACAAGATCAAATTGGAGTGCTGGCATTTTTCCATTATATTTTCAAAGTTTGTCAATAACCGAGCTGTGCCGTTTTCCACATCCCCAATGTCATTAGGTCCTCTTATAATAATTACGTAATCATTTAAGGTAAAATCCTTAGTAAGTGATTCTAGGTTTTGTACTACGCCATCAAGCTTAACATTTGGTTTAACTAGTGGTGTAATATTGTATTGTTGCAGATGTTCTCTCATATAAGCACTTAGGTTTCTTCCATGTGAGTCAGTTAGTATTAAGAGCTTTGGTTGATTTATAATAGCCTGGGGTTTCATTGGGCCGTTTCTGAATTTTGAGTCATTTCCAGGTCTTCCATACTGTATTTTCAACTGTTTTATAAGGGTTTCAGGCAATCCTTTAGATGACTGATAAGCAGAGCTATCGGTTTGTACCAATTTATTTCGTACATCTCTACTGTACGTGTACTGCGTTTTCTGATCATACAGGATCTCAAACTACACATCACTAAAAGTTTCATCTTCATTTGAGAGAGATTCAGCATTCTGACTACTACTAGTTTGAGTACCAAACACCAACTTTTTTTCTTTACCTTTCGAATCTGTATTCACAATTTGCTCCAACTTTTCTGTTTCACCATTTGCAGCTGCTATTACATTTAATGAATTTTGTAGTTCAATTTGCAATTCTGAGATTTGCTTTTTAGCAGACAATAGTTCAGCATTCATTTTTCATTACAAGTAGCATCCAATAATAAATTTTTAATTTCATGTTTTAACTTAATAATATGTTATCTGATTTATCATTATCAATTAAAGCCAGATCCAGGTGTTCTTTATACTTGAGGCATGATTTACACTTGTCCTTATCTATGCTTTCAAATGTATTAAAATCATTTATACAATTTCCACATACTATTTTATGATTTGAAATTAACTTGCCCATTTTAGTTCTAATAAAGCAGCTTTTATGAAACAAAGTAAAGCATTTTGTGCAGACATAACTTTTTTTTTGATCCTTTACAACACCCAAATTTAAAATTATATGAATCACTACCAGCACCTTCATTATGTACTTCACTTGCAGGCATCTTGTAAATGTTAAAGATAGGATGTTATGTCAAAGTTACCTGAATACATTATAATTTCAATGTAATTGACAATGTTCCATCTCCGGTGGAATTCATATTAGAGTTTAGATAAAACAATGTATGTATGATTATTTAGATTTGTATTATATTATTATTTTGTATTGTGTATGAAAATTACTGCATTCCATTGTTAAACATCATTCACAATAAAGTATACAAATGTAAGTAATTCTTATACTAAGCAGGTAGTTGGGTGCCTGATAACGGAATAGCAATGAATAAGAAGATAGTTTGCAAGTATAGCAGTTTCTAACAGTTTTATTAAATGTGATTTAGGTATGATAAAAAGAATTTGTCTAGTTTTTCTTATTGAGAACAAAAACCACATTGAAGTTAAAAGTATCTTTTGATCTTTGTTGCATGACCATAAACAACACTGTATAAGTTAATTAAAAATTTCATTCTTTATGTGGTTACAATCTTCAATAATGGAAAAATGTTAGTTATATCATCCATACCACAACAAATACTTAGAAGTTGTGTATTTTTGTTTTAGATTATTTGAAATTAACCATTTCAACTTTACATCAGATGTAAATCATTCTGTGGCGTTATTTTGACATTGTAGAAAGACTGAAATAATATTAAAAGCGTTTGCTACGTATCTAGACGTAGCCGGAAGAAACGTAAAAACCAGGCTAACTACCAAACGCGGAGAGTGGGGGATTCACCTACATACCAAAAAAAAAAGCACGCCGCCCACGATAAAAATGAATAAAAGATTCTGTACAAACAAGCAAAAGAAATAAATTAAGCGCTACTATTTCAAAGCAAACAATTATGTGATGCGAACAATTTAGTACTCTACATACGAAGTGCACATCTCGTATTTTACACAAAATAAAACTAATCAGTAGAAAATAAGTGAGAGCTTTTTTCAAATGTTTTTAAAATTGCACATAACACCTTTTGTAAAATAAACTAATCAGTAGAAAAGAATAAGCTTGTGGGAACTTTTGTCAAACATTTTTAACAATGGTACATCACACCTGTAGAGCGATAATATCGATTTGCAGCAACAAACAATAGTCCTACAGTGTCATGTTTCTTATCACGTAATTACACCAAACGCTGATAAAGAATATGCTTTTGATATACACCAATGAAAACAATTTATATAACCGTATGTGTTGGGATACTTGGCTTGCACGTTATCGGGAGTAAAATCAGCACCGCATCGCCACGGTCGTCGGGATCTATTTACACTGTTACCACAACGGCACTAGCGATCTACAGGCAACGGCAGTTGATCTGAGGCAAAGAATAGTTGGGCCTACATAAAGAAAGAACCAATTTGGCCTCCAGCTAAGAGCTAAATAGAGAATCAGATTAGTATGAGTAAGCGCGGAAAAACTCACCGATACACGCAAGATACCTCATACTTGTCGAACAAAAAAAACGTGCATCGTTCTTGAAGTAGTGGGACGAGTAATGTAGAAAATATTTCAACGCACAAGCTGCAGAATCAAATTAAAAAATGGTTCAAATAACACAAATTCGAACTGCAATCCTCGCGTTATCAAAGCGCGATTAGCAAACTGAAAAACACGCTATCAAATAATAGTAGGATCCATTATTTTGACAAGTCTTTAGATGAGAAAGATAAGACAAAGCAATTATACGTTATTGGAATGTTTAACAAATTAACGGATACCTAAAACATGGTATTGACTATTTAATTTATCAAATAAGGTTTTGTTTTAAGAGCAAAGTGGATTTGAGTTAAAATTATGTTAAAGCGGGCTTATTCTGAACAAGTACACTATATAAAGCATTGTTGGAGAATTTTAGCAAAGAAATGGAATTTATTCGAGCGGGTAATGACTTAACCAGGGAAAAAGAGAGTATTTAATTTATGTTAAAAAATAAACGTAAAACGTTTCCTTTCGAAGTGTGGTGAAGTATATATATATATATATATATATATATATATATATTACTCAGATTTAGACCAGGGTAGATCATTAATTAACGACATCAAATAATTTTAATCACTGTGTATAAGGACGCTTTGGGTAATAATACACTTCATTTAAAGGTATATTGGATAAATTCGTCATTTACTCCTAAACGTAGGGTTTATATTGTCTAGATAATGTTAAACACCGTGTATATTAAAGCAGGGGAAAATAGTATGCTTAATTAAAAACCTACTGTGTAGATTTAAATCATTCAATTAGAATGTAGGTTTTGTATATAATCATAATCAACGTGTAGAAGGAAGTAATGTAGAATTTCATTAAATAATAAGCATTATTAAGACTCCGCAGCATAAAAATTTATTCGTTTCGTTAAAAATAAGGAGTTTAGATTATTCACTGGACGCTTTCTATAAAAAGAAACCGAGTTAAAATGTTCAAGTTGTATTTAATTTAATCGTTCCAAGTACTAAAGCTATCGAGAAATTATAACGACGTGGGGAAAACACGTAAAAGCCTTCAGCGTATTAGAACTCAGAACACCTGCAAAAATAACGATGTATATGATAGTCGATAAGCTTTAAGCTATATGAGTGCAAGTAAGAAAGCGAGTTTGTGGTATAAAGACAGCAAGAGTGAATGCATTGCTAGTTAAACGAGGGAAAATATGTAAAACAATAGCACAGGTTGTAGATAGAACGAAAAGACTAGATTGGCGATTAAGGTTGAAATAAGATGCAAATATGAGAGGTGGAAGCATAAAAATTTCTATGTAAAATTAACTAGTTGTTCGCGGACGTGTTGCGAGACGTGTGGAAATTTCTTAGATTTCAATTCGGACGAGTGCAAATTTTAGTAGAATCGCTGTGCCGAGCCATCGGAAGGGAAAATAGAATGCGAATTTCGAAAAATCGTCCGTCGCAGGACAAATTCGACTTGCAAGCGAGCTATTATATAAACCCGTGCTGATAGGAGTTTAGCTCTCTTTATTTTTGATTTTATTCGATACCTCAAGCAGAATATATGGTAATTACGTGCTACGATAAAAGTTATTATGCATTAGTGCACTTAGAGAAGATAGATAAAGGTAATAAATAAATTTGCGGGTATTACTGTACCAATTATCCAAATTAGTAACAATAAATAAATAGAAGTATGCAGTTTTCGTATAGCGTGAAAGTATTATGAATTTCATTGCTATGTTTCGGGAGTGTTAGTAATCAAGTGTTAGTCGTAAACGTGATTGGATCCACAAAACAAGATTTAGATATACATAGATGAGTTCCTGAGAAGCCCTGAAACCTTTTAGATGAATGGTGGTGTAGAAAAATTTTAAAGGCGGCCTGAAATCCTAGAACGTAAACATAACCCAGCTGGAATGGTGGGATTAGCAAGGACGATGTACATTGGAGCCACGAGTGCATTAACCTTCAGGTAACTTATGCATTGTTGTTCGATTTTAGATGTTTTGGTGTGTGCTGAATATCTTTATAATTTGTTTGATAAAGATGGACAGTAGTAAACTTGTATAAACAACAAATTTTGAATTTTAAGGTAAAATTTTCTTGTATAAGTAGAAAGAAGTATTTATCAAGTTTATGTTTTGGATTATGATGAAAATTTGGGTGTCTTTGAGCTCAATTAGACTAACCTGTTAAATTAACGTAAAGGGGTGGGAGATGCTCCCTTTTATTTAGACTCAGGTCTGCAAATATTGTTAACTTAATTAGTATGCATCCTACAAGGACTCTAACATTAATGCAAATAAAGTTAACGTTGATGTTTGTGGTAGGAATGTGTTTGTTTTTTTTTTATGAATGAGGATGAAAGTTTTAACTAGGTGAGCAGCCGAGGCGGAAGGAAAGAGTCAAGAGGCGATTATCAGAAGAAATTCAAAGCAGAGCAAAAAATACAGCAATTCTTGGAACAGAACGAGGGGCAATTCGATAAGCGGGAAGCGAATCACAGCAAATTTTGGCGGCCCGAACGTGAGGGCTCGAATTTCAGATAGTGTGTAACTGTTTCAGGAAACTAACGACCCTGAAATTAAGAGCTGAGTGTGAATATTTTTGTAGGTGTGTGAAAGAAGTGTCTAGGCGTGTGTGGGGGTGAAAAGTGTGATGTATGCAGAGAAAAGAGTGGCTTCGAAGTCAAGGGGTGGAAATAGAAAGCAGTGATAGTGCTTTATTTAAGACGACAGAAGCAGAAATGGAGGAAGAAGCAGGAGGTAGTAGGGATTAGTCTAGACGGAGTCAGGAGAAACAGGAAATGAGTTAATGATGAGAATGTTAGAGGAAATGCGATTAGCTAGGGAGGAATCCAATAGAAAATTAGAACAGCTAAGCGATGAATCTAATAGAGCTAGGGAAGAGTCGAATAGAGCGAAGGAGGAGTCCAACCGAAAATTAGAGCTGGTAAGCGGGAAAATTAAGCTATCTACTAAAGAATTTACAGAGTTTAAAAATAGTCTTACTGTGAAAATGGGGGAAGTAGAAAGTAGGGTTGATAGAAATAAGAAAAACATTACAGGTCTTCGACAGGAAATGGGACATTTAAGGTCCGAAGTACGTATTTTTTGTGAAAAAGAGATAAATATAAAAATGACTGAAGTAACGGACTCATGTAGGGATCAGTTAGGCAGGGTAGAACGCGAAGTTGGTAGTATTAAATATCACATGTCAAGTTTAACGGGGGATGGTCCCAGATTTTATACAGGTGGCGTATCATTGAACCAACATATGAAATTTTATGGCGATAATAGGGTAAATCCACAAATTTTTATTAATAGCGTAAGAAATTTAGTGGGAAATTTATTCGACGAACAGACTAAACTAAATACGATAAAGGCTTTATTGAAAGACAATGCGGAAGCATGGTATAATTTAGTAGGACAGGACATAGATACATATCAGGACTTTGAAAACAAATTTTTACAACATTACTGGAGTGATCACAAACAGGATCAGATTAGGGACGACTTGATTACAGGAAAATTTAAGGGAGAGTTTGCAGGTTTTATTGAACAATATGCCATTCGCAAATACAGTGTGGCCAAACAACTTAATCCACCATTGACGAACATATAAATAATCAAATACTTATCACGACATTTTGAACTCGAAATAAGACAACACGTGACCTTACAAAACATTACAGAACGTGAGACATTTTCGGAATATTTACAGAGATATGACGATATATGTGTAGGACGGACAAGAGAGATAAGTGAACGAAACATTAACACGGTTAGGTTTGACAACAGGACACAGAATTCTCCGAGATGGCCTGACTACAATAGAAATTTTCGACCGAATTGGGAACGACGACGACAGGAATACAGAAGCATTAGTGCGACTAGGGGACCGACGCCAAGACCTAGTTACACGAGACAGAACAGTTTACCGGAAGTAAACAGGACTGTGACGAGCACGCCGAATAGAGACAGGGACACGGATATTAATACGAGGAAGACGTACGCACAAGTTGTAGAAAGACAACCAGGACCAAACACGGAAAACAGGACGAGACAGGATTTTTAGAACGCGACAGACCACTAGATTTCTGTGTAAATGTGTATGAACATCCACGTGAATTTTTCAAAATTGAGGAGGAAATAGAGCCAGAAACTGTAGAAAAATTATGTTTGCCAATTATTAATATAGGAATTTTTGAGAATAATGTAGAAGTATTACTTGATACAGGGGCAGAGGCGAGTTTAATATCGGAGGAATTCGTCAGCAACATTAGGGATAAGGTTTGTGATAGAATTATGCCTATAAAGCGTAGCCATTTAGTAGCTCCAAATAAAAAGAAGTTTGCTGTAGTAAATAGTGTTGTGGTGCTTAGGATAAATATAGGAGGTTTAAGCTGTGAACAGGAGTTTGTAATTGTACCTGGACTGAAGTTTCAGAGTATTTTAGGTGTTGACTGTATGATGCAGTTAGGGGTTTTGATAGATATGGAAAGGAAGGTAGAAAGGATTAAGGATAGGGTAGTGCCATGGAAGGGCAGTTATGAAGTCACAGAGGATGACACTGGGTTGAGTATTAATGTAGTAGAGGTAGAGGATAATGGAGTTAAACAGATCAACACAATAAGATGTCCAGAGGATAGGATAGTAGAGGTTAACTTGAGCACCGAAATGTACATAATCTTGAATTATTATTTGTAAATAGTGGTAAATAAATATTGTATGATTGTTGTATTATTTTGTGGTTTTATTGAATGGTGTGTGTGAACGGTACAGAGAATTATAGTAAATCTAGAGGAGGCCCAACTGAGCTAGCTAGGGAGCTGTTGAAAAATACAAAGTGGATGGAAGTAGAATCCGGGTAAGAAATTTTTTTTTGAAATTTTTCTATTTTGTGAAATTTTCGATTTTTGGGAAATTAATAAATTTTCGAATCTACTGAGGTCCAGAGCGAAGTTACACGGCAATATATATATATATATATATATATATATATATATATGTAACAATTTTATTTCTTGATTATTAAATCCATCCATAAAAGTGCAAAGTTATAAAACGCTTTTATTAAAATTATAAGTAAAATACATTTAACAAGTTTGGTAATACGCTAAAGCTGTATCTATATGTAGCATTCTATGTATAGTCAAATATCTGTGCCTTCGATAACTGTTCGCAGGCGCGTTTTGGTTGAAAGCCCCCACCGGGAACACGCCGTCGTTCGGGCGAGCGTAATAACCAGTCGGCCATGCGAGATTGTTGAGTCAAAATGTACGATTGGAAGCAGGCCGCCAATTTGCGGTTACATTTTAAGCAGTCGAGATCCATCTTTAAATAGCGGTTGGTATCCTACGAACGTTATTTAATTTGTTTAATTGAGATATTTTATATAGCGCGCAAATAACCACCATAAAATCAACTTTGGAAACAACTATTCCAACCACTGATGTAAAACCACTTTGTATTACAGTCTGTAGGAAGTAACTTTGATGATGGAAAATTTGACTAATTTGTAGAAGACCATATTACTACAAAACGTAAAGATGTTATTTGATGAGACAACGGGGTTCAACATATTGCAGCAGCTGATGGAAGCATGGTGATTACGTTTGATATTACAACACCTCCTCACAGCTACAAAACGCAGCTTTGGTTCGTAGATAACTTTAAGAAATTTTCCGTGTTTCAAATTAGAAACACGCTATTTTGTTTAGTGCATAAAAGCACGAAAATAATAAAATTTCAATTATTTGTTGTACTGGAATTTTCCAGTGTTAAAAATTATAATTCACAATTTTTGATGGTTTAAGAAACCATACACGTGGTTCATTTTGTACTGTTGGTAACAGCGACAGGTGTTTTTGACGTCACTTGTTTGTCTGCAATATACTGCTGACACCTGTGTTCTAGTAAACATATGCTTTGAACAGCGTTTGCCTAAGTTGAGTAAACAAGAATATTTTTGTGATCTGTTTTTTTATTAGAAATTGAAACTAACAAAATAATTTAGATAAGGAGACTTGAGTAACTATGTTTTAATTTGTAACCCACTCGAACAGATCTGCACGGGTCGAACCTTTGTTTTTGTAACAAGTTTACACTAAGTTTTAAAATGTTTGATTATCAACTATTTTGATAAACCTTAATTTAAAACCCATGAACTCATTTAATTATTTATGAAATTTTGTAGCATTGAATTTTGTTTTAAAAGAGAATCTTTTGAGTAAATTATTGGTTCAAGATTAAAGTTTTTTATTTTGATCAAATATGGTCAAAACTAACTACAAGAAACTAATATCCTTAGAGTGGAATTTTGATGTCAACTTATATGGGAGATACTTTTTTTAATATTTCTTTAGGTATGTTTGTGGTACACAAATAGTGTTCCACCCTTCTATTAAGCTAATTATTACTATTTCTTACAGGAGCAGCGTCTTATTCAGTTAAGACGGGTTTCTGTCATCGAAGGCGATTTTTTTTCTTTGGGTTTCCACGTCCGCCCCTAGAAATATACCACGCTATTATCATAAATAAGTCAGGACTTGGTGGCGCCTATTTGTTTTGGATTAAGTTCAACTTACAATCAGAATTCGACTTACCTCCCCCATTTCTCATAGCTCTACCCAAGGAATAGACCCCTAGTTATGTCGGAAGACTTCGTTACACTTGCTCATAACGTGAGGCCAGCTATATATAAGAAAAATTAGTTTCACTGGCTTTCTATAAACGTACGGCAGGTGCCTCAAAAAACAATATTTGTTTCACTGGTGCCGGCAACGGCTAGGCACTCTACAATAAAAGAAAAAACGTTTCACTAGCGCCCATGCGTGAGACTAGCTGAGCCCAGATAGAAAAAACGTTTCAATATATATATATATATATATATATATATATATATATATATATATAGACTACCCACTACCACCCCTCCTTATGTAATAACGGGACAAACCCTTAGAACACAACCTCTTTACGAAAGGTAAAATATTACTTTATCTAAATTCTATACAGCGTCAAACTTTGCGTTAACCATACTTAATCAGATAATATAAAACCACTTTTGAAATCCAAACTGAATCTCCTTAACCTTACTGTATTATGAATATTATACCTTCACTGTTCCGGTTCGTCGTGTTCCTTCGTAATGGGTGCACGGATAGTGGTTGTTGAAATGCCTCAGGTAAATCTAAAGATACGAAATTTTATTTTAAACTTTGTACAAAACTTTCTTATCAGGCTATACAAGTTACGATATATAAAAGAAGGAAATGAGTGCTGATACTCTAATACTTATATTTGATAGCAATCCAGTGACCAGTTCCCTGATCTTATATGACCAAACTGCTTGCTATTCTGCTGTCTCAATGTGGATGGGAATTATTCCGAAACGTATTGCTGCTCGTGCTGAGACTGCAATGGAGCTTCTTTGAAAGGTTCACTAGCTCGAATACTATTTTATATTATATACTCTTCGTTTCTCTCTGGTATATACACCACTTTATCTATTACACTATAGGTGCTAAATGAACAATTTTATTCTTGTTTCTCAACCCTTTTAAAATATTTAAACTGTAATAAAAAACGAGCTCAAAAAAAAGCCTTTAATTTTTATTCTTTTCTCAAATTAATTCTCTGATTCACTGTTCCTGCTTGTTGTCGTCAAATGTCTTATCCCTACCTTACGACTATCCCCTGGACTTTTATCTTGCTCCCTATTATAATTCAGTCGTTCATTCTCCCTGTCTCTACTACCGTATTCCTGATGTCCACGCTGAAAATCATTTCTTCTGTTGAACTGTCTCTCATCTCCCAAGTCATTTCTATTCTAGTTATTTTGTGGAAAGTTATCCCACTGATATTGGTTTCTGTTCCAGTTATTAAATTGGTAATTGTCCCCTTGATCCTGGTTTCTGTTCCCATTGTATTGATGTGTCGTTTGTCTATCTCTGTGTCTTTGTTCATGTCCCTGATTGTCACACCTATTCCAATTGTCACAAAACGTCCCCCTTCTAACCCTGTCACTTGTTCCCTAATCACCCTAACACTACCTTTAAGTACACCTAATTTTTCATCAACCCTGTTTTTAAATCCTATTACATCAGCCCTTAATTCTCTTGAATCTTTAATTTTAGCCTGAATAATTAACATAACTTCCCTTTTTGAATTTTGAAGATTTACTATTTGTCTCTGGTCTACCCCTATCAACTCGCCCTTTAATTCAGACACCCCTGTTGCTAAATTTCCTTCAACCACCTAGACACGATCCTCTACTTCCCTCCTGATTTTATCCTTAAACGAGCTCCAACTCTCCTGCATCGTCACCTTGATCCCTTCAATTTTCAGCTCTATTTGCTCCAATCTTTCTCTAACCTCTGCCTGGGATGCCTTTACTTCTGCTTTCACCTCTACATTGGACTTCCGAACCTCATCCTGGAATCCCAACAGAAAATTCATAATGTCCTGTACATCAAGTTTCTTGTTGCCTTTATCAAGCCGATTTGTTTCTGCACTGTTATCTATCCTCTCAATAACGATCATCTCCGGTTCAACATGTACTCTAACTTCTTCACCAGCATCCCTTACATCGCTCACCTCTACAGATGGTTGTCCACTTATTCCAGATCCTACTTCGTACCTTCTGCCCGACCTGGTAATCCTGTCCTCGTCTGACATGTTCTAATAATATTGCTTTATCAAAAATAACTCTTACTTGCCCCACCAAAATACAAATGTTTAAAACCTGCAAATAAGCTAGTCCTCTCTCGAGAGCACCACGCTTGCGACACTACTTATCGAGCTCCACGTTGGGCGCCACTTAATTTAAACTTTAGTTATACTTTATAAAATAATACAACTGTTATGTAAGAACCACTGTTTACATGATTATTTTATCAAATACCAGTCACATATTTTAATAAATTCAAAATGCCAATATTAATCATATGTTTGTTTTCTTATTCGTTATACAAAAGTAATTTTTTTACACTACACAAATTAATGTTTACATTCCTACAACCCATTCAAGATTCTCCAACCACAGGAAAAAGGTCTTTTGTTTACACTACAGCAATAATTATGCTTAAGATTAAATTTGGATTCTAAAAGTGTCTCGTAAGACTAATAAATCCTTGTAGCTAAGAAACCTAGCCCAGTGTGAAATTTATAACTTGTATGAGGCCTTAAGTAAGCTTTAATTATCACAATACATCACTATATATATATATATATATATATATATATATATATATATATATTATTAATACAGAAGAATAATCCACATTTGGAATGCAAATGAATGCTTGATATATATTAATAGTTATTAAGATGAAATGAAAACCCAACTTTGTATTTAAAGTTGAATTACCATTTCAAATCGAACTAGTAATTGAAAACCACTAAAAGAACGGCTACAGCAGGATTTGAACCTGCAACCTCTGAATAATATATATAATATATATACAGGGTGAGTTTTTAGTGTGGCAACGGTCAATAACTCCGTTATTATAAAAGCTACGTAAACCAAATTTGGAAGCATATTAGGCATGCCTAAAGTGCACATTTTAAAAATATTTGGAAGCATACGGGGTGTTTCATAATTCCAGGGCATGCCTGATTTCTTGTTTGAACATTTTCTATAAAATGCATATTGTTGATCTGGCAGAATTCTGTTGATAGCGTATTATTGTAGGTTGTTATATCTTTAGTGAAAATTGTTATTGGATAACTGTAGTTGATTGTTAATCAAAATGTATTAATTGTTTTATAATATTCTCCAATAGTAAGTTATTTTTAGTTATGTAAATTAAAAACATTCATAAAATTTGAAGAAAATCAAAAATAGCTCAGAAAATAATGGATTTAGGTATAGGGAATGCTTAACAAAAATGAAAGAACACTTAATGAACTATCCATTGTAGCAATAAAATTGGTAGGGTGCCATTTAAAAAAAATTATTAAAATTGCATTTTGCGAAACCTGACACACCCTGTATACTGGGAAGAAATTTCAAAAAAATGATATTTACAAATATACTATGGTATATGGTAAAATTTTCTGGATCTTGAAAATTAACATGAGTTGTGTATTAGTGCAGTGACAATGTATCCAATTGGGGTAATTTTTTCTAAAAACAGTTAAATATCTCAAAAACTAAAAGGAATAGATAAATACAATTTGATATCAAATTAAAGACTTTTTATGGGCTTTCCAAAAATGTAATAATATATAGGGTGTTCTATTTAAAAAAATATAAGTTTAATATGCCCTGGAATTATGAAACACCCCGTATGCTTCCAAATATTTTTAAAATGTGCACTTTAGGCATGCCTAATATGCCTCCAAATTTGGTTTACGTAGCTTTTATAATAACGGAGTTATCGACCGTTGCCACACTAAAAACTCACCCTGTATATATATATATATATATATATATATATATATACACACATGTATATATAAATATATATTTCTATGACAAGAGGGTGGTTTAAGGGTAGATTAAGGTACAGGGGATGTAGAATAAGTATAAGTAATTTTAACGTTAATAGAAACAAATAATTCCACCAATTATAGGAGTAAATCGACTATTTTACAAAAGGTCAATAGCGAGCACACTGTATATAAATTGTATTTTATTTCATGCATAAGGAAAGAGCTCAATTTCAATAATTAGATAATATTTAGCTAACATAAGGATGTGTACGTCATATAATATGTTTTAAGTTAATTTTATAAGTCCAGAATTAAATAGAAACGAGTAAAAGATAATGTTCTAAACGCAACAAATTATCAATCAATATAAACAGATTATCGGAAAGATAGATAAATTGGCATTTTAGATATTTAATAATTTTGTCAAAAATGTGAACGCATGAATAAGTAAACGCATTCTAATACGTCATTATTAGAAAATGGATACGTGACTAGGAATATGATAATTACAAGAAAATCCAACATATTTCAAGTAACAAACAATAAATAACAGGCGGTTCGATATAAGATAAGCCTTGAACTATAAACGACACAAATATGAATACGTGACAAAATTGCAATGGATATTTGGAAATTCTAAGAAGATTCTATGATATATTGAATGTTGACGTGCGGAATTGAATGAAAGTACAACAATTAAAACCAGGGAATTTGAGGTATCCCACGGTTCTACAGAGATAGATAGAAATTACAAACGTATATCAATAAACAGGCGATGCGCGCCAATTGGAGCGTTGGAAGTTAGAGCTTATAAATAGGACATAAAGCTCGAAAATAGACAGTATATCTTTGACAATGGCACGAATCACGTCGATTTAAAATGAAAATTACGTACCAGTAATAATTAGTGAAAGTAAATAATTTATTAAAAGTAAAAATTTGAAAGTTCTAATATGTGCAACAAAGAATAGGCCGTTTTTACGCGTAAAACGTAAGATAAACTATTAATTGTTTTTATTTTAAATATTTAACAAATTTAGGGCTTCGAATAAACATCCAAGAAAAGTATTCAAGTAAAACATTCAAGTAAACGTATTTGAATAAAGATGCAAGTAAACGTATTTGAATGAAGATCCGGAAAAGGGGTCCGTCTGGATAAATACTCTAAAGGCATATTTAAATGTACGTCTGAAATTACGTGAAGATACTTAAAGTTACTCCAGAAATCCAAGGGGAAAAAACAAGCAACCATAATCCATCATTCTGGTAAATCAAGTGAAGCAGGTCAAGCCGAATTAACCAAGGGAAGCTAAACCACAGACACTCTGAGGCAATTCCAGTGACGAGCAAGGAAAACGCAGATTAAAGATCTTAAAATTTTTATTAGTTAAAGACTGTTTCAATTTTAATATTTGCTAAATATTATATATCTGTAAGAGTCAACAAAAGGGTCATTTGAGAATTTGAAAATAGGGAAAAGCATCTTTGAACGTTCGAAGGTACTTTAGAGTAATTACAAAGATATTTTTGCTGGATTTCAGGAAAATTAAATTTGGTGAATGTGAATAATTTATTCAGAGGCTAATTTTTGAATTGACATAAAACTGTACATGTTACCAATCATTACACTGTGTAACTTTGGATTGCTTTATTTAAATTATTTTAACAGATAGAAAGAAAGGGGAATATCACAGCAATATTTAATGGTTCGTCCAATCGTGGGGCATTTCACAGCAATAATAATAACGCCCAACGTAAGGGCGATATCACAGCAATAATAAATACGTCCAATCGTGGGGCATAGCACACGCATCTTAAGGGCAGGTCAACGTAAGGGCTATTTTATAAAAATCCTAAGGGCGCAACAATCGTAGGGTATCTCATAGTAATTTTAATGGCGCACAATCGTGGGGATTTCACAGCAAAAATATATATATATATATTTTGGAGTCACAATGTAACGTAAATTTGACGCTACAATATGACATTGTTTTGACGTCATAGGATGACGTTTTTTAACGTCTCAATATGACGCTGTTTTGACGTCTCACTTTCCAGTTACCGCTTGAAGTGAGCGGAGGTGTTTTGCAGAGCTCCGCTTCAGCAGCTAACAAGTAAGTTTTTATCTAGGGTTTATATTATTTATTGTTATATTATTTTATTTGAAGCTTTGCTTTTTATTGTGTTTTATTTCTATAATTGTGTGGCATTAAATTTTAAATAGAGGGCAGTAAAATAAAAATTTAAAAACAAAATTTAAACCGAATAAATATTAAATAAATCCCGTTTTTCTCTGTAATTTAAGCTAAAATCCGCGTTTTAAAATAAACTAACTAAATTTCGAGCTAATAAAACAAAAATCTACTAAACAAATACTGAAAATAATTTCTAAATAACTTAAAAAGGCGTTTTTAATAAATTTAAAACAAAAACCGTGTAAATCGAGTAAAAAGCCGGGTAAAACAACCAAAAAGTGTGTGAATTTTTTATAGTGCGCGTATAATCAAATAATAACCTAAAAACAAAAATCTAGGCCCTTTTAAATCAAATAAATAACTCAAAAACTGTAAATTTTAAAACAATTTCAATATAAATTTTCCGTAATTTAAGTACACGCGTACTTAAGGACTCTTTTAAAACGATTTTTGGTTAAATTAAGCGGTGTAACAGTTGAAGGTCGTGCTAGTTACCGAGTGATTAAGTAAAAGTGCGTTTCCGGAACCGCATCCCCATAGTGCTTGACCTTATTTGTTAAATACACATTTAAAATTAAAGTGTTATTTATAAATTAGATATTTTGGAGTAATTAGCTTATGTAAATTTGATTTGGCGGTTTAAAAATTTTATAATAAATAAATAGTGTTATTTACGGTGCTTTTTGAATCGAGATATTTTTGTTGGGTTAGCGAATTTATTTGGTTCTAGTTGTTATTGACGCTTACTGTTTATTGTATTTCTGTTAAATTTGAAATTTAATTGGACGGTTTGAAGTTTAAATAAATACAGGGTTGTTTACAATTCACCCTTAACCAAAATATTTTTATTGGACCGACGTTTTGCGTTCTTCTAGCGTCGTTCCTTTAGCGTTGTAACGGCCAGGTCGTTTTTTTGAGCTGCATTTTAGGTGTCACTCTTTGTTGTTAGTTTTGTCAGCATGGTGGTCCACCGCGATGAAGAGCCGTTGCCCAGGAGGAAGAAGGGTGATCGGTCGCAGTCTGCTAGGTCGGAGGCTGAGGGCGCTGTTGGGGGGAAACAGCTTAAGGTAGTGCTTAAGGACGTCATGTTAAAGACTCGGGAGGAGGTACAGGAGGTAGAGAAGGAACCTGTGTCTGCGGCGGTCGTGTCGGGGAAGTCGGGGCCTCCTGTGGTGGTTGCGGCGCCAGAATTGCCCTCTACTTCGAGAGCCCAGCGCACGATATCGACTAGCAGCAACGGTAGCGTTGATGCTAGCGACCTCGATGAGCTGGAACTCTTGAAGTTTAGGGTGAGGAAGACGCACGCTGCCGTCTATGGGAAGGTGCCAACGACCTCTACCACTATCGTCGTGGAGGATAGGAAGATGGTTCGGCACGCCGCAAATGATATCCGCGACGTGACGAACCAATTGATAGGTATGGTTAGGGCGCTGCATCTTTGTTTAGATTGTTCAAGGAGAGCAAGTGTTATTGGGGGAAGTCCGGCGGTGAATTCTGTCGTTTCAGGAGGCCAGTGTCAGGGTGCGTCGGTGCAGCGCAAGGTCTCCTACGCCGCTGCAGCTTCAGGTTTTGCCCTTACGCTTGCTGTCAGGGTCGACGCCAGACCAGGCCAGAAGGACGACGTGATGACGGCCCTGAAGCAGAAGGTCGATCCCGCTCGAGATGGGTTTGTTGTTGTCGGAGCTCGTAGGACGCGCCGGGGGGGTGTCGTTGTGGAGTGCACAGGTCGCGACGACGCCAAGAAGCTGCAGTTGAAGGTCGGCGGGAACTACAAGGAACTCGTGGCGAAGACCATCGAGAAGAAACGTCCACGGGTCGTTCTTCCGGGGGTCGAAGCGGGAATGAAGGCTAAAGAGCTCGTGCGGTTGATTGCGAACCAGAATCCCCGCTTCGGCGATTTGAAGCTAGAAGACCACCTAAGAGAGAAATTCAGGTTTGGCGGAAAGGGCCCTAGGGATCCCTTCGCCAACGTAGTCTTCGAAGTGACCCCCACACTTCGAAGGCGTATATTAGCTGATGCTATTAACCTCAGGTGGCGAAGAGTATGGGCCCAGGACCACTTCTCGATGACCCAGTGTTACCGGTGCTACGAGTACGGCCATCGATCGATGGAATGCAGGGAGCAGGTACAGTGGTGCGGTAACTGTGCCGAGGTCGGCCATGAATTCAAGAATTGCCGGAAGGCAGTCCCCTGCTGTGTGGTTTGCGCTAGGGTAAACGACAGAACTGGCGGTGGCACGAAGTTCGATACGCGCCACGGCGCCAAGTCGAGTAGATGCCCCAGGATGCAACGTCTGAAGCACGCAATCACACGAAACATCGATTATGGACTGTGAAGATAAAACAAGGTCCATAAGAAGCAACAAGATTAAATTCGCGCAAATAAATCTCGGGAAAGGTAAAGGGGCAACAAATAACTTCGTACAGTTATTCATCGAAAATAATATCGACAGTAACCGCACCTGTATGGCCACAAAATAACAGGTTTTGGGAGGGGGGGTTACCGTCTTAAACGCGAATAGTGAACGACCACGTAGCGGGATAATAATAAATAATGGGACGTGCGCCGGAATTATATTAAATAATTTATCGAACGAATTTTTAACGACGTCCGAAATCAAATCAGGGGGAAATGCGTTCTACGTAATAAGCGCGTACCTCCCTCCGGTCGATTCCCGGCGGGAAAATTTTCAAACCGAGGACTTGATAAATCAAGTAGATAATATTATTCGTAAAATCGGCAGAAATAAAAATGTAATCATCGGGGGAGATTTTAATGCCAAGTCGCCACTATGGGGCAGCCCTATCGAAGACGATAGAGGCTCGCAGGTTGCTGATCTTTTTACGGAATGGGACCTTAGTGTGATAAACACTAATGATTCACCTACGTTAGAGGGGCATAGAGGCAGCAGTTTTATAGATATCACTGCAGTCTCGCACGAAATGTTAGAAACGATTTGTAATTGGAAATTAATGTCGGACGAGGAAACGCTCTCTGACCATAAATTAATAACATGGGACGTTGAAACCAAAAGAAACGCAAACGAGCAGCTAACTATATTTCCCCGGTTCTGTAATAAAAAAGCAAATTGGGAGTGGTTTAATCAAAAATTTGGCGAAAGTATCCTTGTGCTCGAAAATGAGCTATTTAACTGCCGAGAGGCAGACG
Organism: Platerodrilus igneus; assembly: GCA_036346225.1. Lineage (NCBI taxonomy): Eukaryota > Metazoa > Arthropoda > Insecta > Coleoptera > Lycidae > Platerodrilus > Platerodrilus igneus. The sequence continues at coordinate 539,997 of JARFIW010001241.1, forward strand.
AAGTAGAAACACTCGCGAAAAAACTAAACGACGCGGTGGTAGACGCGTCGTCGTATTTCATGCCACAAAAGAGAACATTTAAAGACAGCGTACCCTGGTGGACCCGGGAAATAACCACCAAGCGGGCAGAAACGCGTAACCTAAAGCGCCGCTATCAACGCGCCTCGGGAGATATAAGAGAACAACGGAGAATAGAATATAATCAAAGTTACCGCGAATATAAAATATTAATAGAAGAAACGCGAACGAATAAATTTAAAGAATTCTGCACGCGAAACTCAGAACAAGAACCCTGGAGAACCGCATACCGCGTAATTAGAGGAAAACAACAAAAAATCGCGCTAAGTAATATAAAGAAAACAAATGACGAATACACGGAAGGTTTTAAAACCACTGCGGAATATTTACTAGAGAAATTTTTCCCATCGGATAATCCCGAGGAGGATGAAAGGTCGCACGATTTAGTACGTCGGGAAGCTGCAGAGGCGCAAGGAACAGGTGCCGATAAGGCAATCCTAGTTTACGAGGTCGTCAGGGCTCTTAGGAGGATGAATCCTAAGAAGGCACCGGGGTATGATGGAATCACTTCAGACGCAGCTCTGGAGTCGTGCCTGTTAGCCCCGAGTGTCTTTGTCGGGTTGTTTAATCTTTGTTTAGAAATGGGCGTTTTTCCGCGTTGCTGGAAAATCCAGAAGTGAAATTTATACCCAAACCTAAAAAAGCGGATGCGTCAGATCCGGGCAGCTATCGTCCAATTAGCTTGCTACCGGTGCTGGGGAAAGCTTTAGATCGCGTTATGACTACGCGTATTGGGCACCTAGTGCGAGACAGCGGCGGTTTTAATAACCGACAGTTTGGTTTCGTGGAGGGCATGTCGACTATCGACGCGTTAGAGTTCGTTGTCGGGGAAATAAAGCAGGCGAGAGATGCTAAAGAGTACTCTGTCGTTGTTGCTTTAGACATTTCAGGAGCATTTGATGCTGCCTGGTGGCCATTAATCGTTTGCGAGTTAGAACGTATGGGTTGTCCGCGAAACTTGATGTCCTTGGTCAAGAGTTATTTTTCGGGGCGATTGGCACAGGTTGAAATTCCGGGTGAAGTTCTGTCGCGTGAGGTGGAAAAAGGATGCCCGCAGGGGTCATGTTCTGGTCCCACATTTTGGAAGATGAGAGCATCTTTAGGGTCAAGTTGCCCGCAGGATGCTCAATCGTTGGGTTTGCGGATGACACGCTTTTAATTTTAAGATCGAGATTGTTAATGGGTATGCGCACAAAACCGAACGAGGCGCTTAATAAATTACACGAATGGTCGCAGGCGGTTAAAATTTAACACGGCGAAGTCAGAAGCGCTTTATTTCGGCACGAAACCAGGACAGAGACCTCCTAGGCTAAAGCTGGGAGGGAAGAAAATCACGTTTAAAGATTGTATTACCTACCTCGGCGTCAAGATCGACGATAAATTAAATTGGAAAGCGCACGTACAATACGTAAAAAGTAAGGGCGGCGAAAAATCAAATAAAATGATGGCGGCGGCTAAAATCAAGTGGGGTTTCTGGGGCGAATCGCTGAGGACGGTTTATGCCGGAGCAATTCAGCCGGCGATGCTGTACGCAGCTTCTGTATGGGCAAAAGATTGTAAAGTCAGAGAGGTGCGTCAATTGACGAGCGTACAACGCATAACCGCAGTAAAGGCGGCGAGGGCGTACAGGACCACTTCCACGGAGGCGGTCTTGGTAATCAGTATGACTCTCCCTATCGAATATGTCGTAAAAGAGATTAGAGATAGGCGATTAATAAATATAGGAAAAGGGCGCGAAATTATCGAAGATCTTAATCTTGGTAATAGGGAAATTGCAAGAAAGATCGTTGTATCTGAGTTGGGGCTGATATTAGAGGAATCGAGTTTGTCGAAGGTGATGAGGACGCGATGGGTATCAGAATTTATACGGACGGTTCACGTATGGACGATGGGCAAACAAGCGCGGCGTTTATCGTGTATAAGCAGGAAAGGCAGGTGTTTTGGTTTCAAACCAAACTCGCGAACTGACGCACAATTTTCCAGTGCGAATTGGTAGCCATACGAGAGGCTATCGATTACGTAATAAACCGTACGGGCAGAGACAAGTATTATATAATCAGTGATAGTAAATCGGCGCTGGCGGCTTTAACAAACATGAACACCTTGACAGACCTCCAAGCGGACGTCTGGAGGATAGCGCGTACGGCACTCAGTTTCAACGTTTAAAGTACTGTTGGGTCAGGTCGCACAATGGTAACGTAGGAAACGATAGGGCTGATGAATTAGCTAAAGAGTACGCGACGGGAGACTTTCGAATATCACATTCGTCGATACCGAAGTCTTTGATTAAAAGAAAGCTGCGTGAAAAGTCAATTTGACAATGGGAAGAGAGGTGGAACAACGCTGCCACGGGCAGGTTGACCCACAAATTCATACCGAGCTTAGAAGCTAGAGGCAAGATCGAGGTAAAACTCGATCATAAAATGGTTCAGTTGATAACAGAGCACGGCGCCCTGAAAGCTGGTGGTAATAGAGGCAGGCTGGCGATGTGCGATAGGACACATACTGAGCGAATTATCCCCTCGGAAGGAATCATCTCCTCTTTGGCACATAGACGGACTTAAAGTAGGTATACTCTGTTCTTTTATCGATGCTTTATATAAAACCTGCTTAAATCCTTTTCTTTTGGTTGATAACAACGCCAGTGCTCTAGTTTTTTTCTAACTTGTGGTTATCGCACGATATACTATAGACTCCAATTTTAAAATTTACTGTCAAATGTTATGCACACAGTGATTACGCGATTGTTGCAAGTCACAATTAAGATAGGCATGAGCTCGCATTGAAGCAATTTTACTTACTATAACCTAAGTTTTAGAAAATGCCAACGTCAACAAATTATTTACTGATTATAAGCTAGAATAAGTTTAACATTTTGTTCTATATGAAACTTACCTTCAGTTTAGGGTTACGCTATTACTTTTAGAAAATGTATTTCGCTAAATAGCAAGTAAATAGCTTTGTATTACTATATATATGTGTCTAATTTTCTTCTTGTATTCATTTAGAGCTGGAAACATTGTGTAAGTATACATGTACTTATTGCTTATATTTTATGAATTGATGTGACTGAGAAATAACGCCTAATTGATATTTTGTTAATTTTTATGCATTTTTGGAGTTATGCTGTAATATATGCGAGTTGAAGTTTTTGTTTTTATTATGGTTTAACAGGACGCTACATAAATGTTCGTTTTGGTTTTTGAAAATGTTTCTTTTGATACCATATTTGTTAACTAAATGTATGTACTAAATCAACTTCCTGAGGTATCCAATTTTTCTTTCTGTGAAACCCATTTCATTCCACGACGTTTTCAGCTAGTACGGCATTAATTCTTTGGATTCCCCTTGTTTTGTTGCGATATTCGGTGCGTTAGATTTTATACTTTTTTCTTGTCTGCACAGAATAACTTAACATAAAATTAGGCGTACCCAGTGAGGGACCACGATTTTTGAAACATTTGTCTTTGACTTAAATTTTGCGCCAATTTCTTAAACCGTCGTTTTTATTTACGTTTGTGTTCGATTTTTGGAAACTTCTTTTTTTTACTCAACGCTTGGCCTGAATTTTTCGGTACGTACACCAATTCGTCCTGATAAAATTTCTATTGCGTTCGTTTTAGTGTTCATTGTTAGATGCTTGGTGATATTCTCTAGGTTTTTCTTTATACCGAGTTGCCAGAACTGTTTTTGCTGGCAATTCGAGTGTTTGAAAACACTGGCGCCAAATTTTGTTAGTATTCTTATATTCTATTTTGTCATTCTCATAAATTTTTTAGTTCCTTTAAAATGAAACCATTTCTTCGGGTATATTTTAATTTGTTTTGTGCTTTGTAATAATTTTTTCTGGTTGATGTAAGTCTTTGTTGGTTTGCGGTTGGCACTTGCTTATTTGTTTTCATTCTCTGGTTTTTTTATTCAGGATGTCAAGTTGGTGCATACTTGTGAACCGTTTGCGAAAAACCTAGGTCCAGTATGAATTAGATTCTCGTAGCTTTGATTCCAAAGCCTAAGAAAACGAACCATGCAGGTTCATACAGAGTGTTCATTGCCTGGATGGGGCGATAGGACACTCCTTCCTATTCCTGTCAAATCCGCTATAGTTTTCAACCATGCATCTGCCACTACCTCTATGCAAAAACTACCACAATCTCTTGCTGAATTTGTTGATGGCAAATTTTTACTTGCGTTCAAACGCATTAGTAGCTCCACAGGGCACGTCGCTGTACTGAGATGCCTCGAACAGAACGCAACCTTCATTGTCGATTATTTTTTTACTTTGGAAAATCTCCGCATTTCTTTCGACACTAAAATAAAAACGTTCCGCCTTCCACTACATTATTAGAGACTTCGGCGGATACCTCAATTCCTGCTCGCACTTATACTGCTGAACCAGATTTCACTTTTAAGTCTGCAGCCATTGGGAAAAACACTAGTACTACGCATGACCGATTAGTTGGGATTTGTTCTACACCTACTGTTAGATCAAATACTTTTTCTGTAGCTTCTTTTGTTCCTATTCCTGCGTCTGCTTCTACTCGCAGGTCAGATGCTTGAACTGCGACCAACCTGGTTATGTGTCGACACGTTGTATTTGTCTTCAAGTACTCCATTGCTATAATTACAGGCATATGAAAATTACTCGATGCAACTATCTTACCTTACATGTGATTTTCCAATGCTCCACCCGAAGGTACTACATTGGCCAAGAAGCGAGTTCTCTTTACCTGGAAAATTTGGAATTTTGCCGAACCCTTGCTGTTCCAAGCAAGGTAGAGATTTTTAACGTGCGTGACAACACTCACACACGGGACCTCCATTTTACCTGTCATCCGAACGAGAGTGTATTTTTGTGAAAAATGCTCGCCTAGAATTTTTTAAGCGGACCGTGTCGGGATTCAAACCCGGGACCTTAGGCATAGCAGTCACACACATACCACTACGCGACGGAGCCGCCTTGCAAATATGTTACCGCTAGTAGGAACCAAATTTCTTCCATCTATAGTTCTACGTCTTTCTTTATACCTCCTCCTGGTCGTCCTACTATTACCACAACATGCCCTTTTCAGTCATATGAACCTTCGAACATTATTATTGATTTCTATAGTGAACAGGTCACTACTCACTGAACACCCTGTAATAGGAACCAAATTTCTTCTGTCCTTAGCTGTTCGAATGATGATCAAACGGGTCTACGTATTCACTTCCACCTCAGACTGTGCCTCCTCAACAATTGGAGCCCATAATTCAAGCTAGTAACTTGCAAGTAACAACCAAAAAGTTTCTTGCTGCTGCCTTAAATGATACCACCAAAAAACTTCTGTCGTGTCCGTAAAAACAGATGCAGTTGAGATGACGATAACAAACAAAAAAGTCCTGTTGAAGCTACTAAACCAGTATCTATTACGCGTGTTGCTGTTGTGGAGGGAGCAAATCCTATTATAGCTAAAGTTTTAACTGATTTTGTTCCTTTATCTAACGTTGATGAAGTTTTACCTGCTTTTGTTCTTTTATGTAACGTAGCAGAAGTTTTATCTAATTTTGTTCCTTTTTCTAACTTTGATACTCTTACGACCAATGCTAAAAATAAACGGGCTTCCATGAGGAATGATGACTCTCCTAAACCACTACCACCAACAGCGTCACCACATCCTTAACCTCAGGTTACAACTACAAAACCAACAGCTGTTGTTCATGTTTTGCAGAAGATTATCTAGCCAATACCACCTCCTGTGTCGGTAATTCAACCAACAAAACTAGTTAATAAAGGAAATAAGGAGAAGAGCATATTCTATGTTGATTCAGAACCCGAAGATGTAGGTCGACAAAAATTATAATATGAGGGAGCATCCTTAGCTATTTGGCATATCGCGAACGTCATACTTGCCCGTCCTGACAACCCTAATGTTTCTGGTCTCGCTTTATTTTCCAGCTGGCGGTGCAAACGTCCTAAACCCCATTCCTAGTCCTTGCGCCTCCAAATTCTTACATCGATTTTTTACTTTTCTTTGGAATCTAAACTCCTGAATTCTGCGCTTTTCTTATTATTACTTTCTTTTCTTATCGTTTCGCCCACACACTGACTCACCCCACTCCGTATAGGCCCGGATTACAATAGTCCCACGGTATGACCTTCCTGTCGTAAAAAGCGACTAAAGCGGTCCACTACACAAACACACACACGCGCACACACACACGGCACTACATTTTACCTCTCATCCGAACGAGGGCACATTCTTCTTAAAAATTTTCAAACGTTTTGTGCCGAATATCGATCCCGAGATTTTGGGGTTAGTGGTCTGCTACGTTGTGTAGCGTACGGGTCAGACAGAAATAGAAAGGATATTTAAAGTGCGGACCCGCACGAAGCACGATGACGAAACAGCGCCCAAGAAACGTAGAAATACCGGACTAACTATTAATGCGGAGAGGGGGGATTCCTAGTAACACAAAAAATACATCGTCATCGATTTTCTATTTACAGTAAACATTAATAAAAAAAGAATTCGGTTTGACTCAACAAAAAATAAATAAATAGTTGTATTATAAAGAACAAATTTTAGACATTTACGTACGAAGTGCGCATTTCGTTTGACATTTAGTATTCATTAATAAACGAAAGAAAAGAAAAATTACTATTTATACTTGCTGTTGTTTATGTTTGCTCATAACACCAGGGTGTTAAAGTAAAAAAAACATTATTTATGGTAGAAAAAATTCTAATAATATGTACTAAAATACTATGGAGCACCAGCGACGCACGAGCAACAAAATTGGGAAGAAAGGAGGTGCTTCCGATATATGAGAAGACTAATACAACATACCTCCAAGTGCCAGCTGTTATCGTGTGACCATTGCATCCACAGAAGTGAGTCAGCGAAGCGTCAGGGTGCTGGGGTCCAGATGTAGCGTCACCACGGTCGACAGATGTTGAGCGCTGCGACACTTTCTGCAACAGCGGAACACATACCAGAGCAGTTGGTTCTACATAGGAAGAATAATCGGCCTACGTAAAACAATTGGCCTCCAGCTAAAAGCGATACACCCAAAATCTACGCTTCTTATAAAGAAAAAACGTGCATCGTTCTTGGAGTAATAGAAGGAGTAGTTTAGAAAAATACATATGAGGACGAACTGCAGAATCAAATTGTAATTGTTTTAAATAACAAGGATTTGAGCTTCAATCCTCGCGTTATCAACATACCAAAAAAATTAGAAAACTCGATTCAAGTTTTATCAAATAATAGAATACACTATTTCAACGAGTCTTTCGGTCGTAGCAGTATAAGATTTAATTTTATGCTATAGTAATGTGTAGCCAGTTAATGGATACTCAAAACAAGGTGCTAACTATAGAATTTATAGCGTAAACTTGTCGTTTTAGAGTAGATAGATAGAAATTGAAAATTATTCGCAGGCGCATTTATTCTAAAAAGGTAAAATATCTAGGATCTTATTGACGTATGGAAGAGTAGAAACGGAATCGATGTGGTTTTTAATTCATCGGCCGTAAATGAACGTACCAAGTCATACGCGAACCTACCTAATCCATGAAACCGCTAGTAGGAAAGTACTGCGGTTTCTGCACCATCTAAGAGCACGCGTTACAATGTTTCTATCTATATCTGCGCCACAAAACTTCTTATCTTTAAGGGTTGAAGTATTCTAATAATGACTATCAAGAAAAACACATAAATTATTAAACACACAAAAATTAATAGATAATACTAATAATTTGTGAGAAAATAAAAATACTACTGTATTAATGAGAATAGTAAAAAAATACTCGCAACATAGTAAAGTATTAAAAGTAGTGAACACATCCTTAACTGTTGTTTGTCCTCGTAAAAACTAATTTAAGAGAATCACAGCCACTTAGTTTTCTTTTTAAAATTTAGGTAGAAAACTGCCTATTTTCAAAAAAATCCGAATAAAAGTTTTATCTTCTATCACATGCCGAAATACCCTCCCTATAGTAAAACTGACAAAAAATATAAAGTGTGTCTTTTATCCTCATAATCCTGTTAACTTTTCTTCCGTGGTTTTTAACACAGAACCACTACGTGGTGCCTGATATACCCGCTTGTGACTCATACATTTTACAATTGGCAACCCATAAGGGTGAGTAGTACCAACACGAGTTAACTGTTGTATCAGTTAAATGTAAATTAATAGTTAACTCTAGTTTAAAAACATTTTACATTGTACCAGAACGAAATATTTTCAAATAGTTTAACTCGATATTTTTGTGTGTTGGTAGTAGTGAACTATATAGTGACATAACTGGAAGGGGCAGGCAGGTTGTATAAAGCTACAGTTTGTGTATCAGGCGCAATAACAAGGATAGACGATACTGCGAGGGGTTGTTGTCGCTCTCTAACATACACGGCAGAGGGATTTAAGCAAGCAACTAGTTGTGTGCATTTGTGTTTTTATCTTACCCACTTAAAGTTGTTAACTATTTACTTGAATTTATATTCAGCCCTTATTGTTGAGATTGTATTTTTTAAAAAAAGGTGAAATTTGTAAGTTGATAAACTGTAGTCTCATTTTTGATTCTATGGCAATAAGAAAGCAAATAATCTGTGATGATCAGCAAAGTCGTTTTACCGGTGGGGTCGATTTTGGAGGTGCTGTTGATACTGATTTTGATTCGGCAGCATCTGAAGCCTTGTTTTTTCAAATAGTTGGATTTTCGGCCAATTTTAAATGTTCTGTCGCTTATTTTTTAATAAATAAGATAGATGCTAAAATACAAGCACAATTATTAAAAGCTTGTATAAGGCATTTGTATGAAATCGGAATTGTTATCAGGTCAATTACCTGTGATGGTACAGCTACAAATGTATCGACATACAACAAGTTGGGCTGCAATCTATTTAGTGGTAGTATCGAGTCTTCTTTCTTGCACCCTACTTTGAAAACTAATGTTTATTGTATGTTGGATAGTTGCTATATGTTAAAATTGGCCAGAAATGCATTTGCTGAGGTTGGATTTATGTCGGATAAAAGTAATATTTCCTGAGAATATTTGAAAAGGCTGAAAGAGGTACACAAGATCTGCAACATTTACGTTTGGTAAATTCGCTTACAGCGGCACGTGTTTATTATAAAAATAAAATAATGAATGTGCGTTTAGCAGCACAAGCACTTAGCAGCAGTGTAGCAGATGCGATGAAATACCTACAAAGCGTTTCAATCCAAATTTTTATGGTTGTGAAGCAACTATTGAATTTGTGAGGGTTATTGATAGATTATTTGACATATTAAACTCGAGAAATCTTTTTGGGAAGGGTTTTGAAGCACCAATACAACCTCATACGATTGCATACTTTACAGAAATTTTTGAGAAGAGTTCCATATATCTTTGGTCATTGTATGCGGACTCATTTCTAATTTCAAATCATGGAAAGAAAGCTTTTACACTTGGTTTTATGATCAATATGGAAAACACACTCAACTTAACAAAAGAACTGTTTAGCTTAGAAGAACATCCTATTGAGTACTTACTTACATACAAAGTTCACAGGATCATCTTGAATTGTTTTTTCTTGCATAAGAACCAGACCCATTTCGAATGGACCTGCACCTTGCCGAAGTTCTAGATTGCTAGAACAGGTGAAATGGCTTGCGCGTTCTAATGAACTAAAGAGCCAAACTACAGGTCCACCAAAATAGTAGGGTCGTTAATGAAGAATCAGACTAAGACAGGTTCCCGAAAGAGGGCAGCTGCTCTTTCGGGACTTAGACTGGCAGAGACTATAGGGATCGGTATAGCAGTCTAGGACACACTACCGCCATGTGGAAGGCAACGGGAAACCACCACATTACCTCCCAAGTACACACCGTACTTAAATTACAGTAAACATGATGGCATTCTCTGGGGTAAAAGATTTCAGAATTAAAATAGTCCCCCATTCGGATCTCCGAGAGGAGACTACTTTGGAGGATGAATCGGAAAATGTAGAAAAATAGTCAGGAATATTCTGCGAGTCGGAGCGTGGAATGTCGAAAGTATGAAGCAAGTAGGTAAGTTAGAGAACTTAAAAATGAAAATGAATAGACTAGCATTAGACAGTAGCGATCAGTGAAGTTCGATGGCAGAAACGGCGGATTTTTGTAGTGAAGACTTCAGGGTAATTAACACAGGAGCATAGGAAGGAAATCCGGATGTGTGGATAGTAATGCGAAAAAAGATAGGACACTGGGTAGAAAAATACTTACAAAAAAACAAAAGAGTACTCATGGTTAGATTAGAATCTAAACCGGCAAGCACAGTAATAATACAAGTATACATGCCCACCTCTAGATATAGTGACGAAGAGGTAAAAGCGATCTACAACGATATCGAAGACATACTGAGATATGTAAAAGGACATGAAAATTTAATAATTACGGGAAATTTTAATGCAGTGGTAGGTGAGGACAGGAAAGGCGCGGTAGTAGGTTTATTTGGTTTAGGCGCAAGAAACGACAGGTGAAATAGGTTGATAGAATTTTGGGACAAGAACAATTTAATCATCACAAACACGTTATTTCAACATCATGCTAGAAGACGATATACGTGGAAGATGCCAAGAGATATAGCAAGATATCAAATAGGTTATATTCTTGTTAGACAACGGTTTAGGAATCAAGTAAAAGAAGCAGATATAGACACTGACCACAACATTGTAATTATGAGGGTCGCACTTAAATTTAAAAATTCAAAAAAAGAAATGGAAAAGGCTCTTTGACTTTGACACACTAAAAGATAAAGATATTCAAGAAAGATTCGAAAAAAAGTAAAATAAACCGCGGAAAGATATCGGGATAATATCCGATACTAAGGAAATAGAAACAGAATGGAATAACATTAAATCCAGTCTCGACATGGCGGCCAGAGGTATTCTTGGGTATACACAAAAAAAAAAGAAACCATGAATAATAAGGGATATTCTGAATTTAATAGAAGAAAAACGAAAATACAGAAATAAATCAGACAAAACAGGAAAACAAAGATACAAAGTCATAACATGGAGAATTATTCGTAAATGCAGGAAAGCTAAAGAACAATGAATTGATGAAAAGTGCAAAGAGGTATAGACTAAGATGGAAATAGGAAAGACAGGTGAAGCATACAAACTAATTAGAATGAATTTTAGAGAAATAAAACTGTATAGCAAAACTATAAAAAACGCGGGAGGAAACGTCCTTATATAGAAAATGTAGGGAAAGTGGGTAGAAGGCACGAATATATAGGGAATTTATATGAAGGAGAGGAACTGCTGCATTAGAACAGGAATCAGACATTGAAAATGATGACGGGATATCCTATACATAGAGATGAATTTGAATTAGCATTAAAAGGTCTGAAAAATGATAAGGCGCCGGGTACAGATAAGCTGCAAGCAGAAACTCTAAAACCGCTGGACAAACAGTAACAAAACGTTTCTTCCCAACTTGTAAGCTATATGAATGAAACAGGCGAAATACCCAAAGATTTCAAACGTAACATCATAGTAACTATAGCAAAAAAGAAGGGTGCGGATTAGGGATGGCCACGGGCCCGGGCTTTGGCCCGGCCCGGCCCGAAGCCCGGCCCGAATATCAACCCGGGCTTCGGGCCGGGCCGGCAAAATTTTTTTCGGGCCCAAGCCGGGCCAAGCACGTGTCGGGCCCCGGCCGGGCCGGGCCAGACTGCTCAAGCTTTTCGGGCTTTTCGGGCTATTCGGGCCGGCCCGAAGTTTATATAACGAAATATACAATTTTTCAAATAACTGATTAAACTTTTATGCTCGTTCATGTCGAGATATAAAAAAATGGGGGTTCAATTATAAAAGTTACATAATTTTTCAATTCTGAATTTTTCACCTTTTAAAATTGTGTAACCTCTTCCTTTTCCAATTTAGTTTAACGAGAATTTCCGATAACTAGGAAAGGAGCCCACGGCAAGTTAAGATGGAAGGTGGCTCTATGTTGAGGAAATCTCAAAGGTAAAGCGGCTAGTCGAACTATATGCTCTGGGTCGAGTATGAGCTGTGGGTCGGGGTGTAATTGCAACCACTAATAATAAAAGTAAGGCGCCACCGTATTTTTTTATACTGAGAAGACCTGATACAAGTCCCTTGTACAAGGCTAATGCGGAAACCCTTCTCCTATAACCGCTATATAATTTTCAAAGACCACCTAATCTTTGAGGTTTCTTACCTTATGGCTCGACATTGACCTTAGCAATCCTCCACTGCACCTGTGAACAGATCAAACAAAGAATAGCACTGTTTGTGCAATCATACTCAAAAATAATTAAATTCAATCAGAATCATCTTTCATTCATCTTAAATAAAAAATAGTCTTTAGTCCGAAAATAAGAATCTATTCTTTTGGTATTCAATAATGTACTTTTCTACAAAGTATATTTCTTTCTTTATATGTTAATTCAGATTGTGAAGAATTAATTACAATGGCACTGGATAAGGTCCGTACCAATTACTATTAAATGCGGTTTTATATAACAAATTGACAAAGCATAAAATTGCTTATTTATAGAAAAAAGTTAATTACGGTAGATCTACCTTAATTTCACAGTAGATAATTACAGATAAGTATTCATAAAATATCAAATATAAAAATTTAATTTTTAAGTGCTCATAAAAGTTAGAATTTATTTTATCTAATTAGTAGTGACATCTTTTGATGTTTCATTGAGTTAATAAAAGAATTTAGTAAGAGCGAATTACAGATTCATATCGCATAACATCGAAAAATATAATTGAGGTCTGTCCTTGACCTGTTTAAAGTTAACACAAGTTGAGAAAGTAAAATTTATCTCGTTACTACGTCGATAGTTCAAATAACATATGAACACAATTTTTTGTACATACCAGGACTCCAATTTGCACCAAAATACCTGCTTGGGAGCTTACGTCAGCATTAACTACAGAATCTTCCATTTTAAACCAACAGTTGTGCTGCACTCTGAAAATCACATCACTTGGCTTCCATTATCTGCGTTTTAATTTACAGATGCTCCTGGAGTAATTCAAACCACAAGAAAGAGCGAATTACATTTGTAATTAAACAGAATAAATTATATATGGGATTCCATGTTATATAAAAATAGAATTGTTTTCTATAATTTCGATTGAATACCATTCAGAAAAATTTGCTTACTATAATTTACGTTGCATTATATTTTAAATTACATTATGTATAAGTTTTATTAAATTTTAATTCCATTATTCTTTAAAGTTACACTGAAAATTTTTAATTAATATCGTTATAGAAACAAATTTACTTACTGTTCCTAACGGTCCTTTAACAAAACACTTCCTCGTTCTCCACGAGTTGTTTCAATAAAAATGGACCATCTAAAATAATTTTTGGAGATGGCATCTTCTTGTTAGACTTCATTCGTACATGCTTCCAACACAAAAAAACATTCAAAAACATCGTTCCTAAGAACAAATCGACCTGCTTTTCCCCACAGCTGTGTTAGAAGTGTCGGGTCAAGCGTGTTGCTGCCCGGTAACAACGTCGCTTTGCAATTTCTGAGTAGAGGGGGCTTTAGGAAGGATACTAAACAAGAGCTCTTATCTTGTCACCGTAGAAATTAATTTTTAATTAGAACTAAATGCTAGTACTTTATTGGACAATAGATGATATTAAATTAAATGGATTGGATAGCATTATAATGCATTATATTATTTAATATTAAATAAAAGGATTAATTATACGGATATATATTAGGTGGAAAATAAAATTGCTACAATTGTAAAAACTATTTTATTGTTATTATTGAAAAACATTTTTTAAGGTGTAATGGAAACAACCTACAATCCGTTTTGATTAAATGTTTATCAACACGATTTTTTAGATCAATAATTCCTGGATGCACAACAATTGAAGATACATGCACTTAAATCAAAATAACCATCTGTTAAAGCACCATTTATATATGCCATAAAATACAGGATGTGCTATTCAAAATAATTAATATGACATATTTGCAAAGACATCAAAACTATTTTAGCTATAGTTTCGCCTTGTTCGGTAACTACTACACAAATTTTCAATTTGCCAGTAAAATTGTAGTTTTTAAAATACTTTTAATGGATGTGGGATATCCTGTATACGTCTTTTTTTATATTAAACAGCTAGATTCTTTGTAAGTATATGTTATTGTTCTACTCAATACGTAGCAGATTCTCTATATACGGCGAAAGCAGCCTTTCCATACTTTTGAAGAACCCTGCATATATTAATATTGAACATTTTTATAGATAAGATTGTCGGCATTTTTTTCATAATAATTAAGATTTCCAGTAAAGCATGCAATAAAAAAATATTCATAGACAACAAAGTAATGTCTACCTGATACGAGAGACTTGAATAATCAGTTCTCTGAACGGATGCTAGCACATTCTCGAAATGTAGACCTATACACAAACAATCTGTAAAATGGAAATTGGCAACGTTCTTTGTTTAGAATACGAGGAAACAATATTCAGTCAAATTTTGAATACTTTCCTTGAAATATGTTACTATATACTAGTAGTAGTACATGAATTCTAAAATGCATTTTGTTACTTAAGGTTGAAGTTTGACTCAAACCACCTTCTATTTTGGATTGCCTGTGCAAGTGTGCATCATCTCCAAATATCTTTGAGATTCTTCGAGATTAAAATGATACTATAAACTATAATTTATTAAGGTTGATATATTCAACTTTTGTAGAAAAACATAATAATAGTAAAGAAGTATTTTATACAACTGAAAACACATATATTAACAAATGATACGTTCCATTTGGATGTTGAAAAATCTATACATCTCTTAAGGTTTTAGTTACATTCCGGCCCGAATCGGCCCGGCCCGGCCCGAAGCCCGGCCCGAAATTCAAGCCGGGCCTCAAGCCGGGCCGATGCGTTTTGGTTCGGGCCGGGCCACCGGGCCGGGCCGGAGCAAATTATTTCGGGCCGGGCCGGGCCGCGTCAATAAGCCCGGCCCGGCTCGGCCCGAATCCATCCCTAGTGCGGATAGATGTGAAAATTTTCGAACAATAATTTTGACAGCACATGTGTCAAAAATATTAACTAGAATTGTACAAAGACGAATGGAGAAACAAGCTGAAAAAATACTAGAAGAAGATCAGTTTGGGTTTAGGCGAAACAGGGGAGCACGAGATGCTATTTTAGCTCTGAGAGTGATAATGGAGAAAACAATAGAAAAAAAAGGAAAGCGTGTATATAGGGTTTGTAGATCTGGAAAAAGCATTCGACAATGGAAAATAAAAAAAAATGTTCGAAATACTCAAAAAGATTGGAATGAGTTATAGGGATAGACGAATAGTACATAGCTTATACAAAGAGCAAATAGCAGTAATAGAATTAGAGCAGGAACGTAAAGAAATAAATATTAGGAAAGGGGTGAGACAGGGATGCACCCTATCCCCATTAATTTTTAACTTATATGTTAAAGAGGCAATGAATACTGCCAAATGCAGGAAGACATTTAAAATTACTACACAGAGACCAAAAATTGATATGCTTAGATTTGCAGATGATATAGCGGTATTAACATCTAGCAAGGAAGAATTAGAAGCTGCTCTTAATGAAATGGAAACGGTTCTAACAGAAAGATACGGTATGAAAATTAACAAAAAAAAACTAAAGTACTAGTATGCAAAGAAGGGGAAAATAAATCAAAAACAAGAATACAAATAGGTAACTAGAACTTAGGTTAAGGATTTCTGCTACCTAGGAAGCCAAATAAAGATATAAAACAAATATTAACACAAGGTCGTACTACATTTAACAAGAAAAAGCAACTACTGTGTTCAAAGACAACAAACATAGAAACAAGGAAAAGATTGCTTAAAACATATGTGTGGAGCACAGCACTGTACGGCTGTGAACCCTGGACAGTAGGAGAAGCGGACAAGAAAAAAGTAGAAGCTTTTGAAATGTCTTGCTACAAACGTATGATGAAGATATCATGGACAGACAAAGTTAAGAACGAAGAGGTAGTAAAAATCGTAAAGGAAGAAAAAAATATGTGGAAAACGGTAAAAAATAGAAGAAATCGGATAATAAGCCACATACTACGGCATGAGGAAATAGTGCGAAAAATATTAGAAGCAGAGGTAGGAAAAAAGAGAAGTAGAGGTAGACCTAGGATAGACTATTGCACAGAGATAGTAAAAGATGTAGGCTGTAGGAATTTCAGGGAAATGTGTAGGCTAGCTCAGAATAGAAATCAATAGAGGTACGCATCCAACTAGTCCCAAGATGGATAAACTAATGACGAAACAAATAACTGTACTACACTGGAAAACTATTAATTCGGCAAATGTCTAAGTGTTGGGGGATCTTGGCAGCCACAGGCTGCTTAATTCCCTTCACATACCACTGAATCTAGGTGAAATAGGGCATATAATTAGAAAACAATAGAAGGGGAACCGAGTTGTAACTAGGCCGTGGGGGAATTTCAGGGAACTCTGTAGGCTAGTTCAGAATATAGATAAGTGGAGGTACGTGTTCAACCAGTTTGAGACGAAAAACCTAATGTTAAAAAAATAAGCACATATAAATCTGATTATTATTATAAACAACTACAGGTGTTGGGTGTGAAATATCTGCAACTAATGTTAACTGTGCGAAAAGATATATTGGAAAAAATATTAAATCGGCAAATGTTCAAGTGCTGGGGGAACTTGGCAGCCACAGGCTGCCTACTCCCCTTCACAACCACTGAATGTCGGAGAAGTAGGGTATATAATTGTAAAACAATAGAAGGGGACCAAACTGCATCTAACAAGAAAGAACAGCGCCTATGATCATAGACAACAAATATAGAAACAAGAAGAAAATTGTTGAAAGCACATGTGTGGAACACAGCACGGTATGCGTGTGAAATACGGGCAGTAAAAAAAGCAGACAAAAAAACGGTAGCAGCCTTCTGGAATGTTGTGGAAAAAATAGAAGAAATAGAAGAGCAGAATACGTTCTCAGGCATTTTTGGGGATTAGTATGGGATATATTGCAAGCACAGATAGAAAAAAGGAAGTAGATGTAGACCTAGATCAGATAGTAATAGATGCAGGCTGTGCAAATTTCAGGAAAATGTGTAGGTTAGTTCAGAATAGGAAACAATGAGGGTACGCGTCTAACCAGTTCCAGAACTGAAGACCTAATGATGATGAAGATCCAGACGTCGCTGGAGTAATAATCTCAAGACAAACCAGTTGAAGTAGGCATTAAGTCAATTATTATTTAAAAATTCAATAAAACCAAGTGCAAATACAAATTGTGGAGAGTATGGCACATATTGTACTCCAGCATTTGAGTTCAGGTGTGAAAACCGAACCATTGTAAACAAAAAATTACCTTCGTAAATATCAGATAACAAATTGCACCATTATATATCATAAACCCTTACCTGATATCACAAGGTCGAGAATTTCTTATTAACAATGAAAGTCCAAGGTTAAGTTGGATGGAAAACGGCTTGAGGAAAAGAAAAACTCTTTAGACATAATAGGCTAGTAGAGTGTTAGCTCTGGGTAGATCATGAGCTTGGGTCATGGGTTGTCAGATGACCAAAAATATAGATAATGAGCGCCACCGTATTTTTCAATACAACAACCTACAAAAATTATCTGCGCTTGTATTAGGGGAATGCGGAAACCTTATATCTACACCACTAATATAGCCACAAAACCTGAATTTCACCTTTGTAAAGCACATACCAAAATCTCAATTACCAGATGTCTCACAGATGTCTCGACTTAACCTGTGAACAAACAAATGCACAACATGGACACCGTTTGTGCCCTTAAAAATATTTACCAAAAATAATATAATAGAATTTAAGTTCCAAAAATATACACCCAGGGTATTTGTTATCATTAGACACAATGTTTGCTCATGAATGACCTATAAGTTTTACTTGTATTTTCAATAATAAAAGAGATAGGCAAAAATGGATTCTATTTGATTAAATTCCTTGATTTGTTTTAACATAATCTTTTTCAACTAAAAATTTTTTATAGAACAGAAAGTTAATAAGGTTTTGTATTCAAAAAACATAAAACTCTCTAAATTGAATATTTTATAATAAATTTTCTAAAAAGTTTGAGCTTTCTTAATAATTCATATTACATATTTTAATCTTTTAGCCATGTGTAGTACTACGTTGACTTCACAATAAAATTTAATTATTTAAGTTCTCATAAAATAGCATGTTTCAACATAGAGTTAGTTTTACTTAATATGTATAAAAAGAATTTATCACGTTGTTAAAGAGTCAAATTATATGACCTCAAAATTATTAAATATATTTTTAAATTAGCCTAAAATAACATGTGATATTTAAATTGGACAGCTGAATATTTTTTGACATTTATTACGGAATCTTTCTTTTACTAAATAATTTTTAAGTTACTTTAATCAAGGTAAAGCTTCAACCTTCTACCTTTCGTATTACGTTTAATTAATTATAAATGTGATTAAATATTAAGTATCACTTATGTGTCGGAGTACAGTACGACCAAAAGAAATTGAACTATGACATCAGATGTGGGATAGTCCATAACCATCTGCGATGCACAATCAGGAAACATATGATTACGAATGAATTTATCGCTGGAACTATGAGAAATCTTCTGAACAAAACATTATTTAACCAAACGAATTCCTCCTAAAGTACATTTTATAAATTCTTGTATTTCAAATCTCAAACTAAATTTTCTTTTCAGCATAAAATACGGCAATTACAATATTAACGAAATCCGTGATATAATTCCATGATATTGTTTACTTCCTTGATTTTAACTGTATGATATTAACTGCCTGATATTGCACTAAGAGGAAAGCATTAATAAAATGTATTTAATTAATTATACCAACTGTTTTAATGATGGGGGAACCTCTAAATCTTTGGTCTGCAGGAATCGATTGAGCAGCTACAGGTGGAACACAAATGAAATCTGCACGCTATAACCGCCAAGAACCACATTCCGACTCGAAAGTTAAAACTATTCTCTTTTTTTGCGGACTGTGTTACAGGCCACGTGCCTGTCTATCATCTTGACTTTCTATGCCGCTGATAGCAGCTTACCTGTTCAGACGCTGATAGAGAAGTGACAGGAAATGACAACTTGACGAAGCTTATAGTAGGAACCTAGACCTATAAAGCGGAGAAGCGCATATGCTATTGTAAATTTTATGAATTATTTTTAGTGATCAAAAATTTATAAATTATATTTTTATATTATTGCGGTATTATTTTAGATTAATAGGCAAAATGTAACCGCGTAAAAAAATACGTTACACCATTAACGATAGATATAATACAGACGACGATTTCGATGATGACATTTTATCATTAATTAATAGGAGCGAATTTACAGACTATCAAGAAAATGTCGTAGACTACATTTCGGGTTACATCGTTCGCAAATTAATTAAAACTATCAATTGCAGTGACTGCGTCGAAATTTTAATTTATCAGCTTAATATTTTTATGAACATAATTATGCTGCCGAAAATAGAAGTTACAAAAACTTTACTGAAATCATAAACCGACGGAAATTATACAATACTTCTGAAACTGTATACAAAATTGTAAATTTCTTAGAAAAATCCGTTAAATTGTTTTCCGAAGAAGAATTACGCAAAACTAGTAATCTTAAAAGGAAATTGCAAAATGGCCATATGTCAATTTTCTGCTAATTTACATTTATTTATGCCCTAACATCCAATTTGCGAAGAACACGTGACAGAGAATTTGCATGAGCTTTAAATAATTAGAAGTATTGTCAATATTTATATCAAGTGTAGATTGCACGCACCATAAAGCAAAGTTATTAACATCCAAGTTGCACAGAGAAGATGCTAGTATAAGAGAAAAATTTTCCAAACTTATCTTATTTAAGAATTGTTAATATAGATATTTAAAGTCGAAATGTATGTTTCTTTAAGTATTATATTTTATTGTATTGATAATAAATAGGAAAATTGCTTAAAACATAAAGCAGAATAAAATAATCAATAAAATTGTTCAAAATTACTTTACAGATCCTGTAAATGCAATGTGTAAGAGAGAGACAACAACTTCCCCAGATTGACCGGTTGCATAACCTGACCATTTGGCTCAGTATGCAAATTCGAGCCCCTTCCAGGTATGTCAGTATATAGTTCAATGACTTTTACAAGTTATAATTACGCACATGCTTACTGCAACCATGATAATGTTTGTTGCTGTTTAAAGCACAAATCACCGTATTAATAGATAGAGCAGTTAAATGGTTGAAGGTTATTGACTGTTATAGTCAAGTCTCATTTTCAGAAGCGTTGCTATCGGTGTTAACAAATAACAATTGTTTTGATAATTGAATAATAGGTTTGTTTGCGTTTCTTTTTATTAGCATTGTTTACAACTCCCAATTTAAAACGACACCGTTTAATTGTTTTCTATTTTAGATTGAAATAAATAAAAATGGGTAAGCGTTGCTGCATAGACTTGCAGAAATACTAGTAAGGAAGCTATGTTGCATTGTTTTCCTCATTTACATAAAAAACTAAAACCTTTAAGTAGGTAATTGTATTAAAATAAGTCTTAAAATTGTGTTCATATGCAGGTTTTTGATACATGGCTAGACTTACTAGGCTAAACAGAATGGATTCAGCATTGGTTAATAAAAAATATCACTTATGCCGTAAGCACTTACACGATTTCTGCAAACTGGAAAAGCATTATAGCAATAATCGTTATTTTTCATGTGATGTTTATATTTTTTTTTTATTAGACTGGATTGCATATATAATATCTTCATATTTATGTATGTAATAACTTCTTTTTTAATAAAAGCTTAAAATATAAACTCTGCATGCCTTATTTCAGATTTTCTAAAATAGATAAATAAAAAGAGATCAACCGATATATAAGGAATAATGGGGGAACCAAATTTCTCGCATATTCAGTAACGTTTGGAGGGGGCCTAACCTCTATCCTACTTATTTTGTTTGGGAATGTCTTCACCATCTTGAAGTTATTCTAATGTATGTGATATCATGATATTGTCGTTCATTGCGAAATTCAAAAAATTGGTGTTACAAGTATTCAATTCTTTAAGCCTGTGTTTATAATACTAATTCTAATACGGTTTTAGCATAGTTCTCCTATTTATAGTGATTCGTTGCCTTGTTCAGTACCATTATTATTGGCAAGTTATAAGGATACATTATTTTGTAAATTCGTGTTTAAAATTACTAATTAAATATTCTGCTAATGTAGTTCTCCTTCTTTTATAATAAATATTATTATTGTTTTAGTAAAATTATTAAATTAACATGATTGGCGTAACAGGTAGGTTATTGTAGCGGGCTAATATTTACGCGTTTCACTAATTTCGAACAAGTAATAACAAAAGTCTTTATTACTCACTATTCACAAGTCTAATTAACAGTATATGCCTTATTTATAGATGTATTCAGTACAATTAACAATGAAGCACTATCACACTAATGCTATTTACAAGCACTAATATCTTCTTAAACTAAATCCTTAACCATAAGTCTTCTTAACAACACTAAACACTACTATAATTTATTTATTACCCTTTTGTCTATGTACAAGCTGGCGGTACAATATGCACGTTCACATAACACAAATTTATATTTACTATAGGACTTTCAAAACGTAATGATCAACTAACTATACACGAGATGATTTATACACGACATTTTGATATATACTAACTTATGTACACTCATCACCAATCATATATATACCCTATAATTAAATAGATGACTCATATCCTAGTGTTTGTTGAAAGGTTCAAGACTTCTGTAGAATATACTACGGTTACACAGCTTGCGTGTTTGACGGTTTGCCTAGTTCGTAACACTGGCCCCTCTATAAAACAGTTATGTCCCATAACTGTAAAAACACCTTGATGCCAATTCGATGACTGATGACAATATCAGCAGCTATCTCCTCTGATGCATCCATCACGTCGGTGGAAATAACAGTCAACACTCTTTTCTTGGTCTTGATAGGCAATCCGTTGATAGCAACAAACAAGAAACTGGATGTTGGTTCCCTGGAAAATTACTTCTAGCATGTTTTGGACTATTCTCCAATCTAAGCGATCCACTTCACAGCCTAGCTTGGGCACTGCTAGTCTCGTTACTCCATTTTCTATCATCTGAGCCATAAGATTCAACTAAGGCTCCCATAAATGTTCATAACTAGATCTCTTCCATGAAGAATTTTTGGTGACCAGATAGTAAACATAACGATTTCTATCCTGAAGAACTAAAGCTTTTCCTACAGTTGGCTGCTGTTGTACTAATTCATCCACACATCCAAACTTTTTCTTGAAAACAACAACTATCCCTCTTGACATCTGCAGATCTTGAGCTACGCAATGCGCAACGGAGTACTCTTCTGGTGCTCTAAACAGATCTTGCTGTTTTTCAACAACAACTTCCCAACATCACGCAAGCAGGATAGAACCCTATGCTGTCATGTACCACAGATCGGTAGGCCAGTAGGAACAAATGTAAATATTGGTCCCAGTCTCGTTGATGTTCAGAGACAGCTTTGGCTAGGTACTTTTCTAACGTTCAGTTCATTCTTTCAAGCATTCCATTCGATTGAGAATGAAGTGGATTGGTTCTAGTCCTCCTGATTCCAAGATGCTTGCAGACGTTCTGAAACAACGCTAATTTAAAGTTTTCATCTTGATCGGAGTGTAATTCCAACGGAACTCCAGAGCGACAAAACAACCCCCTCACTAGTACATCTGCAACCGTCTCGGCTTCTTGGTTAGCTATAGCATACGCCTCCGGCCATGGTAAAATAATCCATTGCAACCAAGATGTATTTATTTTTTTCCCTAATTTAGGAAACGGACCAGCTATATCAATGGTTACTTTCTCAAAAAAAAAATCTCAACGTTAACCTGTCTTATTAAGGCTTTCCGTTTTGTAACTGGGCCATTTCCAGAGGCACACAACTCACATTTTCGGCACCACTCCTTCACACTTTCTAGCAGTTCACCCAATAGAATCTTTCTCTTACAAGTGCTGCAACTCTTCTGGCATTCTGCTTCTCGGAACTATTACTTGAAGTCGTCTCTCAGTACCATCTTCACACTCCAGACGTCGTTTCAAGATTCAATTTTTAATTACCAAGGAGTTCTACTGTGACCAGTATGCCTTCAGGCTCCTACTTGAAATACTAATTTCTTCCCTAGCTTGTCGTTGCCCTCTACTTTTCCACTCAATAGTACGTCCCAATTTGGCGTCATTCTCTTAGTCCTCTCGTATTCTGTCGGGTTGCCAATATCATCAGTTACCGTCATTCTATGGATGACACTTATTTTCTCTTCCATGTTGGAGCAATGATTGCAGTCTACTGGACAAGGGCTTTTTGACAGAGCGTCTGCATTCCGACGGCTAGTTCCTACACGATGTTCTGTGTCAAAGTCATATTCCTGCAGCCGTTCTATCCACCTTGCAACTTGCCCTTCAGGATTTCGAAACTGCAGTAACCATTTTAGTGCAGCATAGTCTGTTCTTAACAGGAATTTACGGCCGTATAAGTACTTATAAAAGTGCTTTACGGATTTGATGACGCCCAACAGCTACCTTCTTGTTAAACAATAGTTCCTATCTTGCCGCGACAAGACCTTGCCGAAATATTCAATAACTTTTTTGACCGTCCTGCACCTATAGCTGTGTTGCTGGCATCGGTATTCAACAAAAATTTACCCTCTATCCGTGGATAACTCAGAATCGGTGCTGTAACTAGTAGCTGTTTCAATTGTTCAAATGCGCTGTGGCAGTCGTCATTCCAATTATATTTTTGTCCATCTTCGGTTAATTTCGTCAACGGTTTGGCAAAGTTCGCAAACTCTAGTATAAAACGTCGGTAATATGTACACAATCTCAGAAAACTGCGTAGTTGGTGAATATCTGCTGGAGTAAGCCACTCTTGTACCGTTTCTATCTTGTCAGG
This sequence comes from Platerodrilus igneus, assembly GCA_036346225.1. Lineage (NCBI taxonomy): Eukaryota > Metazoa > Arthropoda > Insecta > Coleoptera > Lycidae > Platerodrilus > Platerodrilus igneus. The sequence continues at coordinate 564,081 of JARFIW010001241.1, forward strand.
ATCGGCTCTTATTCCGGTCTCCGAAGAGACATGTCCTATGTATTTCACCTATTCTCCATATAGGTGACATTTTTTAGGGTTCAAGGTAAGGTTTGCTCCGAGTATTCTTTGAAATATCTCCTCTAGGTTCTTAAGATGTTCTTCAATAGACCCGCCTAGTACTATCACATCTTTAGACTTGTGTATTTTTTAATTAATCACTACACACCCAACACAGCCTGACACCAGTGTAGGCGGGTTACTATTAACGGGCTTCACTAATTTAGAACAAGTAATAACAAAAGTCTTTATTACTCACTATTCACAAGTCTATTTAACAGTATATGCCTTATTTGTAGATGTTTTCAGTCCAATTAACAATGAAGAACTATCACACCAAGGCTATTTACACGCACTAATATCTTCTTAAACTAAACCCTTATCCATAAGTCTTCTTAACAACACTAAAAACTACTATAATTTATTTATTACACTTTTGTCTATTTATGTACAAGCTGGCGGTACAATATACACGTTCACATAACACAAAATTATATTTACTATAGCACCTTCAAAACGTATTTACCAACTAGCTATACACGAGATGATTTATATACGACATTTTGATATAGAATAACTTATGTACACTCATCACCGATCTTATATATATATATATATATATATATACCCTATAATTAAATAGATGACTCATATTCTAGAAACATATAGAAACACAACTGGTGATTATCAATGTTCTAAATTACTTTGAAAGGGAACGTGACAATAGAGGTTTGTTTGTTCCATTTGAATATGTTATGCAGGTAAGAACAAATGCTAGATCAACTTTAATAGAAAAGATGGTTTAATTAGATTGTTTTAGCGGACTGCTGAAGCCTGTGGTGTAGGACTCCAAACCTTTACTAGTATTAAGAAGAAGGTATCCGAAGTATATAAAGAAAATCAAACCACTGCAGAATCGCGTGGTATGAATCGAAAATGAGAGTACGTCTGTATTATATTCATGATATATTAAGGTTATTTATTGATTCGTTATTTTGTACTGTTGCTAAATGTGATGTATAATAAAAAATATTTACATGTAAACCATTATTATTAATTTTTTCTGTTTAGCTCGCATCAATAAATTTATCTAAAATCTTGTTTTCAAAACTCAACAAAATGTATAAAACCGGTTGACTTCATTTATATATATGCTTAAATAAATTTTTTTTCAACTTGTTAATATATATTGTTGAGCTTTGAAAACAAGTTTTTAGGTAAACCTTATAAATATTAATATTTTGAATTTCCCGCTATTAGCTCTTGTTTTCTTCAGTAGTCCCTGGAGGCGCCACTAGTTTTAGCCGCCATTGCTGTCTTCACTTTTTTACATGTAATTGATGACTCTCTTACTGCATCATCCCTGTTTTCTTATATAACCCTGGATTTGAACCAAGCAGAGATTCCACCTTTCCATTTAGTGTAGACGTGAACTCATATAGGTTTAGTTACAAGTCTCACTATCACTGGCGATAGTGAATACGGTTTGAAAATTAGTATTGTACTGCTCGATCTATTATTATGGTAATCTGTGGTTTAAAGAATGTCAAATAGTGATTGTTCAATCGCGTTCCTGTGGAAGTGTATAGATTTTTGATTTTCTCATTTTGTTGCTATAGTAGAGTATACGTTTTTGCATCCTTTTTTTTTGTAAAATGTCGTGTTCAAGTAAAAAACGAACACGCGTTGTAAATCTTTCAGAAAAAGAAAATATTTTCCTACTGGACACAGTAAACCAATTTACTTCTGCAATTGAAAGTAAAAAGGCGGATGTTGACAACAATAGAATAAAAATAATGCGTGGGAAATTATTATTTCTAAAGTATCAAATATTACTGGAACGTTTGATTCTGGCATGAATTTTACCTGTTAGTTTTTGAAACTATTTCTCTTTCAATTTTGGTAATTATATATCGTACTACGTCTTTAGACAATCGAAATTTTTGTTTGAATTCGCTATCATTCCATTTTTGAAAGTGATTCCTTCTGTCAGTATAGTACATGGAGCCCTTAAACAATATTTACAAGTTCAAAAAATTCTTCATCATTTGCAAGTTCCTGCAACCTTTCGGCATTTCTTAAAGTCATCATTTAATAAATATATTTGAAAAGAAGATAGACAAAATGCAGGAACAAAAAATTTGTCAATGAGGTGAGGTTAGAAATGCTTAATCGGGGGTCAAACTAACCCAAATTATAGGTTTAGTTAAACAGGACTTACACCCACGGTAACTTAGAATTGACCTTTATACAACGTATTATCGAGTTTTAACTCAGGATTAGTTTCGTGTTTAACTTTGATTCGTACAACGCACGCTAAGGGCCGGTTGTACCATGGGTCTGTCCGTTTAAACTATAGAATGAATTTAAACCGAAGTTTAAACCCAGGTCTAGTTGTACAATCTTAGTTTAGTCATAATCTAAGGTTTAGTAGCTAGTTAAACTTAACCCATGGCTATCTATAAGTTAAATGAAAGTTAGGTTTCCAATTGTCATTGCCAATAATCACAACCTAAATTTTGTATATCGAGCAAAAAAAAAATTATTTTATTAGTTAATTTAGAACGTATAGTGAGCTTTTCGAATATAATTTTTAATCAGCCTCATTCAAGACTGAAGCTCAGTTTTTGTTATTTCAATTGTTCTATTATGGAGGCGGAAGATATAGTGGACGTGGATTTTGTTGAACTTCGGATAAAGAAGAAGGCGATATCCATGTGGTAGAAAGGCCATGGCGTCCACAAATTTTTAGACTTGGCCCAACAACTTCCAATAATGAAGTAATATATCACGCTTTTGAAAGAGCAACCCATAGGAAGTGCGTGAAGTTAGCGGAATAATGTCGGCAGGAATAATTTTAATTAGTGTAAGGGTTAGTGCTTTGTTAGTGCCTTTTAGTGCCCAATGTGAAAGTCAGCGGACTATTCAAATGATAGTTGTAGTCTGGCGAAAAAGTGTCGGCGAGAATAATTGTAGCCCGTGTAATGGGTAGTGCTTCATTAGTGCTTTTTAGTGCCCAAATATTAATGCCAACGGAATACTCAAAAATAGTTATATGCAGTTAAAGTTATTCTGACAACACAACACGCCCAGCTAAAACTATCGGCAGGAATAATTTTAGCCGACGTAATGGTTAGTGCTTTGTTAGTGCTTTTTATGCCCAAATATGAATGTCAGCGGACTACTCAGACATTAGTTATATGCAGTTAAAGTTATTCCGCCAACTTTACACCTGGCGAAAAAGTGTCGGCGGGAATAATTGTAGCTGGTGTAATGGTTAGTACTTCGTTAGTGCTTTTTAGTGCCCAAATATAAAAGTCAGCGGAGTACTCAAAGAATACTTATATGTAGTTAAAGTTATTTCGCCAACACACCACGCCTAGCTGAAAACAATCGGCAGGAATAATTTTAGCCGACGTAATGCTTAGTGCTTCTTTAGTGCTTTTTAATGCCCAAACATGAATGTTAGCGGACTATTCAAACAATAGTTATAAGCAGTTAAAGTTATTTCGCCAACTTCACGCCTGGCGGAAAAGTGTTGGCAAGGATAATGGTAACCGGTAGTTAGTGCTATGTTAGTACAGTTTAATGTAAAAATATGGATGCCAGCGGTAAAATTTGAATCTTATGAAAACTAAATCGAAATATAAACGACTAGAGTAGCATACAGGATGATATTGTACTATTTGTTCTCTGTATAATATAATCAATATGAATTCAAATAAAAATTTCCGTCATAAAAAATTTTATTAGTTAAACTTTAGGCAAGTACAAGATAAATATAATACATTAAAACTTTAAAGTTTATATATATATATATATATATATATATATATATATATTATGTAGTTAATCTGTAAAAATTGTGCCCCAGCGTTGGGCCGTCATAATATTGTGTAGTTACCCTTGAATCGCCTTCGGCTGCTCTCCTGACTCCTATTTGCTCAAATTTCCTAAATTAATAGTGACACCTACCTGTTACATCCAAAAACTTCCTTTCGATATCCCCATGCTGAAACCTAAATAGAAATTCACACCAATCACACACTCAAAAATAACTCAATTAACCAAATATATCACCCTTTATTTAAATTATATCTATACAACATTTTAAAAACACCATTCCTTACGTTAACCCTGTGTCCTAGCTTGAGCTCATAGTAAAACTCAATAACTGTGCATATAAATTTCCTGCACTACCAAATATCAATAAGCCCTCTATACCTCGTTATAACCTCTGGTTATCTGTAAATTAAGTAATTATTTTCAAAAATAAATTTCCTTTTAAAGTCCTATAAATGTCTGTTCATTAAATATCAAATACTAATAAAAACACATTAAAGCAGAAATCCAAATAATTACAAACACTATGAAAATATTCACAACTCAATGTTCTGTTCTATCGCTTACCTTGTTTCTATCTTCTAAATATGATCCACGAATTAGCCCCTTGGAGATGATGCCATCTAGTAGGTTCCCAGTCCATCAACTAACTCCTCGGTTTAATCACCATATCTGCCATGCATCCAACTCAAAAATTCCAATCTCTAAAATTTTGTTCCTCTTATTCCAAATTAACTTTTATTACTCAAACATCGCTTTTTCCATCATCCAAAAAATTTCAAATTCTAATACTTCCGTGCATTCCAATACCAAAATAATAAGCTTTGTACTTACATACCACTTTAACGTTTTAACAACAAGATGCCCTATTAGCTTCTACATAAATTTGTATTAAACTGCACTACTTTACTTGCAACTAACTATATCTATCACGAATGATGGATGAAATCAAAGAGATCCCGGCCAGATCTCTGCTAATCTTTAAATAAGTAAAAATTCGCCCCCCCCCCCCTATTTGCAAATGGAACGTACGCTTGTGTACCTGTTCCTGTAATTCTTGAAATTGTTTTCCAACCGTCTTTTGTTTCTACAAAAAAGCTCTAATGAACATCGACTTCTCCAGAATTTTCATAACAAACACTCCAATACTCGGTAAACAGCCTCAAAACTATCAACCGTCACTTTTAATTCTCCGAATTTAGCCTCTACTTTGCAATTGATTCACGCCTCTAAGTTGAACAAACATCTTTCATCTCCTTTGTATCTATAGCTTTATCTCACACTTTTGCCTCCACCAGCTGAATATCTGTCCTTCTTGTCCAATTTACACCAATCACCTTGCTTGGCTGCTTTCTCCCACTTTTTAACCGACACTTGCCTGCTTCTAACTATCCTTGAAATTATTGATTTTATTCCAGTCTCCCTACTATACTATCTCTGAATTAATTATGTGCATCTCTCTTGTACTCAATACATCTTGGTCTTTTTTAGTTCCATCCTATCTGCCTTCATTGATTAAAATCAATATTTTAACCAACGAATCGCGTTGTGTGGTTTTGCTTTTGTCCTTGCTACAAATTGACTGCATTAATTCCAACGGCTGTTCTTTTCCAATAACCCATTAAATTTTGTTAGTTGCCATGTTATCGAGAAATATTATCTCCCTTTGTTTTGTTCTGTTTTAAACGTGTTGGGTTCTACGTTTGAAAATATAGATGTTATTTTAACATATGCTCAATGCTTTTAGATTATTCTGTAATACTTCACTGCAAATTTAAATACGTTATAATTTTATCCCAATTATTATTTATTATGCTCTATATTTACACAAGTACTATGTTACATGATTCCTAGCTAAATTAAATTGACCCTACATTATTATACACTACTTAAACTCTAAAATAATTGTTAAAAATATTCTAATTTCCTAACCGAATAAATTTATTTTGTATTATCCTATAGCTCTTAACCTATGTGTTAACTTGTGCCCTTATGTATCCCAATGACCTCTTAATTACACGATAATATTTATATATATATCTACGATCTCTAGCTGGTTTGGAGTCCCACGTTATGAGCGACATTAATTGCTGCGAGTTTCTGGTCCCTAATTTCTATGTCAATAATTGCAACGACCTCTGGACGACACGAGCCCCAATGTTGGTGATGTGTATCTATTTTTAATGCTACCTTTGTTTAAAAAGATTTGCCACTGCTGCTCGGCTGCTTCCTGAAAATAAAACTAATTACTCAAAAAAAATGCAGCAACGGTAAATAGCGTACATTTATTAACACTCGAAAAGGACTATACAGGCCAACATTAAAAAAAGGCTCCTCTTTCATACCCTATTTACACGTTATATACACCCCTTTTTGAAATACTACAATAACAGTACATTTTAAGATCATTAATTCCGCTTGATAAATATTTCTAACCAACCATATACAAAAATTTATTTAAAGTAATAGGGCTTTAACACATTTATTGCTTTTCTTTGTTTTAATACTAGCTGAGTAGTAAAACCTAAACTCTTCGTGCTAATTTTTGCATACCAATAAAATTAGACCCTCTTACCTTGTACCTAATAACACATCTCCAATGCCATAAATCATTCCTTAACATAAATCCCTACAGAAAATAAATTAACTCAAATTAAAATATTTATCATAAACTTTTTTCCCAGTTTGTCCTTTTAGTTCATAAAATTATACACCCCAATGCACTAAGTCATTAAGCACCTATTTACACAACGAAAAAGCTGTATTTATTTGGATTCCATATTCACCTACTTGCCTGCTAACATTTCATTCTGGACCACCCCAATCTGGATTGCAATAACCGCAACCGCAAACTGTTACCTTATTACCAAGAAGCCATGGCGCCTACCATTTGCTTGAGCATCTAAACTTCAAACCTCATCTACTAGAACCATAAAAATTTATACAAAACCAACCTATTTTAAACGATGACTTCCACTCCAAACCATGTGCATCACTTACACAATCATTGCAAATTAATATCAACTGTTTTACTTATCTCATTTAACGTAAATTAAATTACCAATTTATGCAAACGTAAAATCATCTCTTTATTATTAGAGGTGTCAGCTGGTCCAAGACTAATAGAGACGTACTCTTGTTGAAAACTAAGAGCGACTTCAGCTAGTTGACACATCAGAAATCCTCCAACCAAACTCTTAGGGTTTATATGTATCTCCCCCACCTCTAAAAATCTGTTAATTCTTGACATTTTCTTTACAAACATTCAAACGTATACAATTCTAAAAATTGCCCTACGCTCACACACAACACTACCAATCGCCACAATTTTTCAAAAACAACCCCATACCGTGCACTAAATTCCTTGTATTCTTCCTAACCCAAAACATATTCAATAACATTGCTTCGAAAATCACTTGAAGCTGCCAACCGTGCACACGTTATTAAATTGTTTCGCTGTATTTCCAACATCCCACTCTAAATAACCTTGTCCGAACCCCAAGCTGGCGTTTTAAACTACGCCTGTCCTTTAACACGTGTTATCCATCCATACTCACATGAACTATCACTCTTATACCGTGTTTCAATCTTCGTTACAACGGACAACGGCTGTTACCAACCTACTGAAATTTATCTCTAAAGGATTATTACATTTGAGCTTCATGAAATGCATTCTAAAAAATTATTAACTTTAAAACTATTTAAAATAAAAGTGTTTCAAAGTTGCTTGCTGTATTTCCACATGCTGACTCACAAATTAAATTGCAAATGGAAAACTACCCTTTTAGCCCCCCAAATATCACAGTAATATATATATATATATATATATATATATGTATAAATATATATATATATATATATATAATAAATGTATCTGTAAACCAACTCTTATGAAAATAATAAAAGCTTATTAACGAATTCAAATCGGGCTGGTAGTTATATAGTCATTAACAAAACAATAGCTTTATTACTTTACAGGGGAGGAACCATCCACTGACCGACGATTTCGGCTTTGTTAAGCCTTATCAAGGCGAATTAATTTCCAACCCTATAAAGTAATCGAAGCTATTATACCGATATAATTTCGAAACAACCTCTGTACTATGGCAAAAGTAAATAAAACCGCTATCAGGTGATAAAACACCAACACTACTAAGCGTGGAAGTACAGAATTGAATCGAAACTACATAGTAGCTTTTATTATTTTCATAAGAGTTTGTTTACAGATACATCTTATTTTATATATTGTTCTACACAATTTCTTATTGCGGACTGCACATAACTTGTCCTTTATTATTTGAATTGCCTTTAGGGCATGAACCCGGGGGTCGCCACGAGAAGGTTTGTTACGTTTGCAAATAAATTTTGCTGCAACATTCCGCAAATATCAAATGGGCAGACGTACTTGTATAGCCATCTATAAAATCTACTATGTAGCTTTGATTCAATTCTGTACTTCTACGCTTAGTAGTGTTGGTGTTTTATCACCTGATAACGGTTTTATTTACTTTTGCCATAGTACAGAGATTGTTTCGAAATTATATCAGTATAGTAGCTTCGATTACGTCATAGGGTTGGAAATTAATTCGCCCTGATGAGTCTTAACAAAGCTGAAACGATTGGTCAGTGGATATTTCCTCCCCTGTGAGGTAATAAAGCTATTGTTTTGTTAATCACTACTAGCCCGATTTGTATTCGTCAATAAGTTTTTATTATTTTCATAAGAGTTTGTTTACAGATATATCTTATTTTATATATTGTTCTACACAATTTCTTACTCCGGACTGCAAATAACTTGTCCCTTATTATTAGAATTGCCTTTGGGGCATGAACCCGGGTGTTGCCACGAGAAGATTTGTTATGTTTGCAAATAAATTTTGCTGTAACATTCCGCAAATCTCAAACGGGCAGACGTACTTGTATAGCCATTTATAGAATCTACTATGTAGTTTCGATTCAAATCTGTACTTCCACGCTTAGTAGTGTTGGTGTTTTATCACCTGATAGCAGTTTTATTTACTTTTGCCATAGTACAGAAATTGTTTCGAAATTATATTAGTATAATAGCTTCGATTACGTCATAGGGTTGGAAATTAATTCGCCCTGATAAGGCGTAACAAAGCCGAAACCGTCGGTCAGTGGATGTTTTCTCCCGTGTAAAGTAATAAAGCTATTTTTTTGTTAATGACTATATAACTACTAGCCCAATTTGTATTTGTCAATAAGCTTTTATTATTTTCATAAGAGTTTGTTTATCGATACATCTTATTTTACATATTGTTCTACACAATTTCTTAGTGCGGACTGCAAATAATTTGTCCTTTATATATATATATATATATATATATATTACTGTGATAAGGGGTTGCTTAAGAGTGCACGTTGTAGTAAAAGTCGTTCGGGAAGGAGTAATTAGAATAGTCAGCAGAAAACTACACTTATTTAAGGAAATAATTAAGAAATAGACATAGTTTGTAGATAGTAAGTAGTCAACACCCTGTATATAAAGTAGAAATAGTTTTTGGGCGACGCAGGTAAACATAGGAAGACGCATGGTTGGCGTAGGAATGAGAAGTAGATGTATTAAGTAAATAGTAAACATTAAATACCCTGTAGATAAAGTTTAGTTAATTTAGGTAAAACAAATAAGGATATTTTTCAGTGGAAGTACGCGTATATTGAGAAATAAATGATAAAGTGTAATTAGACACGCATTAAGAAGAAAAGTTCCAGACGATTAAATCAATACGGATATAGAAATAGAGTTTCAGGCAGTTAATATAAATGCGTACAAAGATCTAACCAATTTGATAAGAGAAATGATTAAAAATTGCGTGAATCACATGTAAACATAAAAATTTAAAGTCGGGTTGCATCAGTTGTTTATAGAAAAGCAAGTAATCTATCAAAATACAGCATGTTGATAATGAAAGACAGCTGCGGGCAGGTTGTGATTATGGGAAAGCGTGGAGCATTGCATCAGAAACTGCTCTAAAAGCAATTATTTGATTGGTCAGAGACAAGCGACGAGTTCTAGACCAGACCCACGGATGGAGTGGGAATTCGAGATTATATTAGCAAGCACCTTGATAAGAAAGTCAGTTTTGAACTCAATGAAGGCCGAAGTGCATTGCCATTAAATAAAGTAATACGCAACAAGTATAAAAGTGAACAATAAAATGAGTGCGAATATGAAGATTACAATTGCCGTTTAAACGTAAGTGCGTTTTTAATGAATTTATTGTAAACTAAGACATAAAAATAATAGGGTTTCGAGGTCTGAGGGAAATAGACTAGAATTCTGATGTTAAAAAAAATACAATAATACAATTTAAATGTCAAGGGGAAAAGAAGAATAATACAATCTTGAAGTACAGGGATGAAACAAACTACAATTTTAAGTCTGGGGCAAGAATGATAAAAGTCTAAGTTTGAAGAATTGAAATAAATTGGGGTATATAATTTAATGGTGGTGGTCCATAGTGTAATAATTTGAATGGAATCCAGAATTGGGAAGATCATTTTATTGGAAGCGTCGATGTGAAAAAGATAAAACCAGGTCAGATTTTTAGTTATAAGACATTTGTTTTTCTATATAAATTTTTATTTTATTTTTAATATTGAATTTGCTAAATATGATATGCTTGTGAAGAAGTCAACAAAAGAGGTTGCATACGTATTGAATGAGTAATAAGAAAACAGGTTTAGAATATTCTACACTTTGTTGGTAAAGATAATAAATTTTCTTTGGTGACTTTGGGTTTTTGAGTACATACTAGATGGTTGTTAATAAATGAAATTTATAAGAAATGTATTACAAATAATTTCAAAAGCTGTACATAACATATTGGTTTCATTATATAAAATCTAAATTTACTGAATTTTATAATTGCAAATAAATGCTAGCCGAGGTCATAAGATTTAAATAGTACAAAGGCGGAGCCACAAGTTGAATAGGAAAGCGATAACCCGCAAGGCGGTAAAGTATCGAATTTTGCCATTGGTAGATAGAGTTGTTTAAAGATAAAGTCCAGTTGATAACAATATTAAGAAAACAGCTGGAGGAGGAGATAATTACACTTAATAGTGAATATTAAAATGGTGGTCCAATAATTTAGAGTACGTAGCAAAATAAATAATGGTAGCCCAAAGTAGGGGCACGATAATTTAGAGAGAGATTCATAGCAAATAAATATAACGGCCCAACGTAGGGGCATGATAGTTCTTCTAATATCATAGCAATATATATATATATATATATATATATATATTGCTGTAATTATAGGGTTAATTTAGGGGTAGGTTAAGTCATAGGGGTCGTAGAATAAACAAAAAAAACTCCCAAGTGATAAAAGCACATAATTACAGATATTAGAAGAGTAAATAGGTCATTATAAATATTATCAGTTGAGAGCACACTGTATATAGCAGTACAAGCGATTAAAACGCATATCCAAGAGTAGCCGCGAGCAAAGATAAGAATTTAAAAATGTAACAAAACGCATTGAAATTAAATCAATGGAAAACCTGTATGAATTGGCTAGATAAATGTTCAAAAAGTGCGTTAGTATATCATCATAAACGCAGGCAGAAATTATGCATTATTTGAAAAGCGTACGTGATATAAAAGTATCACATTTGTTCAAAAATCCAATTTAACTAGGAAATAAACAAACACCAAATTTATTCCATTCAGAATAGAATAAAGCCAACAACAATACTACGTGCTTTAATGAACGAAAATTCCTGGGATTTCTGAATTAAATGTGAGGTATAATAATAAATTACGTGACAAATTGAGCATTGCTTCATGCAATTAAACTACACAATTGGTAAAGTTTCCCAAAATAACTAGAGATAAGACACTTGGTGTCGCCCAGCACGTGGAGTAAACGAATCGCAAACAAAAGGAGCCGGTCCTATAAATATGATGACAATTAGACAACGAGTCAGTATATTTTTAAAACTGGGCAGTCACTATACTTGAAAATGCTAAATATTTACGTGAACAGTTAATTAAATTAAAGTAAAAAATTATTTTAAAAAAATGTATAATTGTGCAAGCGAGCCGTACTTTTAAAGACGTAAGTAGATCAGATTTAGTGGAATTATACCATTTCTAATAATAAATAAAACAAGGCTCTAAATAACGATCTTAATAAAGATCTTGTTACAACTCTTGTTAAACCTTTTAATGACGATCAACTACGATCTTAAATATAATTTTGGATACGAGACTCTGGAAAATGCTGCCTGTTAAAGAAATTTGATAATCTCTAAAAATGACAAATATTCTATTACGGAAATGAAAAACCTTTCATTGGAATAAACTCACCAATAACGATTTGGATACTAATTTGGTTGGATGTCGACTTTAAATTAGACTCATAACATTCAGACTAGACAAGAAAATTCTTGGGGATGCAGATCACCTACTGAACCATTTCAGGTTGAATATTTTGATATGATTTATTTCCATAAACTGTTTTTATCTCAATAATAATTCAGAAATGTAAGAGCCGACAAACTGGGGTTTCTTGGATAAATTTATGAAAGGCAATAGGCATCTTGAAACGTTTCAAATGGTCTCTAAATGTAATAAAAAACTCGTTTTGCTGGCTTCATTTTCTAAAAATCTGACATGCAAATAATTTAAAAAGTTAGAAGATATTTAAACAGGTTGTAAATATTTAATCATTATATTTTGTATTGTAGAATTGCTTTATTTAATTGAATCAGCTAGTCGAGGCAAAAAGATTTATAAATAACATTTTTACAAGTGCTTGAGTAATATAAGGGTTATATCACAGCATTATATGACGCTCATCGTAGGGGCTGGTGAAATAACACAGCATAAATATCGCGCCCAAGCGTAGGGGCTGAAAATATCACAGCAATATATATATATATATATATATATATATATATATATATATGTGTGTATATATATATTGCTATGATAAGAGGGTAGTTTAAGGGTAGATTAAGTGGTAGGGGTTGTACGATAAATATAAAAATTGTTAACATTAAGAAAACTAAATAATTCCACCATTAAATAGGAGTAAATCAAATATTTTACAAAAGATCAATAGCGAGCACACTGTATATAAATTATATTTAATTTAATGCATAAGAAAGAAGCTCATTTTCAATAATTGGATAATATTTAACTAAGATAGTAATGTGTATGCCTTATAATACGCTTTAAGTTAAAGAAACGAACAAAGATAATGTTTTAAATACATCAAGTTTCATCAAAATAAACACGTAATCGGTAAAGATAAACAACCTAGCATTCTGACTATTAATAATTTTCATTAAAAATATCAACGCATAAATAAGAAAAAGGCATTCAAATACATCATTATTAGAAAGATAAGTACGTGACTGGAATATCATATTTACATGAAAATTCAACATATTTGAAATAACAAACAATAAATAACAGGCGGTCCGCGATATGATAAAAGTTTGGACTATAAACGACACAAATATAAAATACGTGACAGAATGCCATAAATATTTGGAAATTCTGAAAATATACGATGAAATTTTGAACATCAACGTGAGAGATTGAATGAAAAAACAACAATTAAAGTCAGGGAATTTGAGAAATTCCGGGTTCTACAGAGATAATGCGCAAAGTACAAGCTTTAAACAACGAAAACGCCAATTAAAACGTTGAAAAGTGGGGCTTATAAATACCATAGAAAACTTGAAAATAACCAGTATATCTTTAACAAGGCACGAACCACGTCGATTTAAAGTGGAAAATTACGTACCAGTAACAATTTGTGGAAAGTCAATAATTTATTAAAAGTAAAAAATTGAAAGTGCCCATATGTGCAACGAAGAATAACCGTTCTACGCGTAAACGTAAGATAAACTATTAATTGAATTTTATTTTAATATGTAACAATTTAGGGCTCCGAATAAAGATCGAAATGTAGATCAAAAAGTATATTTAAAGATCTAAATGTATTTCTAGATATACCTATAAATAAAAATCCAAAGATATTGTAAAAATACTTACAAGGAAATAAACGTAAAGATACTAAAAGTTACTCCAGAAATCCGAGGGAAAAAATACAAGTAACCATTAATCCATCATTCTGACCAACAAATGAAGCAAGTCGAATTGTAACAATCAAGGAGTGCTGACCAATGATACTCTGAGACAATTCCAGTGACAAACAAGGAAAACGCAGGTTAGAGATTTTAAATTTTTTATTTGGTAAAGACTGTTTCAATTTTAATATTTGCTATATATTATATATCTGTAAGGATCAACAAAAAGTCAATTGAGAAGTTGAAAAATGGATATATCATCTTTGAACGTTCGCAAGGTTCTTAAGAATAATTACAAAAATATTTTTGTTGGCTATCAGGAAAATTAAATTTGGTGAATGTGAACAACTTATTCAGAGTCTAATTTTCGAATTGACATAAAACTGTACATATTATCAGTCATTATATTGTGTAATTTTTAATTGCTTCATTTAAATTATTCTAACAGTTAGGTAGTAGAAAGAAAAAGAGGTTAAACAATTTTTATTGTTGTGAAGTAGGGCATTCAGTGTTTGATAGATTGAGTTAGCCGTGGAAAAACAAATTCAAGAAATTATAGGATTTTAAACGGGGTTGATATTCACACCAATAAAAATAGATACACCAATCATAAAAGGGCATATCACATCAATATTAATAACACCCAATCGTGGGGCAAAAAGGAAATAAAAAATATTAAAAGTTAGATTCACAGCAATGAAAATAACATCCAGCATAGGGGCTTGAATCGTAAGGGCATTATTACAGCACTATTAAAAATAACACCAATCACGGGTCTTAAAGGAATTAGAGAGCATGTCACAGCAATATTTATATATATATATATATATATATATATATATATTGCTGTGAATCCTCCAAAATCCGGGAACTACGCTTTTCGAATCGAGCCCCACAGATTGTGCGTCAAGAATGCTGTGTTTCCCTACTTGAAGCGAGCCTCACGAATTGGGCGTCAAGAATGCTGTGAATCCTACAAAAATCTATTCATTACCTTAACTGTGTTGGTCCATTGACTTTCTTCTGTTCATCGCCTCGGCTGCTCCCCTAGATAAACCTTCATCCTCATTCATAAAAAAACAAACACATTCCTACCACAAACATCAACGTTAACTCTATTTACATCAATATTCACAATACATTAAAATTTCAAAATTAAAAATTCAGCATAAATTTCAGTATCAGAAAATTTCAAGATTTAAGTTTGTTATCATTTTAATGTGCATCCAGAATTAAAGTCCTTGTAGGATGCCTACTAATTAATATAACAATATATGCAGACCTGAGTCTGAGTACAAAGGAGCATCTACCACCCTTTACGTTAATTAACCAGGTTCGTCTAATTGAGCTCAAAGACATACCCAAATTTTCATCAAGAACATAAATACTAAATACTCCTTTCGACTTAAACAAGAAAATTTCACCTTAAAATTAAAAATTTGTTGTTAGTACAACTTCATTACTGTCCATTTTAAGTAAATCAATTATAAAGTTATTCAACACACACGAAAACATCAAAGTTCAAACAAAATAGTATAATTTACCTGAAGGTTACTGCACTCGTAGCTTCAATGTACATCGTCCCTTTTGTTAATCACACCATTCCAACTGGGTTATATTTACGGCTTCTGATTCTCAACGCTTTTAAAATTTTATCCACCACCATTCATCTAAAGTTGTTTCAGGGCTTTTCCGGAACTCATCTGTGTATATCTGAACCTTGTTTTGTGGATCCAGACACGTTTATGAACCATTTAATTATTAACACCCCCGAAAAATAGCAAAGAAATTCATGCTTCCTTCACCAATATACGCCAAAACCGCCTACTTTTGTGTATTCATTTGTCGTTGCAAATTAGACTAATTGGTACAGTGATACTAACTTTATTACCTTGTGTCTTCTTTTCTAAGTGCACTAAAGTACATTCATTGTAGCACGTAAAGAACAAACTGTTTTTTAAATCACCAAAATATACGAGCAAACTGTTTAAATTATTTCATCAAAACCGGAAAACTAAAAAAGCACTGTTTAACGCATTGAATCAAGTCGAAGATCTAAGAGAGCTTGTTCATATTAACCTCGGTATATATAGCGGTTAGCCTGTCTGTCGGTCTGTTCCCCAAAACGGACAATTCTAAAGAATTTCGCATGCTAGGTTCCCATTCCGCAGCCCGGCATGCGATTTTTACGAAATTTGCACTCGCCCCAGTTACATCTCAGAAATTTCGACACGGCTCGCAACTTCTGGAAATAACTAATTGAATTTTATACAGAAATGTTGTTTTACCTCTCAATTTTGCCTTTTATTTTCACCCAATCGCAACCCAATGACGTTGCTCCACTCACGCCTTTTACTATATGTGTCTCGGTCTTGTGCATATTATCTGTCTCTATCTACCCTGTTCTTATTGGTGCAAATTGATATTCTTTATTATCGATTATTTCAGTCCATGTGGAGTGTGAAATAACCCACCTTTAGCATTTCTCGTAACTATTATGCGACGGTTTCTCCAACATTCTCTGTAACCATTAATTATCTGCAAAATTTACGCAGAATGAGCTTTTAAAAATACCCAGGTGTTTAAACATCCTACTTCTAACTAACCCTCTACGATTTGCATTTTATTGGGTTTTACAAGTTTTACAGATATTATATGTTACTAACGGTTCAAT
This sequence comes from Platerodrilus igneus, assembly GCA_036346225.1. Classification (NCBI taxonomy): domain Eukaryota; kingdom Metazoa; phylum Arthropoda; class Insecta; order Coleoptera; family Lycidae; genus Platerodrilus; species Platerodrilus igneus. The sequence goes on from JARFIW010001241.1 coordinate 580,705, forward strand.
TAACTTCAATTAAAATTAATACCCTTTAAATTTTAGTGAATCCTAACTAAATATTAATTATTATCTGTACGTTTTGTTTAATACCGGTTACTTAAAATAGAGTTAATTAATATAAATTTTGCACGTAATTCTTTGTTTCTTTACGTAGAGCTTTTAATACTGCTTCTTTTGATATAAAGCGTCTTGTACATGATTTAAATCTCTTATTTTTAATGAAACGAATGAATTTTTATGCTTCACGGTTTCTTTTTATTAACGCGTATCTTTTCCCAAAGCTTCTACACGGTGATTAAAATTTTTGATGTGATTATTTAATTTTCTACCCTGGTCTAAATATGAGTATTTTCCCCTATTTGAATACAAATAATCCCACTTATTCGAATTCAAATATAAAACATTTAGACTGCCAAAAACATTTACAAAAAAATTGCCTATCTCTCTCTACCCTTATCTATCTAACTACCTACCTTATCTCCAATCCAAAAAAATATTTACACCTATCCTATATCCCTATCCTATTCCTAACTCTCACCTAATTTTATAAACTGAAATTATCCCTAACTTCATCCTACTTAATCATCTAATCCCATACATCCTATATACCTTTCCTATTCCTAACTTTTAACTAATCTGCCCTATACTTCACTTCCCCCTACCTAATCCTATATACCTATCCTATTCTTATTCTTTTCCTAATTCCCCACTAATCTTATAAGAAATATCTACACTTAACCTATCTTATTTTCTTCCTACATTTAATTTTCCTTCTCATCCTATATACCTATTTCTAACTATCTCCCATATTCATCCTATACCTAGCTTTATTTTCTATAACCACTTACTTCTACTCTTCTATATACACCTATTCTACTCTCTATTCTATATTTATACTAAAATTCACCTATTTCTATCCTTTGTTCATCAAGCTATTTAACTCTAACTCTCTTCTTGACCCTCCAAGTCTTTCTTCTCACCATCCTAATACTCTTCATCCCTATTTCTCCCCCTTCTATATCTATACTTATCATCCCTATTATCTCACATAAAATAAACTTATCATCCCTATTTTCCTGACTCTTAAATATTACTTCTTCTTCAGTCCCTACACTTGTCTGTTTCTCATTTATTATTGTTTCCTTTCTGCCGACAAACCAAACGATACTACTTTACAATTATCGATTTTTCCCTCTACAGAAAATCCTGTGTACTTTCTAGAATTCTTGTGTAATGGAATCAGCCAGAATGAATTCCTTAAATCTACATTATTAAAACAAACTTGCCATTTAACCTCGTCAAAAATGTGTCCATGGATGGTGGACAATGGAATTACGGTTTGGTCCGTTGATTAATTTTTCGTGCATCTTTAATTAATTCTGCCTTCACTTGCTCCCGATCTGCTGCTGTTGCTTCTACCCCCTTAATTCTGCATGTTTTGTACTAAAGCTTGAACCTCTACTATCCTATCCTCTGGACATCTTATTGTGTTGATCTGTTTAACTTCATCATCCTCTACCTCTGCTACATTAATACTAAACCCCGTGTCATCCTCTGTGACTTCATAACTGCCCTTCCATGGCACTGCCCTATCCTTAATCCTTACTACCTTCCTTTCCATATCTATCAAAACCCTAACTGCATCATACAGTCAACACCTAAAATGCTCTGAAACTTCAGTCCAGGTACAATTACAAACTCATGTTCACAGCTTAAATCTCCTATATCTATCCTAAGCACCACAACACTATTTACTACAGCAAACTTCTTTTTATTTGGAGCTACTAAATGGCTACGCTTTATAGGCATAATTCTATCACAAACCTTATCCCTAATTTTGCTGACGAATTCCTCCGATATTAAACTCGCCTCTGCCCTGTATCAAGTAATACTTCTACATTATTCTCAAAAATCTCTATATTAATAATTGGCAAACATAATTTTTCCTCAGTTTCTGGCTCTACTTCCTCCTCAATTTTGAAAAATTCACGTGGATGTTCATATACATTTACACTGAAATCTAGTGGTCTGTCGCGTTCTAAAAATCCTGTCCAGGTCTGTTTTCCCTACTTGGTCCTGGTCTAGCCGTCACCTCAGCGTATGTCCTAGGCGTTTCCACTTGTTCCGTGTCTGTATTAGCAGTCCCCCTCATGTCCGGTGAACTATTCCTTCTGGTAGGTTCCGGTCTCGGTGCAGGTCCCCTTCCTAAACTATTACTTCTAACGTATGGTCGTCTCTGTTCCCAATTCTGTCGCTGGTATCCGTAACTATTCCCCCTTCTAACATAGTTGTCCCATCTATTGTCAAACCTAACTGTGTTGATCTGTCTTTCCCTATTATCCCGAGGTCGTCCACTACTTACGTCGTCGTACCTCTGCAGGTATTCTAAAACATTTCTCTGTCCACTATGTTCTGTAGTGCTACGTGTTGTCTTATTTCTACCTCGAAGTGTCGTGATAAATACTTGATAATTTGTCGGTCCGTCAGTGGTGGGTTCAGTTGCTTTGCTATGCTATACTTGCGTATAGCATATTGCTCCTACTTCCTGAAAATTCTCCCTTAAATTTCCCTGTGATTAAGTCGTCTCGTACCTGGTCTTGTCTGTGGTCACTCCAGTAGTGCTTTAAAAACCTGTCTTCAAAGTCCGTGTAGGTGTCTATGTCCTGTCCTACTAAATTATACCATGCTTCCGCGTTGTCTTTCAATAAAGCCTTTATCGTATTCAGTTTAGTCTGTTCGTCAAATAAATTTCCCACTAGATTTCTTACGCTATTAATAAAAATTTGTGGATTTACCCTGTTATCGCCATAAAACTTCATGTGTTGGTCCAATGATCCTCCACCTGTATAAAATCTGGGACCATCCCCCGTTAAATTTGACATGTTGTATTTGACACTACTAACTTCGCGTTCTACCCTGCCTAACTGATCCCTACATGAGTCCGTTACTTCAGTCATTTTTACATTTATTTCTTCTTCACAAAAAATGCGTACTTCGGACCTTAAATGTCCCATTTCCTGTCGAAGACCTGTAATATCACGCTCATTTTTTTAACCCTATTTTCAACCTCCCCCATTTTCACGGTAAGACTATTTTTAAATTCTGTAAATTCTTTAGTCGACTGCTCAATTTTCCCGCTTATCTGCTCTAATTTTTGGTTGGACTCCTCCCTAGCTCTATTAGATTCATCGCTTAGCAGTTCTAATTTTCTGTTGGACTCCTCCCTAGCTCTATTAGATTCTTCGTTCATCCTCACTAGCATTCTCATTATCATCTCGTTTCCTTGATCCCCTGATTCCGTCCTCGACTGATCTCTACTGCCTCCAGCTTCTTCCATTTTAGAATTTTTCTCACACAATGCACTATCGTCACTTCCAATTTCCACTCCTTGACTCCTTAACCACTCTTTTCTCTGCATATGTTCTAATCACTCTCACACACTCTAAAATACTCCTAAATTTATACACACACAAAAACTCTCTCTCTCAGATCGCCAGTTTCCTGGAATAAAATCACAAAAATTTTATTTGGAACTCGAGCCTCACTTTTGGGTCGCCAAGAATGCTGTGAATCCTCCAAAATCCGGGAACTACGCTTTTCGAATCGAGCCCCACAGATTGTGCGTCAAGAATGCTGTGTTTCCCTACTTGAAGCGAGCCTCACGAATTGGGCGTCAAGAATGCTGTGAATCCTACAAAAATCTATTCATTACCTTAACTGTGTTGGTCCATTGACTTTCTTCTGTTCATCGCCTCGGCTGCTCCCCTAGATAAACCTTCATCCTCATTCATAAAAAAAAACAAACACATTCCTACCACAAACATCAACGTTAACTCTATTTACATCAATATTCACAATACATTAAAATTTCAAAATTAAAAATTCAGCATAAATTTCAGTATCAGAAAATTTCAAGATTTAAGTTTGTTATCATTTTAATGTGCATCCAGAATTAAAGTCCTTGTAGGATGCCTACTAATTAATATAACAATATATGCAGACCTGAGTCTGAGTACAAAGGAGCATCTACCACCCTTTACGTTAATTAACCAGGTTCGTCTAATTGAGCTCAAAGACATACCCAAATTTTCATCAAGAACATAAATACTAAATACTCCTTTCGACTTAAACAAGAAAATTTCACCTTAAAATTAAAATTTGTTGTTAGTACAACTTCATTACTGTCCATTTTAAGTAAATCAATTATAAAGTTATTCAACACACACGAAAACATCAAAGTTCAAACAAAATAGTATAATTTACCTGAAGGTTACTGCACTCGTAGCTTCAATGTACATCGTCCCTTTTGTTAATCACACCATTCCAACTGGGTTATATTTACGGCTTCTGATTCTCAACGCTTTTAAAATTTTATCCACCACCATTCATCTAAAGTTGTTTCAGAGCTTTTCCGGAACTCATCTGTGTATATCTGAACCTTGTTTTGTGGATCCAGACACGTTTATGAACCATTTAATTATTAACACCCCCGAAAAATAGCAAAGAAATTCATGCTTCCTTCACCAATATACGCCAAAACTGCCTACTTTTGTGTATTCATTTGTCGTTGCAAATTAGACTAATTGGTACAGTGATACTAACTTTATTACCTTGTATCTTCTTTTCTAAGTGCACTAAAGTACATTCATTGTAGCACGTAAAGAACAAACTGTTTTTTAAATCACCAAAATATACGAGCAAACTGTTTAAATTATTTCATCAAAACCGGAAAACTAAAAAGCACTGTTTAACGCATTGAATCAAGTCGAAGATCTAAGAGAGCTTGTTCATATTAACCTCGGTATATATAGCGGTTAGCCTGTCTGTCGGTCTGTTCCCCAAAACGGACAATTCTAAAGAATTTCGCATGCTAGGTTCCCATTCCGCAGCCCGGCATGCGATTTTTACGAAATTTGCACTCGCCCCAGTTACATCTCAGAAATTTCGACACGGCTCGCAACTTCTGGAAATAACTAATTGAATTTTATACAGAAATGTTGTTTTTACCTCTCAATTTTGCCTTTTATTTTCACCCAATCGCAACCCAATGACGTTGCTCCACTCACGCCTTTTACTATATGTGTCTCGGTCTTGTGCATATTATCTGTCTCTATCTACCCTGTTCTTATTGGTGCAAATTGATATTCTTTATTATCGATTATTTCAGTCCATGTGGAGTGTGAAATAACCCACCTTTAGCATTTCTCGTAACTATTATGCGACGGTTTCTCCAACATTCTCTGTAACCATTAATTATCTGCAAAATTTACGCAGAATGAGCTTTTTAAAAATACGCAGATGTTTAAACATCCTACTTCTAACTAACCCCTCTACGATTTGCATTTTATTGGGTTTTTACAAGTTTTTACAGATATTATATGTTACTAACGGTTCAATTAACTTCAATTAAAATTAATACCCTTTAAATTTTAGTGAATCCTAACTAAATATTAATTATTATCTGTACGTTTTGTTTAATACCGGTTACTTAAAATAGAGTTAATTAATATAAATTTTGCACGTAATTCTTTGTTTCTTTACGTAGAGCTTTTTAATACTGCTTCTTTTGATATAAAGCGTCTTGTACATGATTTAAATCTCTTATTTTTAATGAAACGAATGAATTTTTATGCTTCACGGTTTCTTTTTTATTAACGCGTATCTTTTCCCAAAGCTTCTACACGGTGATTAAAATTTTTTGATGTGATTATTTAATTTTCTACCCTGGTCTAAATATGAGTATTTTCCCCCTATTTGAATACAAATAATCCCACTTATTCGAATTCAAATATAAAACATTTAGACTGCCAAAAAACATTTACAAAAAAAATTGCCTATCTCTCTCTACCCTTATCTATCTAACTTACCTACCTTATCTCCAATCCAAAAAAAAATATTTACACCTATCCTATATCCCTATCCTATTCCTAACTCTCACCTAATTTTATAAACTGAAATTATCCCTAACTTCATCCTACTTAATCATCTAATCCCATACATCCTATATACCTTTCCTATTCCTAACTTTTAACTAATCTGCCCTATACTTCACTTCCCCCTACCTAATCCTATATACCTATCCTATTCTTATTCTTTTCCTAATTCCCCACTAATCTTATAAGAAATATCTACACTTAACCTATCTTATTTTCTTCCTACATTTAATTTTCCTTCTCATCCTATATACCTATTTCTAACTATCTCCCATATTCATCCTATACCTAGCTTTATTTTCTATAACCACTTACTTCTACTCTTCTATATACACCTATTCTACTCTCTATTCTATATTTATACTAAAATTCACCTATCTCTATCCTTTGTTCATCAAGCTATTTAACTCTAACTCTCTTCTTGACCCTCCAAGTCTTTCTTCTCACCATCCTAATACTCTTCATCCCTATTTCTCCCCCTTCTATATCTATACTTATCATCCCTATTATCTCACATAAAATAAACTTATCATCCCTATTTTCCTGACTCTTAAATATTACTTCTTCTTCAGTCCCTACACTTGTCTGTTTCTCATTTATTATTGTTTCCCTTTCTGCCGACAAACCAAACGATACTACTTTACAATTATCGATTTTTCCCTCTACAGAAAATCCTGTGTACTTTCTAGAATTCTTGTGTAATGGAATCAGCCAGAATGAATTCCTTAAATCTACATTATTAAAAACAAACTTGCCATTTAACCTCGTCAAAAATGTGTCCATGGATGGTGGACAATGGAATTACGGTTTGGTCCGTTGATTAATTTTTCGTGCATCTTTAATTAATTCTGCCTTCACTTGCTCCCGATCTGCTGCTGTTGCTTCTACCCCCCTTAATTCTGCATGTTTTTGTACTAAAGCTTGAACCTCTACTATCCTATCCTCTGGACATCTTATTGTGTTGATCTGTTTAACTTCATCATCCTCTACCTCTGCTACATTAATACTAAACCCCGTGTCATCCTCTGTGACTTCATAACTGCCCTTCCATGGCACTGCCCTATCCTTAATCCTTACTACCTTCCTTTCCATATCTATCAAAACCCCTAACTGCATCATACAGTCAACACCTAAAATGCTCTGAAACTTCAGTCCAGGTACAATTACAAACTCATGTTCACAGCTTAAATCTCCTATATCTATCCTAAGCACCACAACACTATTTACTACAGCAAACTTCTTTTTATTTGGAGCTACTAAATGGCTACGCTTTATAGGCATAATTCTATCACAAACCTTATCCCTAATTTTGCTGACGAATTCCTCCGATATTAAACTCGCCTCTGCCCCTGTATCAAGTAATACTTCTACATTATTCTCAAAAATCTCTATATTAATAATTGGCAAACATAATTTTTCCTCAGTTTCTGGCTCTACTTCCTCCTCAATTTTGAAAAATTCACGTGGATGTTCATATACATTTACACTGAAATCTAGTGGTCTGTCGCGTTCTAAAAATCCTGTCCAGGTCTGTTTTCCCTACTTGGTCCTGGTCTAGCCGTCACCTCAGCGTATGTCCTAGGCGTTTCCACTTGTTCCGTGTCTGTATTAGCAGTCCCCCTCATGTCCGGTGAACTATTCCTTCTGGTAGGTTCCGGTCTCGGTGCAGGTCCCCTTCCTAAACTATTACTTCTAACGTATGGTCGTCTCTGTTCCCAATTCTGTCGCTGGTATCCGTAACTATTCCCCCTTCTAACATAGTTGTCCCATCTATTGTCAAACCTAACTGTGTTGATCTGTCTTTCCCTATTATCCCGAGGTCGTCCACTACTTACGTCGTCGTACCTCTGCAGGTATTCTAAAAACATTTCTCTGTCCACTATGTTCTGTAGTGCTACGTGTTGTCTTATTTCTACCTCGAAGTGTCGTGATAAATACTTGATAATTTGTCGGTCCGTCAGTGGTGGGTTCAGTTGCTTTGCTATGCTATACTTGCGTATAGCATATTGCTCCTACTTCCTGAAAATTCTCCTTAAATTTCCTGTGATTAAGTCGTCTCGTACCTGGTCTTGTCTGTGGTCACTCCAGTAGTGCTTTAAAACCTGTCTTCAAAGTCCGTGTAGGTGTCTATGTCCTGTCCTACTAAATTATACCATGCTTCCGCGTTGTCTTTCAATAAAGCCTTTATCGTATTCAGTTTAGTCTGTTCGTCAAATAAATTTCCCACTAGATTTCTTACGCTATTAATAAAAATTTGTGGATTTACCCTGTTATCGCCATAAAACTTCATGTGTTGGTCCAATGATCCTCCACCTGTATAAAATCTGGGACCATCCCCCGTTAAATTTGACATGTTGTATTTGACACTACTAACTTCGCGTTCTACCCTGCCTAACTGATCCCTACATGAGTCCGTTACTTCAGTCATTTTTACATTTATTTCTTCTTCACAAAAAATGCGTACTTCGGACCTTAAATGTCCCATTTCCTGTCGAAGACCTGTAATATCACGCTCATTTTTTCAACCCTATTTTCAACCTCCCCATTTTCACGGTAAGACTATTTTTAAATTCTGTAAATTCTTTAGTCGACTGCTCAATTTTCCGCTTATCTGCTCTAATTTTGGTTGGACTCCTCCTAGCTCTATTAGATTCATCGCTTAGCAGTTCTAATTTTCTGTTGGACTCCTCCTAGCTCTATTAGATTCTTCGTTCATCCTCACTAGCATTCTCATTATCATCTCGTTTCCTTGATCCCTGATTCCGTCCTCGACTGATCTCTACTGCCTCCAGCTTCTTCCATTTTAGAATTTTTCTCACACAATGCACTATCGTCACTTCCAATTTCCACTCCTTGACTCCTTAACCACTCTTTTCTCTGCATATGTTCTAATCACTCTCACACACTCTAAAATACTCCTAAATTTATACACACACAAAAACTCTCTCTCTCAGATCGCCAGTTTCCTGGAATAAAATCACAAAAATTTTATTTGGAACTCGAGCCTCACTTTTGGGTCGCCAAGAATGCTGTGAATCCTCCAAAATCCGGGAACTACGCTTTTCGAATCGAGCCCCACAGATTGTGCGTCAAGAATGCTGTGTTTCCCTACTTGAATCGAGCCTCACGAATTGGGCGTCAAGAATGCTGTGAATCCTACAAAAAGCTATTCATTACCTTAACTGTGTTGGTCCATTGACTTTCTTCTGTTCATCGCCTCGGCTGCTCCCCTAGATAAACCTTCATCCTCATTCATAAAAAAAAACAAACACATTCCTACCACAAACATCAACGTTAACTCTATTTACATCAATATTCACAATACATTAAAATTTCAAAATTAAAAATTCAGCATAAATTTCAGTATCAGAAAATTTCAAGATTTAAGTTTGTTATCATTTTAATGTGCATCCAGAATTAAAGTCCTTGTAGGATGCCTACTAATTAATATAACAATATATGCAGACCTGAGTCTGAGTACAAAGGGAGCATCTACCACCCCTTTACGTTAATTAACCAGGTTCGTTTAATTGAGCTCAAAGACATACCCAAATTTTCATCAAGAACATAAATACTAAATACTCCTTTCGACTTAAACAAGAAAATTTCACCTTAAAATTAAAAATTTGTTGTTAGTACAACTTCATTACTGTCCATTTTAAGTAAATCAATTATAAAGTTATTCAACACACACGAAAACATCAAAGTTCAAACAAAATAGTATAATTTACCTGAAGGTTACTGCACTCGTAGCTTCAATGTACATCGTCCCTTTTGTTAATCACACCATTCCAACTGGGTTATATTTACGGCTTCTGATTCTCAACGCTTTTAAAATTTTATCCACCACCATTCATCTAAAGTTGTTTCAGGGCTTTTCCGGAACTCATCTGTGTATATCTGAACCTTGTTTTGTGGATCCAGACACGTTTATGAACCATTTAATTATTAACACCCCCGAAAAATAGCAAAGAAATTCATGCTTCCTTCACCAATATACGCCAAAACTGCCTACTTTTGTGTATTCATTTGTCGTTGCAAATTAGACTAATTGGTACAGTGATACTAACTTTATTACCTTGTGTCTTCTTTTCTAAGTGCACTAAAGTACATTCATTGTAGCACGTAAAGAACAAACTGTTTTTTAAATCACCAAAATATACGAGCAAACTGTTTAAATTATTTCATCAAAACCGGAAAACTAAAAAAGCACTGTTTAACGCATTGAATCAAGTCGAAGATCTAAGAGAGCTTGTTCATATTAACCTCGGTATATATAGCGGTTAGCCTGTCTGTCGGTCTGTTCCCCAAAACGGACAATTCTAAAGAATTTCGCATGCTAGGTTCCCATTCCGCAGCCCGGCATGCGATTTTTACGAAATTTGCACTCGCCCCAGTTACATCTCAGAAATTTCGACACGGCTCGCAACTTCTGGAAATAACTAATTGAATTTTATACAGAAATGTTATTTTTACCTCTCAATTTTGCCTTTTATTTTCACCCAATCGCAACCCAATGACGTTGCTCCACTCACGCCTTTTATTATATGTGTCTCGGTCTTGTGCATATTATCTGTCTCTATCTACCCTGTTCTTATTGGTGCAAATTGATATTCTTTATTATCGATTATTTCAGTCCATGTGGAGTGTGAAATAACCCACCTTTAGCATTTCTCGTAACCATTATGCGACGGTTTCTCCAACATTCTCTGTAACCATTAATTATCTGCAAAATTTACGCAGAATGAGCTTTTAAAAATACGCAGGTGTTTAAACATCCTACTTCTAACTAACCCTCTACGATTTGCATTTTATTGGGTTTTACAAGTTTTATAGATATTATATGTTACTAACGGTTCAATTAACTTCAATTAAAATTAATACCCTTTAAATTTTAGTGAATCCTAACTAAATATTAATTATTATCTGTACGTTTTGTTTAATACCGGTTACTTAAAATAGAGTTAATTAATATAAATTTTGCACGTAATTTCTCTTTGTTTCTTTACGTAGAGCTTTTTAATACTGCTTCTTTTGATATAAAGCGTCTTGTACATGATTTAAATCTCTTATTTTTAATGAAACGAATGAATTTTTATGCTTCACGGTTTTTTTTTTTAATAACGCGTATCTTTTCCCAAAGCTTCTACACGGTGATTAAAATTTTTTGATGTGATTATTTAATTTTCTACCCTGGTCTAAATATGAGTAATATATATATATATATTGCTATGTTCTCCTCGGTTCTACCCTGCGTCCCTGAATCCTATACCTCTTTTTATATCTACCTTGGCTAGCACATAATGCTTGACGACACGACAATAAAGAATGTTTAACCCTCTTTATATCTAGCTCCTATCTATTAGAATAATGGAAAAGAAAGTAACCAAAATTTGTATATTAATTGAGAATATGTACACTTTGTATTTTAATAACTTTTATTTTGATTTTGTGTTTAAAAATTAACCCCTGAATGAAATATTGATATTTATCTGATTACACCAAAATCATACTCCCTTAAAGCCAGGAAAAATACCGGTGTAATTTACTTGAAGCACTTTTGAACGTTTATATGGCCTTCTTTGTATTTGCATAAATTCTCCAAAGATTTTTGATGACCCTTACAAATACTTCGATATAAATAATAGCAAATGTTAAAAATTGAAATACAGTCTTATGTTAATATAGGATAATATATCTCTGACCTGCATTTTTCCTGCTTGTTTCTTAGAAGTGCCTCTGTATGTGGATTTTTCAGCAACCGTGGTTTGTTTCGAATTTGATTTTCTGGTACAGCTTCTCCCTGTCAATTTGATTCTTAGCGTAGAATCCTCAACTCATTGACCAGAATGATTAATTAAATTTACTTGAATTTTTTTCTTCGGATTTATCTTAGATTTTGTTTAGTTTTATTTTAATTATTAGAATTACTTGTAGTTGCTAGAAATGACTTGAAGTTACTTGAAGTTCCTTAGAGTTACTTGGAGCCCTAAATCCTTAAATATTAGAATTAGATTTAATTAATAATTTACTTTACGTTTTTGAAAGTAAACGGCCACTTCTGTTGTATTTATTGGCACTTGAATTTTGACCGTTATATCAATAAATTATTTATTTCGACTAAGTTCACTTTGCGTAATATTCTACTTTTAACTGACGTAGTTAGTGTCTTGGTCACAAAGATAGTGGTTGTTTATGAAGTCCGCGTCATTTATAACGACTCCACTTTTTATTTATCCTATTGGTTTACCTCACGTGTTTGTTAATTAAAGCGTTGCACTTTGCGCTATCATTGCAGGCCTTGGTTTTTCTACAAATTTCCTGTCAAGACTGTTGTTAAATCATTTCATTTCACACGTAGGCGTTTATTTTATAAAGCATATTTCTCAGAAAATCGAAGTTTATATTACATTCTGTCACGTCTTTATATTTGTGTTTGCTGTTATTTAAATTTTTGTCATGTTACCGAACGTCTGTTTGATATTTAAAAATCCAAATATGTAGGATTTTATGCGGGTTTACAAAGTTGCAGACCTCGTAGCCTCTTTTCCAGTATGACGTATTTGAATGCGTTTATGCGTTAGTATTTTTAATGAGATTATATTGTAGCTAGTATGCCAGATTGTTTACTTTCACCGATTGCGTGTTTATTTTAATAAAACTCCTTGTGCTTAAAACGTTATTTTTTGCGTCTTTTCAATCTTAGACTTGTATATTTAACTTGAAACGTATTATACGATGTACACGTTATTATTCTTGCTAAATTGCATCTGGTTATTAAAGAATGAGGTTCCTTATATGAATTAAAATTACTTATGTTTTATATACAGTGTGCTCGCTATTGACTTTATGCAAAAATTGTCAAAATACTCCCATTTAATGATGGAATTGTTTGTTTTTTAAACATTAATAATATTCGCATGTATTTTACGACCCCTATGACCTAATATACCCTTAAATTACCTTCTTATCATAGCAATATATATATATATATAGTTATGGATTCAAAGGGTTAAATTTGGGGAAAGCAATGCAATTTCAAACACCCTGTATAGAGAAAGAAACAATTTATTTACGCGCAAAATTTATTTCTTTTATTTAATTTAAACGGACATGTATTGACGTAAATTTTATAATTAATGATTGAAAAGTAGTAGGTTCATAAAGAAAACCAGTTTTAAAAACAAATAGAAACGCATAATTAATTTAATTTATTTTAACTCAACGTGTAATAGCATTAGACAACACGCCCGGGGTATAGAAAATCAATAATCTCAAGGCGAAAAGGGTTTGTTGTAACAGACGAGGACATCAGTTGTATCGATACCGTGAAATTTAGACTCCGAGAATTGTTATTTTAAACGATCAATAATTAAGAACACCTGCATGTTTGAAAAGTTACCTTCTTCGTATTTATAAACATAATAAAGCGGGTTTCATAGAATATATTTCTCAACTGTCAGTGGCTTCGAATAAAAGCTAACAAAGTTTCTTAAAGAGCAGAAGGGATGCACAATCAATAATATGCTACAGATAAAGACGGATATAAAAGCATTGGTTTCAAAACGCACGTTCGTATCCACGTGGAGTCATGCGACGCGGCCAGCAATATCGATTTTCTACAACTCAAGTGGGGTTTGGAACGCGACATTTAATATGCATAAGACAGAGATAAAAATATTACAGGCAGAGTTTTATGACGACAGGACTGTATCATTGGTTGAAATAGATAGTTTTACAACGGACGAACACGCGACAGGTGAAAGCGCTTTTTCAGATTAAATTGCGCGTCCACGAGGTAAATTTCTGGAAGCTTTAAGTCAGTTAGATTAAAATTTGCAGAAGTATTATTTTAAATTAAGTATTTCGCGTGAAGAGTGGCCCGAGAGTTGGCATTTTGAATAGCATAAATACTTTAAGAAAATTAGCAGCGTCCTCTTTTTATTCTCATCGTCTGTTTGTATTTTCATCGCTTTAGACTACGTATAATAATCAACCGACGTTATGGTAGAGTTTTGTGAGTATTGAAAAATTGTATAATTTAGTAAAAATAGTATTAGCACTTATAACGTGGTAAGTTGAGGCCTTGTAGTTTTTAATGTGTGTAGTGTCGAGTGAATTAAAATAACCAAGGTCCAACTAATACCATAACAAGCTAATAAATCAATAAACTAAAGTATAATATTGTGAATTTGGATGCTGTGATGGAATGGTAATTGGTAGCAAGAAACTCGGCGTATACTGAGGTTATCATCTATCTGGAGGATTAGAGCGCATAGTCACGAAGCCAAGGGGTTCTGGAGGATAGAGCATCATTCAAGGAGTTGGAGACTTGACTTATGTTCCAGGTAACTCATTTGTATTTTCTGTTATCTGATAAACTTTTGGAATTATTTGTGATGTGTGAGTGAACATTGGGGTTATTTATGGTTAATATAACGTATCGAAAAAGATACGTGTATTTGACAATTATTAGGGTATTTTAAATATTAAAAACAAAGGTGTATGTCAAGCTTACTAAATTTCATTATGAATTTAAATTGGATTGTTAAGGGTACATGGGTTATTAACATTGTAGTAATTTTATGCAAGGTGAAAGGCATACATTAATAAACTGTGTTATTATGAGCTCACCATACTCCAGTGTGAAATAAATATAGGGTATTATTTGGAGCCCATTTACTCCTATTGTATTAAATGTGTTTGCAATTAAAATTTTAAAACAAGGACTTTACAAAAATAACACTTATCGAGTTGTAACTAAAGTACCAAACTGTACATATCTGTGAATAATTGTTTGTAAAAAGCGGTAAATAAAGATTGTATGATTGTTGTATTTTTTTGTGATTTTCTTGAATGATGTGTGAGTGGAAAAGAAGAATGATTGTAAATTTAGGTATCCAAAAAGAGTCACAGTTGAGCAAGCCAGGGAAGCTGCGGAAGATTGTTGCAGCAGAAGAATCAGGGTAAGAATTTTTTTTTGTGAAATTTAAATTTTTTTAGTAAAGTATTTAATGACTCATTCTTGATTTTTAAAAACTTTAATCCCCGTTCCACAGCACTTTTATGGACGGCCCAACGTTAGAATTGGAATAGGTTTTAGGGAGTTCCAGAGACTGTCCCCACGATCCACAGCAATTTTAGGACGGTCCAACGAAGGGGCACGAATTTATGTTAGTCCACAGCAATATATATATATATATATATATATATATATATATATATATTGCTGTGAACCCTGGGACAGTGTCTGGATTACTTGCTTCAGCTCCTAAAAATCATTCGTGCCCCACGAGTTGGGCGTCATATAATTCCCATGGAACCTCAATTTTATTCGTGCCCCTCCTTGGGCCAACATATAATTTACAAAAAAAATTAACAAAAAAATTCCTTACCCTTTTATTAATGACGCCTTCGAATTTCTTCTGCTTCCCTGGCTAGCTCAGCATTCGCCCTCTTCTTGAAAACCTAATTTTACATTCATACCTGTTTCCCACTCACACACCATCAAATAAAATTACCAAAATAATACGACAATCATACAACCTTTTATTTACACCTATTAACAGATAAAATATGTTTACACATGTTTCCAAACAGTTAGCTACAACAATTATCAGCTCAATATATTGTATGTTTCAAAGTCCTTGATTTTTATAATGATTTTAAACAAATTTGATTAAATATGAGTAGATGGGCCCCACATATAACCCTAAATTGACTTCACACTGGAGTATTTTGAGCTCATTATAACCCAGTTTTGTTTGTATATGCTTTTTAAAACCTTGCATTAATTAAAATAAATTTACAGACCCGTTTACCCTTTACAACTTAATTTTTATCTTAAACAAAATTTTGATATGTTCCAAATACACCCCTTTTCAATATTCAAGATCAGGAAATTGTACAGTACATGTATCTTTTACAATAAGTTTCTACAACCATAAATATGCCACCAAAAAATGGTCAACCACACAACACAAAATTCCACAAATGTTTATAAAACAACAGAAATTTCAAAGTAATTACCTAGAGAATTCATCTTTCTTCGTCTTTCTTCCCGTCGGAGATGATTACCAGAAAACCCCTCGACGTTGTTTCCATTTACTGTGCTGCTCGGCGGATCCACAGGCCTCTACCATCTAATATCTCTGCAAGCTGTTCGCCTTGTCTCACAGTACCATTCCATACCCATATATCATGCATACAAACTTGATTATCGGTTCTGCTTATCCCCATATATCATGCATCCATATAATAAATTTTATCGTAGTAACCGGACCTTTTTATTTAATACGCACTAACTCGTACTTCACGTTAATACTTAGAGGTCCGCTACTACCGTTTTATACTTTCAACTACTATATTAACGGTAACATTACAACACATACACAAAATACTAACAAAAGGCTTTATTATTATCGTGGTCTGAATCAGTGTTCAGCGCTTGATCGAAATAAAAAAGAGAAGAGAGCTTTAACAACTCTGCTTGGGTATTTATATTTTTCCAAACCCCCTTAGTGGAACCTGTTTCTCGTAAAAAGCTTATTTTCAAAACGATTTCTAAAAATTTTGAGCTTAACCATCACTAAATTCGGAAAATTTCTCTCGTCCTACGTGTTTCTTATATCGAATTCCTTTTCTACCTTCGCGTGAGCGTTCGCTTTTAAAACTGTTGGCTTTCGACCAATGACAAAGCTTTCTATTGTTACCAAACTCCTCCTGTCTCCTTCTAAATCCCACTTCAGCTACAGAAAATCAATATTGTCGACGTCTTACATCCACTCCACGTGTATGTCTTACGTGACTTTTAATCCAAACGCTGCTCTATATTTATCTCTATCTGTTGTATATTACCGATTGTTCATTTCACTCGCTCCTTAAGATGTTTGTTATCATAGCTGTTTGTACAACTTGACGGTTGAAAACAATTTCTATGAAATCATATATTAACGTTAGTAAAAATTCTGTGAATATAACCTTTAACAAGCAGGTGTTCCTGTTAATTATCGACCGTTTGAACATAACAATTTCTCGATTTGCTGCTTCTCCGTATCTGATAAACCTGACGTTGGCTTTTAAAACGAATACATTTGCCTTGGAAATTATTGATTTTCTTACGCAAGCACGGTCTTTTATGCTAATATGTGTTTGATTAAAATAAATTATGGTTAATTATGCGTATCCTTAAACTTCTATTTGCTTTGAAGCTTTCTTCCTTCATGTGATCCTACCTTTCCAATTATCAAATATAAAAATACTCGTCCGTTTTCACTAAATGAATTAAATTAATTTTGCGCGTAAATAATTTGCTTTTTTCTATATACATGGTTGCTGAAATTTTATTGTATATACCTATTTACCCCTTTAAATCCACAACAATATATATATTTCTGTGAAACTTACAAAAAAACTCACCAGAGTAAAAAAAACACTCGAGCCCCAACGTTGGGCCGTCCAGATTGCTGTGATTCTCTTCTGATAATCGCCTCTTTACTCTCTCCGCCCCGGCTGCTCACCTAGTTAAAACTTTCATCCTCATTCATAAAAAAAAACAAACACATTCCTACCACAAACATCAACGTTAACTCTATTTACATCAATATTCATAATACATTAAAATTTCAAAATTAAATTTCAGCATAAATTTCAGCATCATAAAATTTCAAGTTAAAATTTGTCATCATCTTAATTTGCATCCAGAATTAGAGTCCTTGTAGGATGCATACTAATTAAGTTAACAATATGTGCAGACCTAAGTCTGAATATAAGGGAGCATCCCCCACCCCTTTACGTTAATTTAACAGGTTAGTCTAATTGAGCTCAAAGACAGACCCAAATTTTCATCATAATCCAAAACATAAACTTGATAAATACTCCTTTCTACTTAAACAAGAAAATTTTACCTTAAAATTCAAACTTTGTTGTTTACACAAATTTACTACTGTCCATCTTTATCAAACAAATTATAAAGATATTCAACACACACCAAAACATCAAAGATCGAACAACAAAGCATAAGTTACCTGAAGGTTACTGCACTCATGGCTCCAATGTACATCGTCCTTGCTAATTCCACCATTCCAGCTGGTTTATGTTTACGGCTTCAGATTCTGACCGCTTTTAAAATTTTTGTACACCACCATTCGTCTAAAAAGGTTTCAGGGCTTCTCAGGAATTCATCTGCGTATATCTAAATTTTGTTTTGTGGATCCAATCACGTTTACGAATAACATTTGATTATTAACACCCCCGAAAAATAGCACTGAAATTCATCCAAGAGCTGGTATAAGGATCTGTTGCTGGATCACTTATACATGAAACTGAATCAAGATTAAACGACCAGGCTTAATACCAAGATTAAGGCCCCTGAAATAAGTAATGTTAGTACTAAAATTTTTGGAAGTTATACTTCACCACAGAATTGGGTTTCAATGAATTAATAACTAACAAAAAGCAACTTTAATATTCGTACAATACAAGATTCTGAAAGATAAATAATTAATATCAGAAAACACAAAAGAAAAAAAAACGTGGCTCATCTAATATAAGTAAAAGCAGGAAATATCCGCAAGGCGGTATTGTGAGTAGAAAATAAATGTATAAACCAATGTAATACCAAAATCTACTCCACAAATACATCATTTAATACATCCAAAACCGCTATAAGGCGAGATGAAGATGGATGCATCAAAAGACTGCTTGTCAATAACGGCGTTCGTTGAAAGAAGAACAGTGGCTTCCTCGACAGGTTCTTATCAACCACCTCCAAATTGAAGTTATCAATTTAGCCAACATTAAAGGTATTACAGACCATGAAAATCTGAGCACGGAAATAATACCACATTACTATGAAGAATGAGAAATGTAGAAACTACAAAACCAACCGTTTCACACTATTCAAAAATATTACAATTTTTGATGAATATCTTACGGCATGGGAACTGATTAAATATGACGTATACTTACTTTAATAAACCCATATATATGTTGGCATGTGCATCCTCGATATAGCTAAATTGAGTATTTACGATTTTCACCATACATTTGAAGACGGCTTTTGGAGAATGCTGCAGTAGATGGTTTAGTGACAAATTAAGCCCTTTTTTCTCCAGCATTCTCATTTCCTCACTCATTCTGGACCAAGTAGCTTTCTTCGACTAGTCATTTTGATCTTCGAGATAAATATATCTTGTTTGATATCAATTAATATCAGATTTTTCTCAACTACCTGAATTTCTAAGACTTTTTTAGATAACATCATCCCCCGGGGAGCTACCCTCATTTTAAAAAATTTTACCTGCAGCGACTTCTGGCCATCTTTGTAAATTTTTTAACCAGGTGACACATCAAATTAGTCTAGAATTTTACGCAGAATCCGAATCTGCAAACAGATTTAAAACCCGACTACTCCTTACAGTTTTACAGGCATACCCTCTAGCGAACATATAAAAGATTATTTTTGTTTCTTTTAAGATAAATGTACCTTATTATTAAGCATTATAGAGAAATTCGAAACTTGTTCTTTAATAACACATTCTAACCCCAACACATTTTGTCAAAAATATGAGGGACTTTTAAAAAGGGTAAAAATTTTATCAATTTCCTAGCTTTACATTTTAATTTTTAAACGTATGTTATAACATAATTATGTAGTTAAGTCAATGCTAAATAAGTACTTGGAAAATACAATTCGTATCTGAACTAATTTATTGCCGATTATTAATCATACAGGGCACTCGCGAAATCGGTATATAATTTCTTTCTAGTAACCATCCTTGACTACGTATTTAAGGAAATACAAATTCCATAGTTAAAGCACTTGCAATCAACGACCCTTTCTATTAATTATATTATTGACTACATGCTTTGAGGTATACAAGAAATATGTTTCAATGCGGTACATTAGAAATCGATGCATAATTGCTTGAGGGTTATTATTTACCCAAGGTACTGGAAAGCACCGTACTTTGACTAGTCATAATAGATATAAGTAGATCAATTGACGGATAATTGTGTCAAGTGTATATAACCCGACCTAATTTCCAAAATCTAATTGTATCGGTATCCCGTGTGCTTTGTGAAAAGTTACGCTGAAATTTAAAAATCGTATTGTGTTTGTGCAGTAATTTTCGTTAAATTTTTTTTGAAGATTTAAAGTAAGTCTGCACTTTTTTATTAAAACATAACTGAATTTATTTGCAAACACCAATTATCATTTATTTGACTATTGTTTCTGCTTGTATTTTAAAAAACAACTAGGATTCGTTTAGAAATATTCTAAATTGGACGCAAGATCTATTTATTTAAAGATTTTATATACAGCGCATGCAAATTTATTCGGTTTTTCAAATTTTACATTGGTTAATATATCTATCGCTACTGCTTTTTCCAAAGTAATGCACTGTTTTATATTACGTTTTTCAAATTTTAGATAGACTTTTAGCTAAAATAATAAAAAACAATTTCCACAAATATTTTATTAAAAAATTAAATACATTTAAACATTAACAAAGGACTGCAACAGTATAACATTCTTCTTGGAACAAATTAAATTATTCAAACAGTGGTTGCACCTATCGCCAAAACTTCTTAATTCTTTGAGTTTAGGGACTGAGAATACACCTTCCATGTTTAAAATGTTGTTTGATAAATATTTCGATAGTAGCTGCTTCTTTTGTTTTCCTTTAACATAGACAGTGGCCCCAAGAGGTATGAATTCTTTCATCAAATCACCCACAGAGTCCATAGATTTTTTTTCTTTAACCACTAAAGTTGTTTTTTGAAGTAATTACTTAGGGTGTTATATTCAACCGGTATGCTCAGTATCTCTTGCCATATTACATTATTCGCTATATCTAAAATGGCAATCTCCTTGCAATAGAAGTCACTAGTTTTGTATTGATATCTTTGTAAACCGATTATAAAACACATGCTTCCTACTTCGAATCATAAATAAGAACGGGCTTCAAAGCAAATCTCTTCTATCTATCCAGCTAGGGGTTTTTACCCCCACACACCGATTCTTTTTATGAGAACTGTAGTCGGTTGATACTAAAGCAAGTCTGTTTTCTTAATTTAACTTTTTCCATCCTCTAACAACGACACTAATAGTTCACGTCCGTGCTTCCGTTTCCGTAAAACTTTTTCCACTAGGTACGTGTCGGATGTCGCTGTGAGCTGAATCTCATCGCCATAAAAAACACCTAGGATTGGTTGACCTTCCAAATCATGTAGCAGATAGGTTATCGGCCTCGTTTATTGTATTTTAACAATTTTGAACAGTTCTGTACTCCCGTTTGGATGAAATCCTCGGTTAAATACTGCTTTATATTTTGATATACGTACAATCTGGCCAACCCTGTACAACTTCTTGTGACTTTTAAAGGCACTGTCAGCGGTGTAAAGTTTTATTATTTCCGGGCATTTTTCCGCTTCCATAAGTGTCATGTTAATAGCCCGATGTGGTGTATAATTGTATTCTTCCATAACCTTAGGCAAAATATTCAACCATCTATGACTGCCTTGCAAGTAAAATCTTCTGTACAACTTGTTTTTGATTGTTCTGATCAACCGTTCAGCCATACTAGCTTTAATTGCGGAATACGTAGAATAATGGTTTACCATATGTTTTTGCATAAGATTTTTAAACCAGCGGTTGTAGTACTCTTTCCCAAAATCCGTTTGTAGATTGATTTTTGTGTTAATTTTTCCATGCAACATTTTATACAATATTTTTTTCATAACATTTGAAACTTCTGATTCAGTTTTATTTTTTAAAGGCTCTGCTAAAGCATATTTTGTGATAAAGTCCATCGCTATTAGAATACATCTGTACCCATTGTTCACACGAGAGTAAGGCTGTTTTTTGCACAAGTCCGACTGTATAAGATCGCGTTTCACATGTTTCAGACTTGTGCAGAGCTAAAAAATTTTTCTTGCAGGCTTAAATAATTGCTTAACGTTGACTTCTTTATTCATTTTTGCGTAACACCAATACTGAACTAATAGAGCTATCATTATCTAGTTGTATCTTTGGCATAAGCTGACGCTTTGGTTTGTAGTATTTGTTTTTTATAGCTACCAGTGCCGACTTGTGAATCGATGATATTGCGAGACCAAGCGTAGTCGAATTCATAAAAAACTGAACAAATGCTTTTACATTGGATACAATTTTATCACATTTTTCGTCTATATGTTGTCTGGTTGCTGCATCTGATTTTTCAATCGGAGGACTAAGCTGTATGATACGGTGGTTTCTTGCATTGTATACTACAGCTGTACGCTGAACATTCTCTATACTTTTTAACAGTCTGAAAAGGTTTGATTTACAAGGTTAACAGCAAACTTTTTAGAAACCCAATCACTATCGTCTTTAGGCTCCATTACATCAACTAGCCTTCTTTTACGAAAACTAATTGTTTCTTGTCCAGACTTGAATACTATAGTGCTTCTCTGACTAACTAGATCATAATCTTCTTTCGGATCTGATGAATTTACTAATTTTTTTGCTGTATATCGTATCCATCACCATCAGACGTTAGCAGAAATTCTCGATCTGGAGGCCCAAGTCGAATATCGGCATCTTTACGCTCTGAACATCCGAAGCGGTCGACGGGCATTTTAAAACTGTGTAGTCATTTACTAAGCTCACTGTATTATACCTTCTTCTCTCAACTCTTCTATTATGGATACCATTTCGTTAATGTTTTCCTCGCTTGTATTTCCAGCTCGGTTGGATGCGTTCAACAATCTCAACCGATCCACAAGTTCATATACATTGTTCCAGTAGACATATTGCACAGGCTTTGAATTTAAACTTTTCTAAAACCTATTAGGAAAGCCTAAACTTGGTCCCTTAGTCTGTTTTCTTCTCTTCGGCTGTTCTCTTTCGGGGTTCCTCCGAAATTCGGTGATATATTTTTGCACATATTTGTCAAACTTTTTGTTATTTGTTGGGGACTCGCTTAAATCGTGCACTGCAAATGGGTTAAACTTTCTTCCCAAAATCGATACTGATTTGATCATTTCCAAGTAACTCGGTAAATCTCCATGCAAATTGAAATCGCTATTTTCAAGGTTGATGTCTTTAAAGGTTAGCAGATTGTATAAACCTCTCGTACCCGGGTATATCACATTATTTAATGTTATGTCAATGTTTTCCGGATTAATTTCCAATACACTTTTCCACAAACTCTATGTATCGGTTTCGGCATTATGCTTTACTCCAAAAATTGATTGTCAATATTTTCGTCTTCGTCTCTATCTAACACGTCCGCATAGTAAAGATTGAACGGTTCTTCTTGAACGAGTTGCTTAATTTTCTTTGTAGGTCCTTCCATGTCTTCAACTTTAACCTTTGTTGTAGGTATGGGGATTTTTTTGGTGATTGGCTGCAACTGGGAAGCGGTTACTTGCAAGAGATCGATCAATTGTTTATGAGTTTCTTTGAATTATTGCTAGAATGTAGTGTCTCCCTTCTTGTATGCCACAAACTTTTTTTGTACAGCATCTTGAATTAACTGAAGATTACGTTTATTTGCGATAAAATTGTTAACGTCCATCATCGTGAAACTCTGGATGGTAACTAATTTATTTTTTTGAATAATGTCAAATATTTATATACTCATCAAAATTTTTCCTATACCGTCCTTTATCAATATCAAAATCTTTCAATTGTGAAACTATTGAGTTATAAAATTATGTTTTGACTCACCACCACCCCAACACTGCAAGCACATTTCTTTAAATTTTGAATATGTCATGTCACCACTTATATGATCAAGAAAGATATGACGAAGGTTTGTGTCATTCTGTTTCTATAATGCGATTACATTGGCGTTATCTCTGAGTCTATGTTTTAAGGCACTAGTGTAAGTTTGACATAGGTAGAATGAATCTATTGCTTTGTGCCTCCCAAACGAAAAAAACTGCGTGATCTTACTTTGCTCGTTCACTCGTATGTCATCAAAGACAATAATTAAATCTTCTTTAGTATCTCTAGGTTCAATCAAGTCATCGTAATTTTCAAACTCATGATAGCCAATTTCTTCTTTTAATGGTGTAAATACACTTCTTAAAGTTCATACTTTGACTGATATAAACTTTTAGAAAACACATAGACGTTTTGAAATCTAAGACCGTTCTCGTGCAAGATCAAAGATATTAGAGCGTTGGTTTTTCCACAGTTTGAGAGTCCTGCGAATATAGCTCGTATGTTAGACGGGAACAAAGATCCATGTTTACCCATATTACTAGGTGCAGAAACCAAGAATTCGTCAAAGTTCTGCACCGGTATTTTAACTTCTTGTATAGCATCACACATATCTCTCACATTTTCTTGTCTAGGAACACCATTCTTCTTTTGAGGTTTACGGTGATCCAAATGCCTGCTTAACGTTTTTCTGGGTATACCATACAGCCTACTTGCAGAGCTAACACTTATACCATATGTATTTCAGTAATTGCTTTCTCTAACGATTCTTTGGTGTGCATCTTTAAAATATAAGTTTAAACTGATTCAAGTTGAAAATAATACCCTTTATATACCAGCATTACAGGAATGCGCATGGGCAGGGGTGCGCAAGCGCAGGGGTGCGCATGGATAGAGGTGCGCGCACAACGATGCGCATGGGCAGGAGCGTGCCTAGGCGTACACCGGGATGTGTGAGGAACTGCGTTGGATCGTTAAAAATCTTATTAATATTAAAACAACATAGATTGTAAACAATTTTATTAAAAATATATAAACAAAATATTTAATTATGAATAAATCTATTAACAATTTCCGTAAACGGATTATATTCAAACATAGAATCGTGTATAATTAAAGCATAAGCCTTCATCGACAGTTCAAAATTTCTTGATGCTTCTAATTCCATTCTTACATCAACCGTTGCGTCCTTGATGCTTTCAAATTGATGACAACAGTCGATTACAAAGACAGGTGATTCCTTAAACATACTATAGTCCATTAAACATTTATTCGATGATTTGTTTGGATAGTATTTTTCCATAAAAGATGCATAAGACAGGTACGCAGGCAAGTAGTCGTTCTGCTCGAAATCCAAATTTAATCGATCTTGAGGAAACGCCTGAGAGTTTAGAGACACTTTGACATTGGTTATATTGGCATTCGTAAAGCTTGTAGTATTTTCTTCTTTCTTGTCATATTTTCCATTTTGCAACGCCAGTAATATCCACAGAGCCTTCTCTGTTTCATTCGATACTTTAATTCTCCACACTGGCAACTTTGATTGTGTTAGAGACGGTTATTCGTGTAGTTCCCATTTACTGAATGCGGCCATTATAGATGATTGATTTTGCATTTCCGAAAGCATCGAAGCCTTGGTGAAGTCACTTAATGTTATATGCGGAACCTCTCGTGAAATACGTTGTATTTTGAACGTTACTGTATTTCGAATCGACTTGTAACAATTTACGTTCGACTTAGATCTGATTAATATCAGCTCTTGAGACATGTTGACGATAGTTTTCTTGTAATCTTCGAAAAACCTAAAAATGGTTTTTAGCGGTATAGCACAACTAAACCGTCCGTCTTGGAATAAGGTATCGGGTTTCCAGCCGGTGTGTGTGATGGACTTTGTTTCACATTCTTTCATGGATACAAGTCCCTTAGTGATTCGAGTAATCCCCGGAATTCGACAGACATTTATTATTTGATTATTACCCAATATGTATTGAATTTCCTCAAACAGAAAGTAGGGGGCAATTCTAGTAAACTCGTAAGCTTTAGGGTCCGGTTCTGCTGCTTTAATCGGATCTACAGTTGTTGTTGCTTTTCTTAATATTTCCGTGCGCTTATAGGTACCCCTTATTAATATGAAACTTTCATGGGGGTATGTGATATTATCACTGCTCTGAACTTCAATTGAAATCCGATCGTTGTTTTTTTGCATTCAATGTAAAGGGAAGATATGTATAATAATCTTCTTTTATTATGGTTTTGTTTAATTTATAACTTCCCAACACATCCAATTTGGGAATGTCCGCATATTTACGCCTTCCAAGTTTGACGTTTTCATCACCGTGGAGATCTAAGCTGCGCTTATTCTTGCCACCCATCATTTATAACTTTTAATCCTAAGGATTTTAAAAATCGTATTTCTTCTGCTGTAGGTTTCTGGATAACTTGACACTTTGAAGTCGTATTCACTACTGGTCGTCTGGGGGTGTGGTATCGTGTCTTATATACAAAATCGATGGGCATTTTCAGTTGCTTTTTATTTCCAGTCTAACAGAGGTGTATGTTTCCGGTGAAAAGTTTACCAGTTCACCCAAATGATCAACCAATCTGATTGTAATATTATCAATTTCTGTCACGCTCAGTAGATAATTTTGTAGCAATTTTATTTTCTACCTAAATATGTCCGTATAACTAATCCTTTTATTTAATAATAAATAATATAATGCATTATAATGCTATACAATCCATTTAATTAAATATCATCTATTGTCCAATAAAGTACTAGCATTTAGTTCTAATTAAAAATTAATTTCTACGGTGACAAGATAAAAGCTCCTATTTAGTATCCTTCCTAGAGCCCCATCTATTCGGAAATTACGAAGTAACGTTGTTACCAGGCAGCAACTCGCTTGACGACACTTCTAACACAGCTGTGGTGAAAGCAGGTCGAATTGTTCTTAGGAACAATGTTTTTTGGCTGTTTGTCGTGTTGGAAGCACGTTCGTATGAAGTTTAATAAGAGAATGTCATCTCCGAGAGGTATTTTAGATGGTCCATTTTTGTTGGAACAGCTCGTGGATGACAAGAAGTCGTTTGGTTAAAGAATCGTTAGGAACAGTAAGTAAATTTGTGTCTGTAACGATGTTAATTAAAAATTTTCAGTGCAACTAAAGATATAATGCATCCTTATGTATATAATACAATTTAAAATATAATGCAACGTAATTTATAAAGCCATTTTTATGAATGGTATTCAATCTAAATTATAGAAAACAATTTTATTCATATATAACATGGAAACTCATATATAAAGTATTCTGTTTAATTACAAACAACATTCGATCTTTCTCGTGGTTTGAATTACTCCTGGAGCATCTTTAAATTAACACGCAGATAATGGAGGCCGAGTAATGTGATTTTCAGTGTGCAGCACATTTATTCGTTTAAATTGGAAGATTCCGTAGTTTAATGCTGACGTAAGCTCCCAAGCAGGTATTTTGGTGCAAATCGGAGATTGGTATGTACAAAAAATTGTGTTCGTATGTTATTTGAACTATCGACGTAGTAACGAGATAAATTTTTGTTTAATCAAGTTGTGTAAAATTCTAAATAGGTCAAGGACAGACCACAATTATATTTTTCGATGTTATGCGATAGGAATCTGTAACTTGTTCTTACCTCATTCTTTGATTAATTCAATGAAACATCAGAAGATGTCATTACGTGTTAGAGAAAAGGAATTCTTACAATTATAAGCACTTAAAAATTAAATTTCTATATTTGATATTTCATGAATACTTAATTGAAATTATCCACTGTAAAATTGAGGTAGATCTACCCTAATTAACTTTTTGTTATAAATGAGCAATTTTATGCTTTGTCAATTTGTTAAATAAAACCACATTTAATGATATTTGGTACTGATCTTATCCAGTGCCTTCAGTAAATAATGTTTCACAATTTAAATTTATCAATATATTGAAACGTATTATTCAAAGGCCTACTAAAACACTACTTTATTAACACCATACTTCAAGTTAGGTGTCTGCAAAACGAAATCTTCCGACGTAACTAGGGGTCTATTCCTTGGGTAGAGCTATGAGCAATGGGGGGGTAAGTCGAAATCTGTAGGGGGTCACACTCAAACTAAAACAAACAGGCGCCACCAAGTCCAGATTGATTTATATTAATGGCATAGCAAATTTCTAGGGCGGACTTGGAGACCCAAAGAAAAAAAGATCGCCTTCGCTAACATACAAACTTGTCTTAACAGAATAAGACACTGCTCCTGTAAGAAAGAATATAGTTAGGTTACCTAAAAAAAATGGGAACACTATTTGCGTCCCTCAAGTATATCTAAAATGCATAGAGAATATTTCTTACATAATGGAATCATAAAATTTAACTCTTTCTGTGTTTTGTTTACCAGGTCTGATCAAACCAGATCAGAATAAAAAAATTTAAATGTAGATAATTAATTTACTAGAAAGAATTTTCTTTGTTTCAGTAAATAAAATTTCATGATAATTAAATAAAATAAATATGTGATATTCTTGCAAAATTGTTGTAAGGTTTAACAACTGATCCTTACTCAAATATATAACACTTCAGTGTAACTAACAATATTAAGTTTCTTTATAACCCAACCAGATCTGTGTAGGTCACTTACAAATGAATATATGAAATTTTCTCATTAATTTAACAAAATTAAAATTAGTTTGAAGTTAATAGAATCACCAAGATATTCTCTAATTTTATCAAAAGTGGCAGTACTGTAATGTTAAACATCTGTTAGCCATTATGCAATTGTTGACGGCTTTGTTCAAACAAACAGGTGACGTAATAGCAGCTGTTAATTTACGTTGCAGCCATATGTAGTCACATCTTTACAAAACTAAGTGAAATCAAATTTTGATACTGGGGAAAACCAGCTTAATTACAGGTAAACTGAATAACAATTTTGTACATCTAACAAACAAAACGAAATAATGTACTTTCAGAAGGAAGTACTGAGGAAATTCTTAATTCTATTACGAACCCAAATACCGGCTGTCGTCCTTGGTTGCAATGGAAACAACTTCGCAGAGCGGGTGCCTGCTGTTAAATAGGTTTGTTTTCCATGCTTTATTACAGATGCAAGAGCGAAGCGGATTTCTTACATTGGTTCACGGCATCTTTTATTCACAGCGTACTCCTCCGTTGTCTAATTTTATTTCAAAGTGGTCGTGCGGTTTTCTAATTTATCGTTGCAATTTCTGACGTATTGTTGCTTTTCTAACGTATGGTTGCTTTTTCTAAGGTATGGTTGCTTTTTCTAACGTATGGTTGCTTGCGCTAAATAAATTTTAAATTAGCTAATATGATAACGAATATGCAATATATGGATTAAGTACTAACCGTTACTCAGGAAGTGCTTCACCAAATCAAAGCGACCCGGAGGTCACTCGTCATTCTCTTCGAATGCATCTTCACGCTGCCCTAAACTATCGACGAGTGCGCTCGCCGCGCTCCTGCAAGGTGGGAGGATCATAAGTGTGGTTCTCGAACCTCTCACGCGCGCGCTAGTGGCTTGTGGATTTGCACCGAACTCCGAAACAAATAGACTACTAATCCTAGATATAGCAATACTATAAAAATTTGATTGTTACTTGAATCTTTATATTGGTTAATAAAGGTATTTCAATATTCATGGTACGTTTAATGAGTATGTTCCTTTACTGCTAAAATAAAATTGTTACACTACCCTTTCCTAAAAGAAAAAATTTTTTTAAGAAAAACTCTAAATATAACAAATACAAAAAATTTTTATAACAATACTAGCCTTTCCTACCTTCCTAACTAACTATGCAATTTTATAAATTTATTCAAATGGGGGGGACAAATATTTACAAATGAGTGTGTTGGTAACTACGCGTACCTGACGTCCATCGGGAGACAAAATCGGGGAGTCACAATCGGTAATAATCAAAATTGGGAGGGGGTCAAATTAGAAAGTCAAACACTCCACGGGACAAAAAAAATTCAAATTTACAATATTTCCTGACTTGAGATTCTTACTTCTAACAAGGCTAATATTTCTTACTTCTAACCAAACACTTACAACTTATTTCTAATTTCAAAAAAAAACTTCACTTCCAGGAGCTCATTTAGCTCTATCTACAAAAAAAAGGAATGCTTCCTCATCAAGACAGCATAACTATTCAAAACATTATCACTACACGGTGATAATCAAAAGTAAGACCCTACTAATAGGTCTATATTTAAACACCATCATCACAAAGTGATAATCAAAACAAAGGTGACCTAATCAAAAGGTTACTCATCAAATGCAAATACAAAATATCATCGCTTCATCGTAAAGAGATGATCAAAACAAAGGTAACCCAGCCATAAGGTTACTCACAAAATTCAAATTCAAAAATATTATCATCACAAAGTGATAATCAAAACAAAGGTAACCTAACCAAAAGGTTACTTACAAATCTCAAATACAAAATATCATCACTTCATTGCAAAGGGATGATCAAAACAAAGGTAACCTAACCAAAAGGTTACTTACAAATCTCAAATACAAAATATCATCACTTCATCGCAAAGGGATGATCAAAACAAAGGTAACCTAACCATAAGGTTACTCAACAAATTTAAATACAAAACATTATCACTTTATCGCAAAGAGATAATCAAAACTAAGGTAACCTAACCATGAGGTTACTTATCAAATGCAAGTACAAAACTGGGCCAGTCAGGGCTGTACTATCCTACACCCTACTGAATATCCTATCACTAATTTCTAACAAACAACTGATCTCATTAGTGATGGACCAAACGGTGAGACTCACCAAACCAACTTTGACCTTATCAAATCAAAGAACTTCTAATGGTCAAAAGGAACAAGGGAAAGAATAATCTAATATTCTCTCTACCTGGATATGTAGAAATCAGGACCAATAATCAAATAGCCCATCTACTTCTACATAGTAAGGATATCTGTCAAAGACATCCTCCAAAAACATCTCTGATCAACGCGCGAGCAAAATGTCCAGCGTGCACACTAAGGCACACCTCAAACCTACAAAACTTACAAAATCTCAAACCACTTACTTCACTTCTCAAACAAAATACTCAATATTAGTGGACCGACACTAAATCAGAACAAAACAAAACAAAACGAACCACTACGTCATTACTTAATATCAACGAGATGATCGGATCTGAATTAATCGTCAGGATCATCATTTTCATTTGGATATGATGCATCAACTGGTTTCAAGTCCTTTACGTGCCATTTCCCTGCTTTTGTCCCATCTTCGTTCTCTAACTCATATACTAAATTGGAATGTTTTTCCGAACTTTACTCATAACGAACTTAGGGGCTAACTTAGCTGAAAATTTATCACTCGCACTCGAGAGGACCTTATTAGCTCTCCAAACACTTTCTCCGACTCGGAATGAAATGTCTCTTCTCCTAAGATTGTAGCGTTTACTTGAACGTTGGTAAGCTACATGCATATTTTCACGGACATTTCCAAAATATCAAACAAAGGTTGACGATCCAAAACATAAGAAGGTCTACTACTGGAGACAACATCAACATCTTCACCCGGTATAAAATTATCATTATAAGCTTTTCCACTTAAAGGTACTTGACGACCAAAACTAAAAAATTTGGCGAATAGTTGGTGGACTCATGTTTTGCTGAGTTGATTGCGTATTGGATCTTTGATATCTCCATATCCCACGTATCATGTTCTTCTACGTATGAACGGATTGCTGTACCAACTGTCTTATTGATTCTTTCCACAAAATTGCATTGAGGAGCATAAACAGCATTATACCAAATCTTTTGAATTTCGTACCTTGCACACAAAGCTTTAAAAATACGTCCAATTAATTGTGGACCATTATCACAAATGACAAACTGTGGTACTCCGTAGACAAGAAATACTTTTTCCTCCAAAAATTTCTCGATCAAATGTGCCGTGGCACTACGCAAAGGTTGCAAAATCGAATATTTCGAAAACCAATCACCAACAACTAAAAGTCATTTACCTGCTTATGAGTCATTAATAAAAAAACTAATCATGACAATAGCTAACAAAAAAAATCAGTGTTCAGGTACACTCTCATCCTACTACCAATTGAACTGTCGAAACAACTATAAAGCTTCACAACGCCTAAATATGCTAGAGTGACAAACCCTCTACGAGTCTCACCTAGACTAACAATACCAAAATTTACATCAAATCAAAAAGGATGCAAAAAAAATTCTAGAGCGCCTAACTCACCTCGAGTCTCGTCTAGACTTACGCAATGCCGAGCGACCAACCCTTCCTGAGTCTCGTCTGGACTGACATACTGCTGAGCGACCAACCACGACGACAAGTTCCGCCTAGACTAAATTGCGTTGCAATGCTGATCTAAACAAAATCTGCTAACAAAATCAAAACGTGCTTATGCACAAAGAGCAATTCTCAAACGACACAACGACAGCTCACTCCAATGTACCTTCAAAATAGAATCTCTAGCCTTATCATCAAATTTCGACAAAGATGTTCTTTATTGACTCAAACAAATCAAACAACAGGCTTATCAGCTTCTTTGGCTGACAGTCTTCCTAAAATTTTCCTCAAAACTGGTTTCTCACTCACTACTCCCGTTCTTCTTTAAGCAGACAAACAATTCGGAATATCCGACATGATTACAAAAGCCTAATGGAATCAAACTGAAAGATCTAAATGATCTGAACCTTACAAAAGTGATCAAAACAAATTCGTACTGCTAAAGGTAAAAATCAAGAGGTGTTTTTGGTAAAATAATTTTTGCCAAAACAATATCAAAAAAAATTATATTGGGTCAAAATAGAATGAAAGTTAAAAATAAATTTAACTAAGTTAATTAATTGATTGACTGTGGTTTAACGTTACAACCAATCTTTTATCAAAAGCGAACAAACAAATCTAAATGTCAAATAGACTTTAAGCAAACAAATTTCGACGCAAAATAATTTTTGGACAAATAGATTTCAAAGCAAAATAAATTTTGAGCTAACAAATTTCGAAGCAAATTACTTTTCGAACAAACTAATTTCGAAGTAAAACAATTTTTGAACAAACAAATTTCGAAGCAAAATAAATTTTGAACAAACAAATTCGAAGCTAAATCAATCCCGAACAAACAAATTTGGAAGCAAAAATAAATTTTGAACAGACAATTTCAAAGTAAAATTATTTTTGAACAAACAAGTTTCAGAGTAAAAATAATTTTTAAACGAACGAATCTCGAAGTAAAATTAATTTTGAATAAACAAATTTCGAGGTAAATCAAATTATGAACAAACAAATTTCGAGCTAAATTAAATTATGAACGAACGAATTTCGACGAATCACTCGTTGAATAAACAAATTTCGACGCCCCTAGCGTTGAACAAACAAATTTCGACGCCCCAAACGTTGCCGGCGCCAGTGAAACGTATTATTCAAAGGCCTACTAAAACACTACTTGATTAACACCATCATTCAAGTTAGGTGTCTGCAAAACGAAATCTTCCGACGTAACTAGGGTCTATTCCTTGGGTAGAGCTATGAGCAATGGGGGTAAGTCGAAATCTGTGGGGGTCACACTCAAACTAAAACAAACAGGCGCCACCAAGTCCAGATTGATTTATATTAATGGCATAGCAAGTTTCTAAGGGCGGACGTGGAGACCCAAAAAAAAAAGATCGCCTTCGCTGACATACAAACTTGTCTTAACAGAATAAGACACTGCTTCTGTAAGAAAGAATAATAGTTAAGTCACCTAAAAAAAATGGGAACACTATTTGCGTCCCTCAAGTATATCTAAAATGCATAGAGAATATTTCTTACATAATGGAATCATAAAATTTAACTCTTCCTGTGTTTTGTTTATCAGGTCTGATCAAACCAGATCAGAATAAAAAACTTTAAATGTAGATAATTAATTTACTAGAAAGAATTTTCTTTGTTTCAGTAAATAAAATTTCATGATAATTAAATAAAATAAATATGTGATATTCTTGCAAAATTGTTGTAAGGTTTAACAACTGATCCTTACTCAAATATATAACACTTCAGTGTAACTAACAATATTAAGTTTCTTTATAACCCAACCAGATCTGTGTAGGTCACTTACAAATGAATATATGAAATTTTCTCATTAATTTAACAAAATTAAAATTAGTTTGAAGTTAATAGAATCACCAAGATATTCTCTAATTTTATCAAAAGTGGCAGTACTGTAATGTTAAACATCTGTTAGCCATTATGCAATTGTTGACGGCTTTGTTCAAACAAACAGGTGACGTAATAGCAGCTGTTAATTTACGTTGCAGCCATATGTAGTCACATCTTTACAAAACTAAGTGAAATCAAATTTTGATACTGGGAAAACCAGCTTAATTACAGGTAAACTGAATAACAATTTTGTACATCTAACAAACAAAACGAAATAATGTACTTTCAGAAGGAAGTACTGAGGAAATTCTTAATTCTATTACGAACCCAAATACCGGCTGTCGTCCTTGGTTGCAATGGAAACAACTTCGCAGAGCGGGCCTGCTGTTAAATATGTTTGTTTTCCATGCTTTATTACAGATGCAAGAGCGAAGCGGATTTCTTACATTGGTTCACGGCATCTTTTATTCACAGCGTACTCCTCCGTTGTCTAATTTTATTTCAAAGTGGTCGTGCGGTTTTCTAATTTATCGTTGCAATTTCTGACGTATTGTTGCTTTTCTAACGTATGGTTGCTTTTCTAAGGTATGGTTGCTTTTTCTAACGTATGGTTGCTTGCGCTAAATAAATTTTAAATTAGCTAATATGATAACGAATATGCAATATATGGATTAAGTACTAACCGTTACTCAGGAAGTGCTTCACCAAATCAAAGCGACCCGGAGGTCACTCGTCATTCTCTTCGAATGCATCTTCACGCTGCCCTAAACTATCGACGAGTGCGCTCGCCGCGCTCCTGCAAGGTGGGAGGATCATAAGTGTGGTTCTCGAACCTCTCACGCGCGCGCTAGTGGCTTGTGGATTTGCACCGAACTCCGAAACAAATAGACTACTAATCCTAGATATAGCAATACTATAAAAATTTGATTGTTACTTGAATCTTTATATTGGTTAATAAAGGTATTTCAATATTCATGGTACGTTTAATGAGTATGTTCCTTTACTCCTAAAAAAAAATGTTACAATATAAAGAAAGAAAGATATTTTGTATAAAAGCACATTATTGAATACCAGAAGAATAGATTCTTATTTTCGGACTAAAGACTATTTTTTATTTAGGATGAATGAAAGATGATTCCAATTGAATTTAATTATTTTTGAGTATGAATGCACAAACGGTGCTATTCTTTGTTTAATCTGTTCACAGGTGCTGCAGAGGATTACTAAGGTCAAGGTCGAGCCATAAGGTAAGAAATTTCAGAGATTATGTGGTCTTTAAAAATTTGTATAGCGGCTATAGGAGAAAGGTTTCCGCATTAGCCTTGTACAAGGGACTTGAGTCAGGTCTTCTCTGTATAGAAAAATACGGTGGCGCCTTATTCTTATTATTAGTGGTTGCAATTACACCCCGACCCACAGCTCATGTTCCACCCAGAGCATATAGTTCGACTAGCCGCTTTGCCTTTGAGATTTCCTCAACGTTGAGCCATCTTCCATCCGAACTTGCCGTGGGCTCTTTTTAAATATTGGAAATTCTCGTTAAACTAAATCAAAGAAAAAGTAAGGCTATAATATATAACATGATTCGGCTCCTTTTCCAGATTATACCCAGGTGGTACAGACAGACTGAATTCGAATATACTGAGTAAGAAAATTGTTTCTTAACGATCCGGTGGTGATATTGGTTTCTACAAAAATTTTTGATACTGAAATTATGTTCACTTGCTGATCAGCGATATGTACGGTATCTGTAGCCAATTTGCGACTGGTAAAGCCTAAAATGCTACCAATATTGTTTTTACGGTTCGCCCCAAAATCAATCGGTAGACTGCTTCGTATAGAACACTTTAATGTATTCTTGTTTGCACTCAGTTTAAAATATTTTTCAATGTTGTCGTTGATGTCCGGCGTCTGACTGAACCATTTTTTTGAAAATCTTCTGTGTATATGCATTTATTTCTTCTAATTCGTACGACCCAGGTTCAATGGTTATTCTACCATGCTCTGGATCGTTAAAGTATAAAGTGTCGTTTCCTGGATGTATGTTTTGCACAGTGTTACAAGTGTACAACCCCACTAAGCCCATAGCATATTCACCGTCTTGCTTTAATTTGATTGGTGGGTAAATGGATCCCGTCGATATGATATTACCGTATCCGAAGACGCTCACTGTTTTAGCCATTGTCACTGAGAAACTTTAACACTAAATGCCCGCAATTGTAAGTGTTGTAAGTCTGCTCCGGTACACTGTTGTAGTAAATTCTGCAACCTCGAAAATATCTCTTCACTTTTTCCGGCGGTCTCAAGTCTCCCGACACGGCCGACTGCTTGAAAAATAACAGGTGAGCATTTTTCATACAAATTACGCCCTCGTTCGGATGAGAGGCTAAATGGGGGTCCCGTGTGTGAGTGTTGTCACGTACGTTAAAGATCCCTACCTTGCCTGGAACGGCAAGGGTTCGGCAAAATTCTAAATTTCCAGGCAACAAAGAACTCGCCTCCTGGCCAATGTAGTACCTTCTGGTGGAGCATTGGAAATATTAATGCACGGTCTCAAGTCTCCAAACGAATCGTAGTATAACACACTATTTCCACGTTTTCGGTATCCCACCCAATGTGTACCTGATCCTTTTGTGGTATCCAAATTAATCACACCCGACCCGTTGACAAGCGGTCTAATCTTCTGTAACTGATCTCTAGAAGACACGCCGTGAAAATGAGGAATGTTAGATGCGTAGTTCCTTATATTCACGCGGTGAGGGCGCTTCGAGGTAACTTGCTTAGTTTTTTGATACTTTTTTACAAATGCCACGCCTCTGCTTGTATGGCTTCAAAAATAATGCAGTGCCTTTTTTGTATGGTTTTAAAATGAGGCCATTTCCTTTCTTCCCAATGGTAATGGCTTCCATAGATCTATTGTGTCGTTCACTCTCCTTAAGCTGCTCGTAGGCTGTCTTGACATCATTTACTGCTTTAGCTATCCCCGCAGCACCACCTGTTATGACTCCTAGAATGCGTAGTTTTGCGAATATCGGAATCAATGGTAGAAAACCTCGTTTCTGTGGAACGGGTACAATACGCGGGGCTTTAATTTTGCTTCTCCCACCAGCTCCTTTTATGATTTTTTTACCAATTAGAATACCAACGTCTAGTAGCTTTTTCAGGTTGTCAGATCCAACTCGGTCTATTGCAGATCGTATTTTCTTCAAGAATCCACCTTTGAAACTTATTTTCTTCTTTAGGCCCATACCCATTTTTCTCTTCGCTTTCATAGCGTTTGTCACAAACCAAGCTGCAGCTTTCTCACCAAACTTAGCGTTCTTAGACTTAACTCTTCCCCAGGCTTCTTATTCTAAAATTTTATCTGCTCGGTGTCTAGCTGAGAGATCGTCGGGGTACTTGAAGTATGCAATGTCGTGGTCCCTGCACAAGCGATCCAACTCGTTAGCTCCTTGATGACCTTTTGCTAAGCGCTCTTTCAACTTTGTACCAGGACCGCAGTACTGATAACCCGGAATATGCAGCTCAAACGGTAAACTATTTATAGCGCTGTTGATTAAACTCTGCCCAGAACATATAATCAAGTGTTTACTCAAAAAATCTCAAACTATACTAAATAAATATACAACGATGAGTCATTTATACTTTTTCAATTTAGCTTCAAAAAAATTTACACTATATTATAGTTCCACAAACTACTTAAACAATATATTTACAATAACAATATATTTACACCCCATTCGGTTTGAAACAAATATCGACTACGATCCTTTGCAATTACTCGCAAACTTAGTACTAGACGGTTACACATTAACTACAACTGTTTATAATTGCTCACAACTGTCTTTTATAAAATACCCCCTTCTAGTTATCACCATAACCGGAATCTTCAGAATTCCGCAAATTTAAACGTCTAAACATTTCCACCAATGTTCTTGTACGTGTCACGTCTTGCCAAAAACATCTGGAAAACGTATAACCAGCTCCAAAGCATTTAGTGCACTTTGATTCAATTCGTTGTAGAATAAAATATTACCAATTCGGACTTCACCTTCAACCAAGATTTTAATTCGTTTCTCTCCTTCAGTCAGAGTAGTAAACCGATGGCCATCGTTTAAATTAGAATTAGCAACAAACCCTACCAATTCGCTGTATAATGCCGGAAAGTCACTTTTCAACTGCTTAAACTGATACTCAAACAGCTCTCGCATGTGGAATAGTTTACGGCACTCTAATTCGTTTATAACTATCGAGCTATTACTCATTACTATTTTTAACTGAAACGTTTAGTCCTCAGTTGATCCAGACATTGGTGGTAGACTGATAAAAAACGAACCTCCTAGTTGTATGTGTAGATTTTCCATTTCGGGTGCATCATTTAATCGACTGCTTAGCACGTGAGGAGAAAATAAGTTAATTTGAAATTACATTTGAAAATTAGTAAAGGCTATCCAATTTTCGAATATCAATTGCAGAGCATGGTTGATACAATATTTCTTGCTACACACCAATCGTAATGCAGGTTTTATTGTCTGGTTTATAACAAACCCAATTTCCACATCTTGAGGGTGTTTACCCAATTAATTTAAACTATACGAAAACTTATTAATCAGATTTTCGGTATACAAAACTTGTGCATTATTAAAATCTACAGACTCCATTGCTTCACACTGCTATCACCGAGATGACTAAGAAAGGATCCTATGCAGATCATGCTTTTAAATGTTTCAGGCTTGTTGTTGCGCATGCGTAAATTGTACACGAGTGGCTTAGAATGTGTGAGCGAAAAGTTAATTGGTTTCACGGATGTGACTAGACTGGTTTGAAATGTAGTTCAAGGCTAAAACAACGTCGGGTTTCTCCTAATTTAAAAGTGAACTACCTAATTATGCCAATTGTGTATAAAAGCACCGTGCGATGCAATATAATCCAGTTTCTGTTTAGTCTTTGGCTAGTTAACAAGCGTTTTAATTATTTACAGTGAAATGCCTTCATCACCCGCTCGAACTTTAACAGTGATTTAGTGCAGGTGAGAATTTGGTTATCATACAGATGGATAGGGTAAAGGTCACTTACAACAAGCTTATATATGCAGGTTTTTCTATTCTAGATATTTCAAAAACCCTTATGTATGATTTCCATTATGGTACCATGAAACATTTGCATGGATCCAAACTCTCACTACTTTACACAGACACTGAGACTTTAGTGTATAGTGTGCAGACAGAAAACTTGTATAGTGACATTAACGCAAACATTAACAATTTTGACACGAGCGATTACCCCGAAGATAATAAACACAAAATACCACTTTTGAACAAAAATATTCCCAGCAAGTTTAAGGATGAATTCAACGGCGACTTGGTTCTAGAGTTTGTTGGGACTAGGGCCAAGTCGTTTTGCATCAATAGTGAGAAGGACGTGATTAAAAAGATCAAGGGGGTATCGCGTGGTGAGGTGAAGGTTATTAGTTTAGATAGTTTTAAGAACATTGTGATTAATAATAGAGATGCCCTTATGCATACCATGGTGTGTATCCGGAATAAAAAACACAATTTATATACCCAATTAATCAATACAGTTAGTTTATCGGGTGAAGATGACAAGCGTTACGTCATCCCCGAAAGCATATCAACCTAGGCATGGGGTCATAAAGATATAAGACAGTTGCTGTATTTTATTATGTATGTTTATAGTAGTGAGTAAGTTATAAGACATACCCACCACCCCCATCCTTAATAATTCCTTCGCTCCCGACGGTGTCGCTGGACGGTAAAATATCTTGTTAGATTAACGACAATATGTCTTATTGCCGAAAATACGTTTTCTCTATTTTTAAACTGCACATTAATCTCTTTTTTGTTATAGGTCTTTTTAAACAACACATTAATCTCGTTTTTGTTACAGGTTACTTTCAACTGCTTGGATTCGTCTACACGGAGAAAATAAAATAATGTTATACTTTGTAAGAATTGTATTCTATTAGTTTATTAAACTGTAAATCGGATAAAATAAATTATTAAACTTTTGTGTGTTTAATTTTTTTGTGTTAATACCTCTAGGTGTTTGGTTAAAGCATATGTCTTGGGTAGCGAAAAAAAAGGTTTTAAAATGGAGTTAAATATAGATGAGTAAAAATTTAGAGGCTTGGACCTCTAAAAGTGTAACTTTGTAAAGGATGAGCGTATTTAAAATCTATTTACAGATTTGGATTCCCTAGAAAATCTAATATTAATTGATACCAAACAAGATTTATTTATCTCGCAGATGAAAATGACTAGTCGAAAAAAAGTATTTGGTCCAGAAGGAGTGAGGAAATGAGTATGCTGGAGGAAAAGAGGGCCTGATTCGTCATTAAACCATCTACTTGCTGCCATACACTATTCACCGACACCGATAGACTAATCTGTAAGATTCTAAACCACGAGCCATATGAAACCATAAAGCGAGATTCTTGGCAATATTTTGGCACATCAGACTACTCTTAAAACAAATAACAGGTTCTTACTCATTGACTTCCACTAATAAAAGTAACCAACTGTTAGAATTCATTAAGGCGTCATTTTTTAATATTGTAATTAAATGCACAGCCTTTTAAACTTCCACTCCAAAGTCTTAATACTTTATTGATGTTATTAGCTGTAATATTACAAATGAACTAAGTAACCCTATGAGCTGCACATCTAGTTCCAAGAATAAAAATGAAATGCATAATTCTTCATATGTAGACAATGGACTGTTTGTTTGGTTTATAGTTACAGCTTATACCTAATCGATTTAGTAGTAGCTAACTATAATTGTTATACGATTGCAAACGTGTTTGCATGCGTTTTTTCTAAAGAAAAATAATTTGTGTAAACGAATGTTTAAGTGGTATTTTTGCAAAAAATAGTGGAGAAAATGGGGTTACGGTGAACAAGACCTGTATTGTTTATGTATTTGACCAAAACCCTCTGTAAGTTGAAATATAATATAGTGTTTTTATACACACTTATTCATTCCTCTAATTTCCTAGTATTTTAAACAATAATATAAGTTTCGATACTTCAGACTATCCTGCCAACAACAATTATGGAATTCCGCTAGTTACCAAAAAATCATTGGGGATGATGAAGAATAAAAATAATGGGCGAGTTATGGCAGATTTTATTGGCTTACAATCAAAGATGTATTGAAGCATATTTTTTGTTTTTTTTATATGGCTGGCCCCACGCATATTTTTTATACGTTGCGGCGCTAGTGATACGATGGGCGCCAGTGGACAAATATCTTCCGACAAAGCTAGGGGTCTATTCCTGGGTAGAGCAATAAGAAGTGTGGGGGGGGGAGTCGAATTCTGTTTGCAAACCTAAGTTAAGCTAAATCAAATAGGCGCCACTATGTCCTGAGATAAATACGATTATTGCAAAGCACAGTTCCAAGGGCGGACGTGGAGACCCAAAGAAAAAATGATCGCCTTCGTTAACAAAAACCTGTCTTAACAAAATAAGACGCAGCTCCTGTAAGAAATTGTAATGGTTAAATAAATAAAAAAG
The DNA here is from genome assembly GCA_036346225.1 of Platerodrilus igneus. NCBI lineage: Eukaryota > Metazoa > Arthropoda > Insecta > Coleoptera > Lycidae > Platerodrilus > Platerodrilus igneus. Next base: position 622,067 of record JARFIW010001241.1, read on the forward strand.
TGGAACATCATTTGTGTCCTACAAAAATATATAAAGAAATAATAAAAAAGTATTCCCAATATAATATTGGCATCATTTTATTACTCAGAAAGGTTTTAGCTTTATGTAATTAGATTTGATCGCACTTGATCAAAATAAAAAGTATTCAATTTTGAACTAATTGTTTACTAAAAAAAACTCTTTTAAAATATTGTAACTTGTAACAAAGAAATTTTTCATCATCAACTACATCAAGATTAAACTTTTAACTTTCCTTTTTTTGTCTTTCATTATTATTAATCAAGCAACTTTACTTTAAACATGAACCTGTTGTACAAATTAAAGTAATAATGGTTGACAAGCATAACACAGTAAATTAAATTCTAACCTGGGCAGATCTTTTCAGGTAGATAACAAATTATTAGCTCCTAACAATATCAGAATTTGAGCTTTCAAAATTACGTATTATAATCTAAGTCATAAAGCTGATCACAAAAATAGGCATGTTTATTTAAATTGCATTACAGCTGCTCAAAGCATTTGCTTTTAAGGCAACATCTGTCAGCTGTACAAAGTAGAAAAATATGACGTCGAAAACACCTGTTGAACTTATCGACGGTTTATATGGAACAAAGCATGTTTTTTTCGGAACGCTAATTCAACAAAATTCCGTTTTACAGCTTGTAAAACCAGCTCAACAATTAGTTGAAACTTTTACAGTTTACGTGTACTAAACATAAAAGCAAGTTAATGTGTTCTAAGTTTTGAAACACATGCAAAAAAAATCTTATAGCTAATTACGAACCAAAACTGCAATAGTCGCCTCACAACAAGGCAAGACGGGATCCCCGTTCTTCAAGCAAAGATAACAGCGTTTGCAATTTGAAACGACTCCATCTAAATTAACTTCTATAATTCCTTCCTAGACAAATTTCTTGTTAGGCAAAGTTTAAATCAATTATTCTTGTAGAGTTATATTTGTTGCGTTCCATTTTGTCGAATCATATCTTGTCGCATTATATTTTATAGTAGTCGTGTTCTCAAGGTTGAATTCTAATTTGTCCCATCCTAAGTTGTCCTACATGTCGCATTCTAAAGGTCGCTGTCCTACGTGTCGCCTTCTGCAGGTCGCGCTAAATAAATTACCTCAAATTACACATAAGGTTGTATGATATATACTTTACCAACCGTTATTCGAAGATATCTTCACCATTGATAATGGATTCGAAGGTTGCCGGCCTCTAGCCAAAAATACATGTTAACAGAGCTGCTGCCCGTGGCCGACTATATCGTAACCAGAGCCGAGCGGTTGCGCCGTCAGGGGGGGAACGAAACAATCAAATAGATATGTACTAGGAACTAGCTTTATGCGACACAGATATCTGAATATAATTAGATCACTAAGGAACGATGCATGCTTAGCGCATTATTCTTGAAATTATATGCAAATAATTATTATTGATAATAAAATTGTTACACTACCCCTTTCCTAAAAAAAAATCTTTTACAACAAAGAAGTATGTAAGTAAAAAAACACAAAAGATTTTTTTTTTATTATACTAACCTTTAATACACTCCTAACTGACATTACAAATATCTACGAAACATCATACTTTCCGAATTAGAATTACTAATTTATTCCACATCCAGAATAACTACGAAACTATGAAAACGAGGGGGACAAATATATACAAATTTGAGTGTGTCGGTAACTACGTGTACCAAACGTCCATAGGGAGACAAAATCGGGGAGTCACAATCGGTATAAGTCGAAATCGAGAGAGGTCAAATTAAAAAATCAAACACTCCACGGGACAAAAAAATTAATCTAAGTTTAAATTTAAAGGAGCCCTTTTACTAGAGCAAGAACTTTCTTACTCCTACCAAGGCTAGTATCTACCAACTATAACTAAACACAATACAAATTATCTAAATTTTCCAAAAATAACAACTCCACTTCCTGGAGCTCAAGCTACTCTATCAACCAAAAAAAGGGACGCTACTATATCAAAACAGCATCACAATTCAAAATATTATCATCTCAAGGTGATAATCAAAACTACAATAATTAACCAACAGGTTACTTACAAAAATCGAATACAAAATATTATCATCACAAAGTGATAATCAAAACTAAGGTAACCAACCAATAGGTCACTTACAAAAATCCGATACAAAATATTATCATCACAAAGTGATAAACAAAACTAAGGAAACCTAACCAACAGGTCACTTACAAAAATCGGATACAAAATATTATCATCAAAAGGTGATAATCAAAACTACAGTAACCTACCAACAGGTCGCTTACAAAAATCGAATACAAAATCGAACCAGCCAGGGCTGAAATCTCTTAAACCCTACTGATTATCCTATCACTAATTTTCTAACATCACCACCTATTAGTGATGGATCAAATGGTGAGGTTCACCGTGCAAACCTCTGACCTTATCAAACAAAAATTACAAAAAGGTCCGAAACAAGGGAAAGAATAAGCCAATATTCTCTCTACCTAAATATGTAGAAATCATGACTAACAACTTATATAGTCAACTTATTTCTACTTTCTAATAATATCTTCTAATAACGCGCGACGAATTTAACTAGTATGTACATTAATGTACACTACAAAACTACTACACAAAATTTTGACTACATGTTTCAATCATCAAACAAAATTTTCAAGCAAAATAAGTTGCAAAAGGACAGTCTCCATTTAGTATTAGTTAAAACTATACTAAATCAAAAATCAGAACAAAACGAAACAAGCAAACGATTGATTTACTTATAATCAAAGAAATGACTAGACTGGAACTAATCGTCAGAATCATCATTTTCATCTGGATCTGATGCTTCAAAGGGTTTCAAGTCCTTAACATGCCATTTTCCGGCTTATGTTCCATCCTCATTCTCTAATTCATATACCAAATTGGAATGTCTTTTACTAATTTTGCACAAAACAAATTTTGGAGCTAATTTGGCGGAGAATTTATCACCAGCACTCGATAACAAAAGGGGGCGAATAATCTGGCTGCGAAAGAAGAGGTGCCATCTACCGGCTTTAAAATCATCAATAAAAAAAACTAATCACAACAATAGCTAACAAAAAAAATATCAGTGTTCGGGTACACTCTCACCCTACTACCAACCGAACTGTCAAAACAACTACATTGCTTCACAACGCCTAAATTTGCTAGAGTGACAAACCCTCTACGAGTCTCACCTAGACTAACAATCCAAAAATTACATCAACTCAAAAAAATTATGAAGCAAAAATTCTAGAGCGACTAACTCACCTCGAGTCTCGTCTAGACTTACGTAATGCTGAGCGACCAACTCTTTCTGAGTCTCGTCTAGACTAACATACTGCTGAGCGACCAATCACGACGACAAGTTCCGCCTAGACTAAATTGCGTTGCAATGCCGATCTAAATAAAAAATTTGCTAACAAAACCAAAAACGTGCTTATGCACAAGAGCAATTCTCAAATGATATGACGACAGCTCAAACCGATGTACCCTTAATAATAGAATTCGTAGCCTTATCGTCAAATTCCGACAAAACGTTCTTTATTGACTCAAGCGAACCAAACACCAGGCTCTTTCACTTCCTTAGCTAATAGTCTTCCTAAAATTTTTCTTTTCTCCAGAACTGGTCTCTCACTCACTACTCCTCTGATTCTCAGTTCATATCCCAGTTCCTCTTTAAGTAAACAAACAATTTGGAATTTCAGACATGATTGTGATAGTCTAATATCTTAATGAAATCAAATTGAGAAGTCTAAATGATTTAAGCCTTACGAAAATTGTAAAACAAATTCGGGCAACTAAAGGTCAAACTCAAAAAGTAAATTTGGTAAAAATAGGTTTTTGCCAAAACAATATCAAATAAAATCTTTATTGGGTCAAAATAGAATTAAAGTTAAAAATAAATTTGACTAAGGTAATTAATTGACTGAAGGAGGGTCAATGTCTCAACTAAACTTATGCCAAAACAAATTTCAAGAACATTAGCAAATTTAAACAAACAAATTTTGAAACTAACAGCAAATTTAAACAACCAAATTTTGAAGCAAAATAAATTTTGAGCAAACAAATTTTGAAACTAAGTAAATTTTGAGCAAACAAATTTCGAAGCAAAATAAATTTGAGCAAACAAATTTAGAAGCCCTACAAATTTTGAGCAAACAAATTTTGAAGCCCCACACGTTGGGCGCTATTGAAGCATTTTTTTTTATATGGCTGGCCCCACGCATACTTTTTATACGTTGCGGCGCTAGTGATACGAATTTTTCTAAATGGGCGCCAGTGGACAAATATCTTCCGACACAGCAAGGGGTCTATTCCTGGGTAGAGCAATAAGAAGTGGGGAGGTAAGTCGAATTCTGTTTGCAAACCTAAGTTAAGCTAAATCAAATAGGCGCCACCATGTCCTGAGAAAATTACGATTATTGCAAAGCACAGTTCTAAGGGCGGACGTGGAGACCCAAAGAAAAAATGATCGCCTTCGTTAACGAAAACCTGTCTTAACAAAATAAGACGCAGCTCCTGTAAGAAATTGTAATGGTTAAATAAATAAAAAAGTGGAACACCATTTGTGTCCTACAAAAATATATAAAGAAATAATAAAAAAGTATTCCCAATATAAGATTGGCATCATTTTATTACTCAGAAAGGTTTTAGCTTTATGTAATTAGATTTGATCGCACTTGATCAAAATAAAAAGTCTTCAATTTTGAACTAATTGTTTACTAAAAAAAACTCTTTTAAAATATTGTAACTTGTAACAAAAAAAATTTTCATCATCAACTACATCAAGATTAAACTTTTAACTTTCCTTTTTTTGTCTTTCATTATTATTAATCAAGCAACTTTACTTTAAACATGAACTTGTTGTACAAATTAAAGTAATAATGGTTGACAAGCATAACACAGTAAATTAAATTCTAACCTGGGCAGATCTTTTCAGGTAGATAACAAATTATTAGCTCCTAACAATATCAGAATTTGAGCTTTCAAAATTACGTATTATAATCTAAGTCATAAAGCTGATCACAAAAATAGGCATGTTTATTTAAATTGCATTACAGCTGCTCAAAGCATTTGCTTTTAAGGCAACATCTGTCAGCTGTACAAAGTAGAAAAATATGACCGTCGAAAACACCTGTTGAACTTATCGACGGTTCATATGTAACAAAGTATGTTTTTTTCAGAACTCTAATTCAACAAAATTCCGTTTTACAGCTTGTAAAACCAGCTCAACAATTAGTTGAAACTTTTACAGTTTACGTGTACTAAACATAAAAGCAAGTTAATGTGTTCTAAGTTTTGAAACACAAGCAAAAAAAATCTTATAGCTAATTACGAACCAAAACTGCAATAGTCGCCTCACAACAAGGCAAGACGGGATCCCCGTTCTTCAAGCAAAGATAACAGCGTTTGCAATTTGAAACGACTCCATCTAAATTAACTTCTATAATTCCTTCCAAGACAAATTTCTTGTTAGGCAAAGTTTAAATCAATTATTCTTGTAGAGTTATATTTGTTGCATTCCACGTTGTCGAATCATATCTTGTCGCATTATATTTTATAGTAGTCGTGTTTTCAAGATTGAATTCTAATTTGTCCCATCCTAAGTTGTCCTACATGTCGCATTCTAAAGGTCGCTGTTTTACGTGTTGCCTTCTGCAGGTCGCGCTAAATAAATCACCTCAAATTACATAAGGTTGTATAATATATACTTTACTAACCGTTATTCGAAGATATCTTCACCATTGATAATGGATTCGAAGGTAGCCGGCCTCTAGCCAAAAATACATGTTAACAGAGCTGCTGCCCGTGGCCGACTATATCGTAACCAGGGCCGAGCGGTCGCGCCGTCAGGGGGGGAACGAAACAATCAAATAGATATGTACTAGGAACTAGCTTTATGCGACACAGATATCTGAATATAATTAGATCACTAAGGAACGATGCATGCTTAGCGCATTATTCTTGAAATTATATGCAAATAATTATTATTGAAAATAAAATTGTTACAGTACCCCTTTCCTAAAAAAAAAAATCTTTTACAACAAAGAAGAATGTAAGTAAAAAGCACAAAAGATTTTTTTGTATTATACTAGCCTTTAATACACTCCTAACTGACATTACAAATATCTACGAAACATCATACTTTCCGAATTAGAATTACTAATATATTCCACATCCAGAATAACTACGAAACTATGAAGACGAGGGGGACAAATATATACAAATTTGAGTGTGTCGGTAATTACGTGTACCAAACGTCCATAGGGAGACAAAATCGGAGAGTCACAATCGGTATAAGTCGAAATTGAGAGAGGTCAAATTAAAAAGTCAAACACTCCACGGGACAAAAAAATTAATCTAAGTTTAAATTTAAAGGAACCCTTTTACTAGAGCAAAAACTTTCTTACTCCTACCAAGGCTAGTATCTACCAACTATAACTAAACACAATACAAATTATCTAAATTTTCCAAAAATAACAACTCCACTTCCTGGAGCTCAAGCAACTCTATCAACCAAAAAAAGGGACGCTACTATATCAAAACAGCATCACAATTCAAAATATTATCATCTCAAGGTGATAATCAAAACTACAATAATTAACCAACAGGTTACTTACAAAAACCGAATACAAAATATTATCATCACAAAGTGATAATCAAAACTAAGGTAACCTAACCAACAGGTTACTTACAAAAATCGAATACAAAATATTATCATCACAAAGTGATAATCAAAACTAAGGTAACCAACCAATAGGTCACTTACAAAAATCCGATACAAAATATTATCATCACAAAGTGATAATCAAAACTAAGGTAACCTAACCAACAGGTCACTTACAAAAATCGAATACAAAATATTATCATCAAAAGGTGATAATCAAAACTACAGTAACCTACCAACAGGTTGCTTACAAAAATCGAATACAAAATCGAACCAGCCAGGGCTGAAATCTCTTAAACCCTACTGATTATCCTATCACTAATTTTCTAACATCACCACCTATTAGTGATGGATCAAATGGTGAGGTTCACCGTGCAAACCTCTGACCTTATCAAACAAAAATTACAGAAAGGTCCGAAACAAGGGAAAGAATAAGCCAATATTTCTCTACCTAAATATGTAGAAATCATGAGTAACAACTTATATAGTCAGCTTATTTCTACTTTCTAATAATATCTTCTAATAACGCGCGACGAAATTAACTAGTATGTACATTAATGTACACTACAAAACTACTACACAAAATTTTGACTACATGTTTCAATCATCAAACAAAATTTTCAAGCAAAATAAGTTGCAAAAATACAGTCTCCATTTAGTATTAGTTAAAACTATACTAAATCAAAAATCAGAACAAAACGAAACAAGCAAACGATTGATTTACTTATAATCAAAGAAATGACTAGACTGGAACTAATCGTCAGAATCATCATTTTCATCTGGATCTGATGCTTCAAAGGGTTTCAAGTCCTTAACATGCCATTTTCCGGCTTATGTTCCATCCTCATTCTCTAATTCATATACCAAATTGGAATGTTTTTTACTAACTTTGCACAAAACAAATTTTGGAGCTAACTTGGCGGAGAATTTATCACCAGCACTCGATAACAAAAGGGGGCGAATAATCTGGCTGCGAAAGAAGAGGTGCCATCTACCGGCTTTAAAATCATCAATAAAAAAAACTAATCACCACGATAGCTAACAAAAAAATATCAGTGTTCAGGTACACTCTCACCCTACTACCAACCGAACTGTCAAAACAACTACATTGCTTCACAACGCCTAAATTTGCTAGAGTGACAAACCCTCTACGAGTCTCACCTAGACTAACAATCCAAAAATTACATCAACTCAAAAAAATTATGAAGCAAAAATTCTAGAGCGACTAACTCACCTCGAGTCTCGTCTAGACTTACGTAATGCTGAGCGACCAACTCTTTCTGAGTCTCGTCTAGACTAACATACTGCTGAGCGACCAATCACGACGACAAGTTCCGCCTAGACTAAATTGCGTTGCAATGCCGATCTAAATAAAAAATTTGCTAACAAAACCAAAAACGTGCTTATGCACAAGAGCAATTCTCAAATGATATGACGACAGCTCAAACCGATGTACCCTTAATAATAGAATTCGTAGCCTTATCGTCAAATTCCGACAAAACGTTCTTTATTGACTCAAACGAACCAAACACCAGGATCTTTCACTTCCTTAGCTAATAGTTTTCCTAAAATTTTTCTTTTCTCCAGAACTGGTCTCACACTCACTACTCCCCTGATTCTCAGTTCATATTCTAGTTCCTCTTTAAGTAAACAAACAATTTGGAATTTCAGACATGATTGTGATAGTCTAATATTTTAATGAAATCAAATTGATAAATCTAAATAATTTAAGCCTTACGAAAATTGTAAAAACAAATTCGGGCAACTAAAGGTCAAAGTCAAAAAGTAAATTTGGTAAAAATAGGTTTTTGCCAAAACAATATCAAATAAAATCTTTATTGGGTCAAAATAAAATTAAAGTTAAAAATAAATTTGACTAAGGTATTTAATTGACTGAAGGAGGGTCAATGTCTCAACTAAACTTATGCCAAAACAAATTTCAAGAACATTAGCAAATTTAAACAAACAAATTTTGAAACTAATAGCAAATTTAAACAACCAAATTTTGAAGCAAACTAAATTTTGAGCAAACAAATTTTGAAACTAAGTAAATTTTGAGCAAACAAATTTCGAAGCAAAATAAATTTGAGCAAACAAATTTCGAAGCCCTACAAATTTTGAGCAAACAAATTTTGAAGCCCCACACGATGGGCGCTATTGAAGCATTTTTTTTTTCGTTAACGAAAACCTGTCTTAACAAAATAAGACGCAGCTCCTGTAAGAAATTGTAATGGATAAATAAATAAAAAAGTGGAACACCATTTGTGTCCTACAAAAATATATAAAGAAATAATAAAAAAGTATTCCCAATATAATATTGGCATCATTTTATTACTCAGAAAGGTTTTAGCTTTATGTAATTAGATTTGATCGCACTTGATCAAAATAAAAAGTCTTCAATTTTGAACTAATTGTTTACTAAAAAAAACTCTTTTAAAATATTGTAACTTGTAACAAAAAAAATTTTCATCATCAACTACATCAAGATTAAACTTTTAACTTTCCTTTTTTTGTCTTTCATTATTATTAATCAAGCAACTTTACTTTAAACATGAACTTGTTGTACAAATTAAAGTAATAATTGTTGGCAAGCATAACACAGTAAATTAAATTCTAACCTGGGCAGATCTTTTCAGGTAGATAACAAATTATTAGCTCCTAACAATATCAGAATTTGAGCTTTCAAAATTACGTATTATAATCTAAGTCATAAAGCTGATCACAAAAATAGGCATGTTTATTTAAATTGCATTACAGCTGCTCAAAGCATTTGCTTTTAAGGCAACATTTGTCAGCTGTACAAAGTAGAAAAATATGACGTCGAAAACACCTGTTGAACTTATCGACGGTTCATATGGAACAAAGCATGTTTTTTTCAGAACGCTAATTCAACAAAATTCCGTTTTACAGCTTGTAAAACCAGCTCAACAATTAGTTGAAACTTTTACAGTTTACGTGTACTAAACATAAAAGCAAGTTAATGTGTTCTAAGTTTTGAAACACACGCAAAAAAAATCTTATAGCTAATTACGAACCAAAACTGCAATAGTCGCCTCACAACAAGGCAAGACGGGATCCCCGTTCTTCAAGCAAAGATAACAGCGTTTGCAATTTGAAACGACTCCATCTAAATTAACTTCTATAATTCCTTCCTAGACAAATTTCTTGTTAGGCAAAGTTTAAATCAATTATTCTTGTAGAGTTATATTTGTTGCGTTCCACGTTGTCGAATCATATCTTGTCGCATTATATTTTATAGTAGTCGTGTTCTCAAGGTTGAATTCTAATTTGGCCCATCCTAAGTTGTCCTACATGTCGCATTCTAAAGTTCGCTGTCCTACGTGTCGCCTTCTGCAGGTCGCGCTAAGTAAATTACCTCAAGTTACATAAGGTTGTATAATATATACTTTACCAACCGTTATTCGAAGATATCTTCACCATTGATAATGGATTCGAAGGTTGCCGCCCTCTAGCCAAAAATACATGTTAACAGAGCTGCTGCCCGTGGCCGACTATATCGTAACCAGGGCCGAGCGGTCGCGCCGTCAGGGGGGGGAACGAAACAATCAAATAGATATGTACTAGGAACAAGCTTTATGCGACACAGATATCTGAATATAATTAGATCACTAAGGAACGATGCATGCTTAGCGCATTATTCTTGAAATTATATGCAAATAATTATTATTGAAAATAAAATTGTTACAGTATGCTATAAGAATTCCTAAGGCAATCGAGGAAGAAGAAGCTGAACTCTTACGAGAAGAGGAGGAATTACCGATGTCCGAGACTTTGGTGTTACAAAGAAGATAAAAGAGATTAAAAGATCAGTGATAAAGAACAGGATTACGTTTTAAGATTATGTAGAATGCATAGAAAATTATAAGAAAATATTTGTAAAACAGGACCTAATCCAAGCATCAGGTTCACACCATTGCTCAGAAGAAGATTGCTCTTAATTCGCACGATGATGAACGCCACTTACTTTCTGGTTTGTATACAACATTATCTGTCGGACATTATTCAATTATGGAACATAAACAATATAATACTATTGCAAATATAGAATACAAATTGAAAATATATTATCCTTAATAAAATTTTATATAGTTTAGTGTTATCCTATTCTTAAAAACTGAATGTAATAGACTCTCCAGTTTGAATGTTGGGCTGAAAAGTAACCTGAATTGACGCACGGATCCTCCTTATGGGGATTTCAATGTTTGATACAAAAATGACCAAAGCAACCTTAAATTTTTATAAAAGAAAATACATGTAAAAATTGCACTTTTAGTCCTAGAACATACCCTGCTTGCCCAATAAGCTTGCACATCTAGTTCCAAGAATAAAAATGAAATGCACAATTTTTTTTTATCTAGACAATGGTGTATAGTTACACCTTATAGCATATCTATCAGTTAGTAGTAGCTAATACCGTAGTTGTCACGCATAAACTCAAACGTGTTGCGTGCGTCTTTTCTAAAGAATAATGAGCTCTGACAACGAAAATTTAAGTGGTATTTGTGTAGAAAATAACGGTGACAGTGAAATTAAAAAAGACAAGACGTGTATTGTTTATGTATTTGATAAAAACCGTCCGTAAGTTAAAATAATTTAACATAGTGTTTTCATTCTTCATCGAATTTCCTAGAATTTTAAACAATAATATAAGTTAATGTACCAATAGGTTATTATGACAGTTATTAAATATATAAAAACTAATTTCAATGATAAACCACTCATACATTATACATCATATATCAATTTAAGCAAAATTATATTGGGCATACCTATTTTTAAACATTTTTTAGTTGTTCTGTACGAATTAAATAATATACAGGGTATCTCAGTTTCAAAGGGATACCATGGATATTTTCGTTATTATTGAAGATATGAAATCTGTCAAATGGACAATTTTGTACAATTTTTAGTGCTGGTTAATAGTCTTCTTTCAGAAATTTACTACCATATCAAGTATTAGAAATATCCATAAAAAACAAAAATATACAATTTCCTTTAATTCTTATTTTAGTGTATCCGTTGGATTTAGAAAAAAAGTGTTTGAAACAAAATATGTGAGATTTATTAATAGTAATATTAAGCCTGCAAAACATTTTTTTATTTTAGTCGTAATCAAATAACCATAGCCAACTTTTTTTTTTATGGCCATTTTGGATTTATCGTTAGTCGGATATAACAAAAATTACAATTCTAGTGATATGAAACACTTTTTTCTGAACTTTAAAAGTATTGTTTAAAATTAATATTTTAAATACTTTATACATAAGAGGTTATGACTAGTGCAACAATAATTGTATTTGGAAGTTGCAGTTGTTGAGAGTTCAGTTAACAAATCAAACAAAAGACAATGTTATTCAGTAAAAGGATTGGATATGTAATTTTGACAAACGGATTTTTGTAAACAACCGTATTTTGCATGTTGTCATTCAATTTTTTAAATATTTTTATATTCAGCTGCCGTCTTTCACAAAAATTTTCGAAATATCGTTCGGCTGCTAGATGACAATTTTTATGGCACGCAATGTAGGCACAAAACATATCATACTGTTCATTAATAGAATACCTCATTCTCATCATGTCGGAAATTTGATAAATTAATAAGTTTTATATTAATTAAGACAAGCTGAACACAAAGACTGTTAAAATACAGTTCAATTAACACAACATTCAATTGTTGTTGTACTAATCATAGCCTACTTAACCAAAATATTTAAAATATTAATTTTGAGCGTTACTTTTAAGTTCCGAATAAAGTGTTGCATATCAATGGCATTGTAACTTTTTGTTATATTTGAGTAAGGAAAATCCAATATGGCGGCTATAAGAAATAAAAAAGTCGACTATTGTTACTTGATGACTAAAATATAAAAAATTATTTTTCAGGCATATTATTACCATTGTCTCACAATTTTTGTTTCAAACATTTTTCTCTATATCCAACAGGATTAAAGCAAATCGTATTTTTTGTTTTTCACGGATATCTATAAAACTTGATGTGGCAGTAGGTTTCCGAAAGAAAATCATTAACCAGCACTAAAAACTGTACAAAATTGTCCGTTTGCCCGATTTTATCTTCAAAAATAACGTAGATACTCATGTTATCCCTTTGAAATTGAGACACCCTGTATACTCCACAATCTTTTTAGTAGAGCAATCATTTAACAGCAAACTCACTTTTACGCTCTTACATAAATTACATTGCTCAAAAAGGAAAAGTCTTTAATATGTGATTTAAAATAATTGTCACAATTTCAAAATTCTTAATTATTCTACAAACCAAAATCCCTAGTTACGGGTGAAGCAATTGTTAGGCTGCTAAATTTTGAATTGTCTAAAAGGGGTAAGAATTTGGAATAAATTTAGAGGTGCAGCTGCTAACTACAGTGTTGTGGTGGTGAGTTCCTGTACAATCAAATTAATAAGCTGGAAAATGTAAAAGGGTGTAGTTGAAATTAAATGCTACATTACCATAAACACTTACTTTGAATGGTTTTATATGTACGGTTTTTATTTATACTCTGAAAGACGAGCTTTCCTAGTGAATCTTAATTACTTAAGCCGCCTGGTACATAGAGTTTCTTTTACAACCAATCTAACCTATGTTCTAAACAAGTACAACAAGCACCCTCTTCTCACTGCATCACCTAATTACACTTCACTACAATTGTCATAAAATTATCCCAGTAAATATATACAAACAAATTTTAAATTACATAAAGAGACTCTACCTTCGATTATTCATAACTTTAGAATAACAACAGAAATATTTCCTTAAGTCGGCAAATTTTTTATTAAAATTTCAATTCCAGTTTTTATAATAAAATATACCTTACATTATAAAACTGAGTCGTACGTTTCCTGATTTCAATGTCTCTCTTAACAAGCTTAATTCACAAACTCCGCCAGAAAAACCAATTAATAAAAAAATAGATTCAGCTTAAGCATGTCGCCTTCGTATTCTGTAACGATTTCCGTCCAGTTACGCTTGAGTTAGCTCTGCTATGAGTAATTTAAATCCAATTTTGTTGCGTTGGAAACAATTTATTCAATTTTCTTCTCTGTTGGTCGAACGGTTTTCGATTTAGAACACGTATACCGCCATTTTTGAATTTTTTTGGCAAATCTCATAGCCCGGTGGATTTCCCTTTGAATTCTTTATCAATGACATGCTTCACATATGCTCTGCTTACCTGCTGATGAGTAATTAATTTTCTTTTGGCGATGACTGTCTAGTTTTAATCTCCAATCACTACGCCTTTAAGGAGTATGTCATTATTTTTTTAGTTATTTATATCAAACTTACACTTGATCACGTATACTACGTGCGTTTTTAGTTTGTTTGATTTTACTATTATCACACCCGAGCGCGTGTGTATGTGTATGTGTATGTGTATGTGTATGTTCTTAACTTTATCTGTGCATGAGATCTTCATCATACGTTTGTAGCACCACATTTCAAAGGTTTCTATGTTATTGCTGTCCGCTTCTCCTACTGTCCAAATTTCACAGCTGTACAATGCTGTGCTCCACACATAGGTTTAAACAATCCTTTCCTTGTTTCTATGTTGGTTGCTTGGTTGTCTTGTTAAATGCAACACGACTTTATTTTTGTTAATTTTCATACTATACCTCTATGTTAGAACGGTTTCCATTTCATTAAGAACTACTTTTAATTTTTCCTTGCTAGATGCTAATGCCGCTATATCGTCTACAAATCTTAGCATATAATTCTTTTGTCCCTGGATAGTAATTCCAAATATCCTCCTGCATTTGACAGTATTCATTGCCTCTTCGATGCACAAGTTAAAAATTAGCGGGGATAGGGCACATCCCTGTCTCACAAATTTCCTTATATTCACTTTTCTACATTCTTGTTCTAATTCTATTACCGCTGTTTACTCTTTGTATAAGCTATGTACTATTTGTCTATCACTATAACTCATTCCAATCTTTCTGAGTGTTTCAAACATTTTTTCCCATTTTGCATTGTCGAATGCTTTTTCCAGATCTACAAACCCTATATACACGCTTTCTCCTTTTTCTATTGTCTTCTCATTATCTTGCTCAGAGCTAAAATAGCCTCCCGTGTTCCCGTTTTGCCTAAACCCAAATTGATCTTCTCCTATTACTTCTTCGGCTTGTTTTTCCATCCGTTTTTGTACAATTCTAGTTAATATTTTTGATATGTATGCTGTCCAACTTATTGTTCAAAACTTTCCACATCTGCGCCTATCTTTTTTGGCGTAGTTACTATGACGTTACGTTTGAAATCTTTGTGTATCTCACCTGTCTCATACATATAGTTTACAAGTTGCAAGTGAGGTTCTGTTATTGCTTGTCCAGCAGCTTTTGGAGTTTTTGCTTGCACCTTATCTATACCTGGTGCATTATTTTTTTTCTAACCTTTTAATGCTAACTCAAACTCATCTCTAAGTATAGAATATCCCAAGTTGTCCTTTTCAATGTCTGATTCGTGTTCTAGTGCGGCTAGCTCCTGTCCTGCATATAAATTTCCTATATATTCTTACCTACTAACCAGTTTCTCTACATTTTCTATTATGATGTCTCCTTCCACGTCCCTTATATTTTTGCTATATCCCTAAAATTCTTTCTAATTAGCTTGTATGCTTCGTCCGTCTTTCCTATTTCGATCTTAGTTTGTACCCCTTTGCACTTTTTCTCAATCCATTGTTCTTTAGCTTCCTGCATTCGCAAATAATTTCCCATTTTATGGCTTTGCATCTCTGTTTTCTTGCTTCATCTGGTCTATTTTTGTATTTTCGTCTTTCTTCTATTAATTTCAGGATATCCTTCGTTATCCATGGTTTCCTACTTTTTTTTGTGTATACCCCAGAATGTCTTTGGCCGCCATGTCTAAGCTAGATTTAATGTTATTCCATTCTGTTTTTACTTCCTTAGTATAAGAAATTTTCCCAATATCTTTCAACAATTCATTTGACCTCTTTTTAAATCTTGCGTGGATATCTTTATCTTTTAGTTTCCGAAAATCAAAGTGTCTCTTTTGGTTCACTTTTTCAAATTTTTAAAATTTACACGCGGCCGCCATAATTCTGCTTCTGTGTAACCTCTACAGTCTTTTACTTGATGTATGCTATTTGATATCTTTCTATATTTCCTGTCTTTTAGCATGATATTGAAATAATATGTTTGTAATGGTTAAATAGTTTTTGTTGCAGAATTCTACCAGCCTATTTCCCCTGTCGTTTCTCGTGCCACTTATTTAAAATCCCCCGTTATTATTAAATTTTCATGTTCTTTTTACGCGTTATAGTATGTCTTCGATTTCAACATTTTCTGAAAACTCTTGATATTACCCCTAAAGAGGTTTAATTTACCTACAGTCTTGACTCGAAACATTAGAACTTTTTACTGTCGTATTCTTCTTTTAAAAATATTACAAATATTACAAATAAACTTAATTAAATTAAGCAGGTAAGCAGATTATGTTCTAGGACAAAAAGTGCAATTTTTACATGTATTTTTTTATAAAAATTTAAGGTTTGTTCTGGTCATTTTTGTACCAAGCATTGAAATCCCCATAAGGAGGATCCGTGCGTCAATTCAGGTTACTTTTCAGCCCAACATCCTGACTGGAGAGTCTATTACATTCAGTTTTTAAGAATAGGATAACACTAAACTATATAAAATTTTATTAAGAATAATATATTTACAATAAATATCCTGTATTCACAATAGTATTGTATTTCTTCATGTTCCATAATTGAATAATGTCCGACAGGTAATGTTGCATAGGAACCAGGAAACAAGTGGCGTTTATCATCGTGCGGACTAAGGGCAATCTTCTCCTGAGCGATGGTGTGAACCTGATGCTTGGATGATTGGATTAGTTTTTGTTTTACAGATATTTCCTTATAATTTTCTGTGTACTCCACATAATCTTGAAACGTAATCCTGTTCTTTATCACTGATCTTTTAATTTCTTTTATCTTCTTTGTAACACCAAAATCTCGGATATCGGGTAATTCCTCCTTTTCTCGTAAGAGTTCAGCTTCTTCTCCCTCGATTGTCTTAAGAATTCCTATAGCATACATCTTTGATCGTAAACCAACAAAATCTGTCATAAGTCCCCCATTATTTTCATCCTTCATCATCCCTAATACTTTTTTGTTAATTAGCGGAATTCCATAATTGTTGTTGGCAGGATAGTCTGAGGTATCGAAACGTTGCTGACAGTCTTGCTTCATAGTTTCATAAGAATCCTGATTTACTATTTTATAGATTAAGCTATCGGTATCCGTGTAAAGAACTCGGCACCTATCTTCAAAGGCTGCGTTCATATATCCATAGTGAAAATCGTAGATTTGTCAATTTAGCTATATCGATGATACACGTACCAACATATATAGGTTCATTAAAATATATTTCAGATATAAGAAGTTCTACTGCCACAAAGTTTTCTTCGCAGATTGTAACATTTTTGAATAACGGGCTGGATATCCTATCTTCGGCTCCATATCTTCTTTCCCAGTTTTGCACAAGTTTCACATTACAATGTTTGTGTATATTCTCCATCGTTTTCCCAAAAACTGCATTATTCATTAGCTTGAACAAGTTCTTCTCAAATTCATTCTTTGCTCTTTTCCGAAGTTCAGTAATGAGATCAATGTAAGATTTTAGCCAGCAGCTTTGTTTAAATTTTAGTACTCGATGAATTGCAGATAATTTAAGTCAATTTTTCAAAGCTGTTTCAGATTTCTATAATGGATCACATATCTTCGTTTAGCATATAGTGTAGCTATTAATTTGGTACTTTGAGTTTTTGATACAGGCGGTTTTCCAGTCTTCGGATCAATGTGCTCCGGACAGAATGGAATGTCTTTATGTAAATCATGAATAGATT
Organism: Platerodrilus igneus; assembly: GCA_036346225.1. NCBI lineage: Eukaryota > Metazoa > Arthropoda > Insecta > Coleoptera > Lycidae > Platerodrilus > Platerodrilus igneus. Next base: position 639,645 of record JARFIW010001241.1, read on the forward strand.
CTGGATACTCCAAATCCACCTCCAAGATATAACCTTCGTTAGCATTATCAGGAACTGATATCACGTGGATGTTGGTGTCCACCCATTCAAATCCTCCATAGGGCAAGGGCTGGCTCATCGCCCATCCATATTGATTATTAACTTTTTAGTACATAAGGTACACATCGGGGTTGAAGGATCATACATTGGTAAATATTTATTATTCGCCGATGCACGCCGTTCCGAACACACTTTACTAAGTCCTCCTCGTATACCCTTTTCAATAAACAAAAGCTGATCAATGTCAGTCAATAACTCAAGTTCCTGCCATGTATGCTTCAACATTCCATCCCAAGTGAACCTTGAAAGGGTGTAATAGTGGACAGGGTCTGGTGCATAAGTTAAATGACAACTTGCACGAAACTTCAAAAACTTCAGCCAATAGCGTCACATCGGTCTTAAAGTATAAGTCAAAATACTGTCCCAGCTTTTGAATATTAAACGCTTCCCACACTTTTGTGCATGCGCATACTGCTTCTTAGTAATTCCTCTACCTTCCAGCATGTTGTAAAACTCTTGTTGACTAGGTAGTGAAGTGTAACCCGGCTTTTCAAACGAATCGATAAAATCATATGGGTATATATCTTTTTTAGTTAGTAATTCAAGCTTCTCTTTTGTCAATCCAGAAAATTCATTTTTTAATAATGGATATTCGTTTAGATATGAAGCCAATGTTTCTAAGGATGAGCTCATAAAGCGGAAGCTATCAATGAATCTATAGCTGACCAAGTTTTCAGTAATATATTTTGTGAAGGAGATATATTTTTCCTTTGTTACTGGTAACACTTCCACACGGCCATCCAAATCAACGGTTATACTTTTAATTATGAAATGGCTGTCATAGTCACTCAAGTTGTGGAAAACTATCGGGATGATATGAAAATCTTGATGCTTGATATTACAACTCTCATGCGCTGGTCCTCTGTAATTGTTGATAGGCACTAAATGATTATGATCATGAACATTTTATCCTCTAAACTGAACGGCTCCTCGCAAATATAACAATGTGTTGCAGTCGTAAATGCAGCTTCTTTATTCTTGTGTAAACGGAGACATATCATAGGGACATAAAAATACCGGTTTAACATCTTCCGCAAACTGATGTAGCTCTGTAGTAAACCACTTCACACAATCTTCACCTCGATATGATCGGTAAAACAATAATGAGCCATCATAGTCACATTTCACATAATATCCAACACTATATGGCACATGTTCTTGGTACTTCTTTTCCTTTCCAGTAGACTTTAGTGTACATTTCAGATCTGCATATATCACGAACGGAACTTTTACTTTGTTTTTGAAATTATTAAAGTGAAGGATCTTGTTTTCAGTAGGCAGTCATTAATATGATTGCACAATTTTTCCTCGGTACTAAAGTAGTGTAGACAGCGATCACAGAAATGCTTTTTGGTCGTTTTAGCACTGAGCTGCGATGAAACCAGCCGACTCAAGTCTTTTATCCACACATAATAGCTGTTGAATGTTTCAGATCCATCGATATGTATAAAGCATTCCATATCTTCATCATAATATTGGTTATGAATCATTAGGAGATTCACATGATTATTTTTCATATTCTCCGATACCAATATAGAAACGGTAGCGAACTTCTGTTTCTTTAATTTTAAGGCGTAGACATTAGTTGATATATTATTTTGCGACTTAAAGTTTTTGATCTGATTAGGAGTCATTGGAAACTGGATTCCTTTTAAGTTCAATTTTGCAGAGTAGTGTGGATATTTCGACACTCTTTCGGGTTGCTGATCAGCTGGATGTAACGCTGCCATTACGGACCACGCGAAGCAAGCTTGGTCGTTATTCTTAACATTGATACATGCATGCTTTTGTTTGATCTCAGGCGGCATCTCAATATACGAAGATCCTCGCAAAGGATTATATTTGTCGATGTTAATCCACAAATTAATTATATTTTTCAAACACCAGCCGCTGTCTCGTTCTTATAACCCTTCTAACTGTGTCACTAATGGTTCCATAACTTTTTCCATAAACCATTTGTCTAGATCGGTGTCTCTAAAGATGGTTGCATTAGATGTAGTTAAATATTTATATTCTTGCATAAGCTTGACACCAGTTGCAATTTCAAACTCCTCACAGAATGTTGTGTTAACTTTTATAGCTTCATCCATTTTCGATGCATTCTGGATTCTTCTTTTGAAAAAACTTTTACAGTCTATTAGAAATATTCCCATATCCTTATGCTTTAGACTGCTTATTAATCCAATCATAATACGTCCTTTAAAGGCCGAAGTGGAATCTTCCCAATGTACTCTACACTTAACAGTTTTTTTAGTTTTAAGTTCTGTCCCGTTTTTCTGGGCTACTTTGAATTGTGAACGCATAGATTTAATGTTCCCCAACGAAGCCAATAGCTTTTGCTTCTCGCCAACGAATTTTGCATTTCCAATCGCAGTGTTTATAAGACGAATTCCCATTTAGCATTCACGAAGACCATTCATATTTATGACATCATCATGTGAAGTCTGCACTAATCCAAGCAGAACAGCTATGTACTGCACTAAATCACCAAAGAAAAACATGTTGCTCATTCAACTTTTTTATTGATTAAAACTTATTCTAAAAAATTTTAAAATATGAATTACTAAAAGCTACGCACCTTTAACAAGAACTGGAATATTAATAGGTATAATCATACAAACTTCTAGACCCGATTGTATACATTTTAAAAATAGATTTGCTCGATGAAAAACTAGAAAAGAACTAACAATCTCTCGGCAGGCAGCGGTTTATTTACCCAAAAACGAGGGGTGTGGGGAAAACGCCCAGAGATAACATAATTATAACTTTGGACCGGTCGTCACCTATACAGTAACTTCTAGAATGTTTACCAAATAAGATCAGAGAAAAATCAACTTGGACTTTGAACCTGTTTTTTTGCAGGCGCATGTATAAATTAACTAACTTGAACTTGAACTCGAGGATTTTTGCATACATGCACCGAAATGTCTAGAATATCTACTTTAAATTCAATAATCGCCTCAATAGTCGCCTCCAAGACGACAAGCCGCTTAGGGTGGTCCTGAGGGGTATCCCGGAGGATATCGACGCCATGGACGTTCGAACGGAACTCGTCGCGTGCGGGCTTCCAGTGCTTGCCTGTGCACGCATGCACAATGAGCGACCCAGACGAGCATTGCCCCTGGTCTTGGTCACCTTGACCAAGTCCACGGAGGCGAAGCGAATCTTCGAGCTCCAGCATGTGCTGCACCTGCGAGTACAGGTGGAGATACCGCACCGACGGTCGAAAGTAGGACAATGCCATCGGTGCCAGCGATTCGGGCATACGCAGTCGAACTGCAAGGTCACGCCTAAGTGCGTCAAGTACGCCGGCGGCCACCTTAGCGGCACCTGCCCCAAAAGCAGGGAAGTTCCTGCGGTGTGCGTCAACTGCTGTGGCGCGCATCCAGCGAACTATAGGGGATGCTCGGCATTCCCGAAGCCAAGGGTGGCCAAGAGGCAAAACGAGACCGCACCAAAAGCACCAGTCAGCGTCCGCCCTGCGAAGTCGACGCCGAGGGCCGCTGCTGTGGGAGTTCACTCCTACGCCAGCGTCGACAACGGCTCGGCTAAGGCCGTTACCCCGTCAGCCAAGAGCCCTGCTCTTGCGCAAGTTGAGGAGACGCCTGCCCAGGCAGCCCAATCCACCCCCAGCGGTAGAGCGTCAGCCAGTGAGACACCGTCCTGTGGAGGTGTGCAATGGGGTTCCATCATCGGACTCCTCGCTGGAATCGACTTCCAGAAGCTGACAGCAATCGCCAGAAAGCTGCTGCCTATAATCGCCAAAGCCAAAAAATTTAGTCATGGGTTTAATTGCCTGCGGCAAGGATCTCAGAGAACTCTTCCATTTTAATGGATAGACGTCGCGGAAATCCAGGAACCCTGCAGATAGCATTCTGGAACGCGCGAGGGCTGATGGGAAAGCGATTTGAGTTGCTGGAGTTTGCGTTGCGACACGACCTAGACGTTGTCCTGGTGAGCGAAACGTTCCTCAGCGCACGAGACGAGCCTAGGCTTCCCAACTACAGGCTGTTCCGGAACAATCGAGATGGCGTCGGAGGAGGCACATCGGCGTACGTCAAGGCAAGCCTTGAGCACTACGTGGTGGACCTGTCAGACTTAAAACGACTTGAAGCGACTGCAGTATACGTTGTACTAGAGGGTCTCGGCCCTCTACGCCTGATCTCGGTTTATAACCGGCCAGGTGGCAAACCGCTTAGCACGCAGGACGTGGACGCGTTGTTGGATGCGAGAGAACCTGTGCTTTTAGCAGGGGACCTCAACTCCAAACATCCGTCCTGGAACAGTCGGGTAGCAAATCGCAACGGACGCATACTTCGACAGTTTGCTGACGGACGTGAAGTCGAGATCTTAGGACCAGCAGAACCCACTCACTACGGCAATAGAGGCAGGCCTGATGTACTAGACGTCGCGATACTATACCCAGTGACGCTGAACACGAAGATCCAGGCCGTCAGCGACCTCAGTTCTGACCACAACCCGGTGCTACTTTATCTCGGAGGAGCGAGCCCCGGTCATCAACGAAACCCCTAGGGTTTCGTGGCCAGCATTTGCCGCCCGTCTAGCGAGGTCGGTCGAAGGGATGTCTAACGACATACCGACGGATGACGCGCTGGAGGCGCAAGTGGACCGCCTCGTGGAGTGCATACAGACCTTGGTCAGTAGAGCCACTTCTATGAGACCGGTAGCGGATAAGAGGGACATCCTCCCTCTGCACATCCGTGACCTCATCCGGGAGAAGAACCGCGCCAGGCGTCAGTGGCAAAGAACCTGGGATCCTGCAAAACGACTCCGGTATAATCGATTGGTCGTCGAAATGCGATTAGCAATTCGGCGGCACCGAAACGAGGCCTGGGAAGCCAGACTGGAAAACTTCTGAGTCGACGACAACTCTCTGTGGAGGATGTCGAAAGTACTGAGGAACAAGACGTCCCCAATACCTCCTATCCATGGCGAAACAGGCTTAGCCTATTCAGTCTCTGAAAAGGCAGAAGTCTTCGCAGACAGCATGGAACGTCAGTTCGAGCCGAACTATGCTCACGCAGACCTTCGGCATATCGAACGGGTTCACCGCAACGTCCGACGGAGGCTAAGGGACGACGATCCTCAGGAACTTGACCCTACCACGGTTGAAGAAGTCAAGGACTTTATCAAGGCCTTAAGGGTCAGAAAGGCTCTTGGACCGGATGGTATCTCCAACCGAGCTCTGAAAGCGCTGCCGGAAATCACCCTCCGGGAGTTAACCGGAATCATCAACGCCATGTTGAGACTCCGCCACTTTCCATCCACGTGGAAGACGGCGGACGTCGTAGCGTTCCGGAAGGCAGGCAAATATGCGACATTTCCACAGAACTACCGGCCCATTAGCTTGCTGTCGGTAGTTGAGAAGATAGCGGAAGCAGTTTTTCTAAGGAGATTCCAGGCGGCGATGCAGGAGCACGACGTTATCCAGGACGAACAGTTTGGGTTCCGTAAGGGCATTCCACCGTTCACCAGATACTGCGAGTGGTGAAGCACATCGTAGAAGACTTCAACTGGCGACAGTCAACCGGCGCAGTATTCCTGGACGTGTCTAAAGCTTTCGACAAGGTCTGACATAACGACCTACTCTACAAGATGTTGGATAGGGGGTTACCACGCGCTCTCGTCCAACTGACAAGATCCTATCTTCACGATAGATGGTTTTGCATCTGGCTGGACGGGGTGCGGTCGACGAGCCGGAGAATCAGGGCTGGGGTACCCCAAGGCTCTCTCCTCTCGCCGGCACTCTTTAGCATCTTCGTGAGCGATCTACCGAAAGCGGCAGACACCAGGATGGCACTATACGCCGACGACACAGCCATTCTAGCCAGGTTCCGTGCTCCGCACCTCATCATGTAGAGACTGCAAACAGCGATGGACGCTCTCGAGGAGTGGCTAAGACTCTGGCGAGTCGAGGTCAATCCAAAAAAGAGCACGGCAGTTTTCTTCTCGAAGCGACGTCACCGACCTGGAGACGATGTCAGAGCGTTTGACCAACCGATACCTTGGCGTTCAGACGTCAAGTATCTAGGGGTGATCCTTGATTCAAAGCTAACCTGGAAAGCTCACATCGAGTATGCGGCAAACAAGGCCAAGGGTGTTATGGCTCAGCTATACCCTTTGACCAATCGCCGAAGTAGGCTGAACGCTTCAAACAAGCTTAGACTCTACCAGGCGATAACCAGACCGACGTTTGCATACGCATCAGCGGTGTGGGGGTAACGCAGCGGAAACGCACAGTCGGAAACTCCAGGTGATCCAGAACAAAGCCCTAAGGGGAGTTTTCGGAGCTCGCTGGTTCATCCAATACGTTCAACTTCACAGAGAGGAAAATCTGCAAACCGTCAAGGAATGGCTCAGGTCGAACGCAGAGAGGTTTTACGGATTTTTAGAAGATCACGAAAACCAGCTCATACGTGCTCTGGGCGCGTATGAAGAAGCCTTATGGCGACGACATAAGCACCCCAGTGCGATGCTCCGGCAATGAAAATTGCTGCGATTCTATCAGACGTCCGAAAGGAATAAACTGCGCGTAACGCCATGTTTTTTCCAATTCGCGGCGGCGGTGAAGGACCTAGTCCAGGTACGCTAGTCACGGGATCTCTATAAACGTCTATAACAAGGGATCTCGAGTCCGACACCAAAGTGGATTTTTAGTGGGTGTGTCCTTGCTGCGGCAAGGAAGAGTCCCACACAGCGGATATGAAATCTTTTACCACTACAACAAAAAAAAACATCAGTCATTCTGTTACAGAAGGTTGAATGAGCAACATGTCTTTTTTTGGTGATTTAGTGCAGTACAGAGCTGCTCTACTTGGATTAGTGCAGACTTCACATGATGATGTTATAATTATGAATGGTCTTCGTGAATGTTGAATGGGAATTCGTAGTATGCGATTGGAAATGCAAAATCCGTTGGCGAAAAGCAAAAGTTACTGGCTTCGTTGGCGAACATTAAATCTATGCGTTCACAATTCAAAGTAGTCCAGAAGAAAGAAGCAGGACTGAAAACTAAAAAAACTGCTAAAAGTAGAGTACATTGGGAAGATTCCATTTCGACTTTTAAAGGACGTATTAGAACTGGATTAATAAGCAACTTCAAACATAAGGATATGGGAAAATTTCTAATAGACTGTAAAAGTCTTTTCAAATAAGAATCCAGAATGCATCGAAAATAGATGAAGCTATAAAAGTTAACACAACATTCTGTGTGGAATTTGAAATTGCAACTGGTGTCAAGCTTATGCAAGAATATAAATATTTAACTACATCTAATGCAATCATCTTCAGAGACACCGATCTACATAAATGGTTTATAGAAAAAGTTATGGAACCATTAGTGACACAGTTAGAAGAGTTCCAAGAACGAGACAGCTGCTGGTGTTTTAAAAATATAATTAATTTGGGGATTAACATCGACTAATATAATCCTCTGCAAGGATCTTCGTATATTGAGCTGCCGCTTGAGATGAAGTGAAGATTGTGTGAAGTGGTTTAGTATAGAGATACGTCAGTTTGCGGAAGATGTTGAAACGGTATTTTTATGTTCCTATAATATGTCTCCGTTGACACAAGAACAAGAAGCTGCATTTACGACTGCAACACATTGTTATATTTGCGAGGAGCCGTTCAGTTTAGAAGATAAAAAAGTTCGTGATCATATTCATTTAGTGCCTATCAACAATTACAGAGCACCAGCGCACGATCGTTGTAATATCAAGTATCAAGATTCTCATATCATCTCGATAGTTTTCCACAACTTGAGTGGTTATGACAGCCATTTTATAATTAAAAGTATAGCCACTGATTTGGATGACCGTGTGGAAGTGTTACCAGTAACAAAGGAAAAATATATAATAATAGCCCAATAAGCTTGCACATCTAGTTCCAAGAATAAAAATGAAATGCACAATTGTTCTAGACAATGGGCTGATAGTGTGGTTTAAAGTTACACGTTAAAGTATACCAATTACTACTAGCTAATCAATCGTAGTTGTCACACCAACTCCAACCTGTTACGTGCGTCTTTTCTATAAAATAATGAATTGTAAAAACGAAAATTTAAGTGGTTTTATAGAAAATAGTGAAAACGATGAACTTCAAGAAGACAAGACCTGTATTGTTTACGTATTTGGTCAAAACCCTCAGTAAGTTAAAATAATTTAATATAGTGTTTGCATACACTCATTTTTCATCGAATTTCCTAGTATTTTAAACAATAATATAAGTTAATACACAAATGGTAATTATTATAAGAGTTAATAAATGTATAAAAATCAATTTCAAGGGTAAACCACTAATACAACATCAACTTAAGCAGAATTATGTTGGGCATACCTATTTTTAAACATTTTTTAGTTGTTTTGTGAAACTTTTGTACGAATTAAATAATATACAGGGTATCTCAGTTTCAAAGGAATAACATGGGTATTTTTGTTATTATTGAAGGTATGAAATCTGTCAAATGGACAATTTTGTACAATTCTTAGTGCTGGTTGATAGTCTTCTTTCAGAAATTTACTGCCATATTAAGTATTACAAATATCCATAAAAAACAAAAATATACGATTTTCTTTAATCCTTATTTAAGTGTATCACTTGGATTTAGAAAAAAATGTTTAAAACAAAAATATGTGAGATTTATTAATAGTAATATTAAGACTGCAAAATAATTTTTTTTTATTTTAGTCGTTATCGAATAACCATAGCCAACTTTTTTATTTTTTATGGCCGTCATTTTGGATTTATCGAGAGTTCAGTTAACAAATCAAACAAAAGACAATGTTATTCAGTGAAAGGATTGGATATGTAATTTTGACAAATGGATTTTTGTAAACAACCGTATTCTTGCATGTTGTCATTCAATTTTTTAAATATTTTTATATTCAGCTGCCGTCTTTCAGAAAAATTTTCGAAATATCGTTCGGCTGCTCGATGACAATTTTTATTGCACGCAATGTAGGCACAAAACATATCATACTGTTCATTAATAGAATACCTCATTCTCATCATGACGGAAATGTGATAAATTAATAAGTTTTATATTAATTAGGACAAGGTAAACACAAAGACTGTTAAAATACAGTTCAATTAACACATTCAATTATTTTTGTACTAATCATAGCCTACTTATGCAGAGTATTTAAAACATTAATTTTGAGCGTTACTTTTAAGTTCTGAATAAAGTGTAACATATCAATGGTATTGTAACTTTTTGTTATATTTGAGTAAGGAAAGTCCAATATGGCGGCTATAAGAAATAAAAAAATCGACTATTGTTGCTTGATGACTAAAATATAAAGAATTATTTTTCAAACATATTATTACCATTGTCTCACAATTTTTGTTTCAAACATTTTTCTCTAAATCCAACAGGATTAAAGCAAATCGTATTTTTTTGTTTTTCACGGATATTTATAAAACTTGATGTGGCAGTAGGTTTCTGAAAGAAGATTATTAACCAGCACTAAAAACTGTACAAAATTGTCCGTTTGCCCGATTTTGTATCTTCAAAAATAACGTTGATACTCATGTTATCCCTTTGAAATTGAGACACCCACAATCTTTTTAGTAGAGCAATCATGTAACAGCAAGCTCACTTTTACGCTCTTACATAAATTACATTGCTCAAAAAGGAAAAGTCTTTAATATGTGATTTAAAATAATTGTCACAATTTCAAAATTCTTAATTATTCTACAAACCAAAATCCCTAGTTACGGGTGAAACAATTGTTAGGCTACTAAATTTTGAATTGTCTAAAAGGGGTAAGAATTTCGCAATAAATTTAGAGGTGCACCTGCTAACTACAGTGTAATGGTGGTGGGTTCCTGTACAATCAAATTACTAAGCTGGAAAATGTAAAAGGGTATAGTTAAAATTAAATGCTACATTACCATAAACACTTACTTTGAATGGTTTTATATGTACGATTTTTATGTATACTCTGAAAGACAAGATTTTCTAGAGAATCCTAATTACTTAAGTACCCTGGTACATAGAGTTTCTTTTACAACCAATCTAACCTATGTTCTAAACAAGTACAACAAGCACCCTCTTTTTACTGCATCACCTAATTTCACTTCACTACAATTGTCATAAAATTATCCCCGTAAATATATACAAACAAATTTTAAATTACATAAAGAGACTCTACCTTCGATTCATCATAACATTAGATAACCAACACAAATATTTCCTTAAATCTTCAAATTTTTTATTAAAATTTCAATTCCAGTTTTTATAATAAAATAAACCTTACATTATAAAACTGGGTCGTACGTTTTCTAATTTCAATGTGTCTCTTAACAAGCTTAATTCACAAACGCCAGCGGAAAAACCAATTAATAAAAAATAGATTCAGCTTAATCATGTCGTCTTCGTATTCTGTAACGATTTCCACCCAGTTACGTTTAAGTTAACTCTGCTGTGGGTAATTTAATTCCAATTATGTTGCGTTGAAATCAATCTATCCAATTTTCTTCTCTGTTGGTCGGACGCTTTTCGATTTAGTACACGTATATCGCTATTTTTGATTTTTTTTGGCTAATCTCGTAGCCCAGTGGGTTTCCCTTTGACTTTATCTATCAACGACATGCTTCACATATGCTCTGCTTACCTGCTCATGAGTAATTAATTTTCTTTTGGCGACGACTGTCTAATCCTCATCCTAATCTCCACTCACTACGGTTTTAGGGAGTATGCCATTATTTTTTTGGTTATTTATATCAAACTTACACTTAATCACGTATACTACGTGCGTTTTCACTTTGTTTGATTTTACTAGTATTGCACCCGAGCGCTTGTGTGTGTGTGTGTGTGTGTGTGTGTGTGTGTGTGTAATATTTGTTGTAGGCTATACCTAGGACATTGGCTCATCCTAGCATGTGCAATCAGAAAACAAATGATAAAAATAAAATGAAATTTACTTGGTGTCAGGAGGTCTTCCTTTAGACTCGCTTGTAACTTCGGGTGACGTCAAAAAGTGGATTCAGGGCAGGGTGAATAGAATTACTTATGGTCCGCTGCATTTTTGACTTGGTGTTTGATATTTGATCGTAGGTTAGGGAGTTAAGATGGCAATATATGAGATTTATTGTTTAAAATCCCTTGTAGAAAATCGTGTAAAGGGAAGGGAGAGTTCGTGACTAGGGATTTTAAATCGGGTAATGGGAAATATGGTTCGAGTTGTATGATTTGATTAAAGTTATTTCGGATTGGAGTAAGGGTGAAGCAATGATACAATAGATGCTCAGAAGTTTTTATGGAATTTAGATGGTTGCATGGACATAACGTAGAGGAGACTAGGTGAAGGGAATATAGTTTGGAGCGAAATTTGTCATGATCAGTTAAGAATTGGATAGTGCTAAGGCTGGAACTTTGTATGTGAGCGGGGATGTCGGTAATAGGGAGGAATATCTGCTGGGTGTATCTGCCGGCGTCGGAGTGCTTGTCAAGAGTGGAAGAGGAAGTTGTAGATACTGGTCTTAAGGTCAAAAGTAGGGATTGTGCGGCGTGTGTCTGGGGATAATGTTTTATCATGGAGGTGGATCAGACGAACAAATATTAAGTTACGGATTTCTAAAGAGGGATTTTTGAAATAGCGTACAGAGCTGTTGAGGAGGTGGTGCGAAAAGCTCGGGAGACATATAAGACGTAGTGACGTATTATCGGGTTCAGGATTCTGCGGAAGTGGGAGGTTGTAACAGGATACCAAGAGTCAACAGCATAGCGGACGATGGGGATGATAATGTTGTTTAGAATTAATCTTCTTGTAGGTTAGGGCTAATTGAGTTGATTTTGGTAAAGACTGTTACATGTTATACGGGATTTATTTGGTTTTAGAACAGATATTTTGGAGGTGGGTATGCATTTTCAGGCAGTTTTCTAAATGGATGTCGAGGTAGGGGATCGATTCATAGAAAGTTAAGGGTGTTCCTAGAATTTTGACAGTAGGATTGTGGCGAGGATCAAAGAAGACTTTTAGAACTAACATTCTAAATTTGATAGGGGAAGTGGGTTACTGGTTAAGGATTGACCAGTGTTTGATGTGTTCAATCAGGATATTTGTAGTGCATTATAATTCAAGACGGGAGTCACTATTGATTAGAAACGTAAAGTCATCTGCATAGGCAAATGGTAGGTGATAGAATAGATCCTGAAAGACAGCCTTGTGATAGGTTCGTAGTAGTGGAAAAGTAGTTTACGCAGAGTAACGTGGTATCTTGTGGGGATGGTAGTGGCTGCGGAACGGTGGAGACTTTGGACAATGGAGTTTGCAAGTAGTGTAGGGTGGGAATCTTGTGGTAAGACAGGTTGGGGTTAGAGATGTGGTTTTTTAGAAATTTCAAGAAACGGAGCCAGTCTGCTTTGTTTGTGTTGTAGGATTTTGTGTGGTGGAATTAGTAGCCATAGTCGGTTCGTAGATTGGATATCCTTAAGGACTGTTTGTATACAGGACAATCGGGACCGGTCATACGATGGTTATAGGGGCGGTTGATACTTTGGCAGTTGGAACAGATTGGTTGTGACGATTTCTGGTTAGGACACGATCTTCAAATGTGGTCTTGAGCACAATATTCACAGGTGGTTGTAAACCGACAAACCTTGGCTGAATGTCCTAATCGTTGGCAGTTATAATACCTTGTTATTGATACTAGATCACAAATTCCGCGGGATTTGTAGCCGATATATGCATGTGATTTTGATGTTAAGATAGTTCGGAGGCTGAGATTGTCTTTGAAGTCGTATCTGGCGGCGTATGGCTACGGATGTTTCGGAAAGGAACTCATTTTCAGGGATGATGTGCTGGAGGGAGTTTTACCGTACACGAATGAAAGGGTGTCTGGAATGCGTATATCATGATCTATATCGAATATGATCAGTTGGGGTTGTCTGGGTTTGGGAACATGAACGGAACAGATTTGTCGGTTAAGGTTTAAATAACGTTGAAAGATTTATCGGTTTGGATGGTTACAGCGATTCTGGAAGGACGGATACTACAAATAAAAGGTCTGGTAGGGATGGTCGCAGGTTTTGTTTTACAATATTGAGGAGCTAGGATGGGATCGTTTCGGTGGAAGTATTCTTTAAGGTACTAACTTTAGGAGGTGATTTGGTAGGTGGTACGTGTTGGATGGTGGTTATGGCAGAAATGTGAGCGTAAGTGTGCGGTAAGTGTGTAGGTGGTTGTTGTGGTGTTACCAGTTGCGTTGTAAATCTCACAGTTCTGGGAAGCGGCAGATGCTAGTAGAGCAATGTCTTCCATTCTCTGGGATGTATTGGGCACTATTGCGATTTATCTTATTGACGTCGCTAAAGACGTATTCGTGGTGGCGGTGGTGAGTGGGACAGCTGATTTCTGAAATGGCATAAGCACCTCTGCAGATGTTGAAAGCGGAGAATATGCCAATAATGTAGAAGTGCTTGGTGTTGGCGTTGCCCTTGGAACATCATTCTTTCATTTATCGGCCATAGCACTTACTGTTGTTGAAATTCTGATGAATTATCTGCACGTGCTGACAATAACGCTTGTTCACTTGTTGATGTTGGTGTGCAGCTGTTTCCAACAGTTGTTATATGGAATATACGTAACCAATTACTGGCCACGTGTTGTTGGTTGCTAGAGGTTCTTACCCGCTTACCCACTTGTAACGGTTGCTTCGAAATTTTTGTGTGTGTTTTTGGTGTAGGTTATTACAATGTCCTGGTACTTGCCACACCTGGAGCACTCCGAAAGTTCGGTACATAAGTAACTGATTTTCACCCTATTTTAATGGTTTAATGCATTATATACACTTTAAATTATTTGCAGACAGTTCTTATTATTAATGATAATCAAATAATATTATGTTCGACGAGAAATTGAACTAATAAATTAAATTACGAGAAGCTCGTAACACGTTTTGCTTGTACGAAAGTCTGAGCAAGTATCACATGTTTATGCCATCCTTTGAGGTTTTCTACAGTGATTTCATTGTAGCAACTTACTTTGTACCTTCTTATATTACTATTGGTCTGGTGACGCCGTCTGTAATATTATCTTCATAAATATTACTTGGGTCATCGACTGGAATAATTCGGGCACATCTGCCGTAGGTATATAATTTTTTTCACGTACAGTTAGTAATCGAGAAACGTATTCCTAAGTCGGAGTTCTTGCAGAGAAAGATTTTGCAAAATCCAATTTACTAAGATATACAATTTAAAAAAACTTATAAAACAAGGATACATATTAAGTTCTCTGAACCAAATGGATATGACTTGTCTGCGTACAGGAGAGCATTCTGCAATACTTAGAACTGATTGTATTACAATGTATAATGGTCACTCACTTTCGAAAGTTCTGGGCTTAAGGTTTTTTAGGATATCTGGGAAAACAGGGAAAATGCATATTTTACACAGAAAGAAGTAGAAGAGGTCGGCAAAATTCTTATGCAAAACTAAAGGGATCGTGTAAATGTTGCTATGTGTCGTAGGCTGAAACAATTATATTGTGGAGCTGAACTTATTGTTGCTGGAATTAAAGAAGTGGCGCATAGAAACAAAATTCCTTATATTTTACACTTTGAAAATCCGAACACGCTGTAGGTATACAATTGTTGGTCACAAAGGAACTACAAGAAGAAAATATAGATCTGGGTTATAAAATAAAAATGATGGTAAATTTTGTGTTGAGATAGAACGAAGTGTAAGACCCTGAATAGTTGCCTGCGTGGAAAGTTCTAGAAAATTTGTACCTATCAGACTTGGCGCAAAAACTAAAACATGTGGATGTAAACAAACTATTGAACAAAAATGTTGAAAATATTAACGAGAAGAATACACATTCCATGTTTTGTGTAGGACGCAACAGACGTTAACTGGAGAATAGAGCACCTACTCAAAATGCACTAACTCAAATACAAAAGACTCATATACATTGTATCAAATACGATATTTTATTGTGCTTGCATGTTTATATGCAAAATGTGTGTATCACTTCTGTTTTTCTCCTACTCAATCCACATACGCGACATGAGTGTTCGTTAATAGAAATACTCGCGGTGAGTGTACAAATTGAACCAAGATGGCATGACAGAAAAGCGATAGTTGGATCAAAATAGTTATTGTGACGTAATGTGGAAGTGGAGGTGGGAGGTGGGATGTGGTAGGTAGGAAGTGAGAATTAAGAAGTAGGAGATTGTGGAAAGTAGAGGCGAGCTGTGGGGGCGTGAAGTGAAAGTTGGAATGGGAGTAGAGATGGAAGTGGTGGGAGAGGTAGGAGTTGGCAGTTGGTGGCAGGTGTGAAGTAAAAGTTGGAAGATAGAAGCTGGGATGTGGTGGGTGGAAGGTGGGCGATGGAAAGTGATAGGTGGGAGTTGAAGAGTAGCGGCGGCGCTGGTTCAGACTGCCCCTATCTTACCTACTCAAAAGAGTGTGGTTTTAAAAAATTTCTCGTTACAAATGATGCTATACTTCTGCATGTTGAAATCTATCCGGTTTCATGTAGTTGCCGGCAATTCATTATTACTAAAGTCGTTTTCAATATTGAAATTGAGGCAGAATATATAAGTAGTGATTTTGACTATGAATCATTTACCTCCACTAACGCTGCAATCTGGACCATACCACTTTCCCCAAAAAAACATAGATTATTTAGTAATGCACCATGATATATATTCAGACTGCGTTACCAAAAAGATACCTTTCCCAAAAGGGAAAGATGACCGAAGTTTCGCGAGTTGTACTTTAAAAGGTGTTTAAGAAAAGGCGAAGAGACTTGTTATGTACAGTTTTAACTCCAGAAAATCTAGTCAGTAATCTACAGAAAATTTCGGTAAATTACTCCCTACATTTGACTTTCTAATGCTTCACCCGAAGGTACTACATTGGCCAGGCAGCAAACTTTCTTTACCTGAAAGTTTTGAATGTGCCGAATCCATGCATTTCCAAAAGGGAAAAGATATTTAGCGTACATGGAAATACTCACACACAGAACCTACATTTTACCTCTCATCTGAACGAGGGCGTATTTTTGTGAAAAGTGCTCACCTAACATCCTTCAAGCGGTGCCTGTCGGGCAATAAACCCGGGGCCTTCTGATTAGAAGCCATACGCGAACTAGCCCCACGGGGGCCCCCTGGTGAAATACTTTGCTAAAATCTTGTTTTGGTAAAGTACCAAAAACCTCGACAGTACTAACAAAAATAGTTGCTGACTAACTCAGTGAGACAGGCAGTGTATTTGAAAAGAGTCCTGCAATGCTATCGTGTGTGAAATATGTCTTAATTAGGAAGTATCTTGGATGCCACATAATCTCGCAGGGTTTGTAGGGAAAAGCCCCAGAATTAATAACAAGAGAGTACCGAAACCTGAGTTCATGTAAGTGATGTTGCCCAAAAGTCCACATGGGAAATCGTTAGGTACACTAATTCCAAAAGCCAACCTAAAATAAACGTTATAATAAGGACAATAATATACCTACTTAAAAACTCCTAACCGAAAGAAAGATTTCTAGAATCAAGTATAAGATGACATGAATTTTAGCCAAGCTTCTAGGCATTTACAGAATGATTTATTACAACAAAACCGGAACTATTACCTTTACATGCGAAAAGCATCAATAAATAGGTCTTTGTATTATTACATCATTATGTTTTCAACTATATTACATAGTTAGGTTTTTATTACAAGTATATTACAAGTACGTTCTGAAAAATAGAATCACGAAATCAGTTCTTAACCTAATAACAAAAGAAACGCATTAGGCGTACCTTTATAAATTTCATGCAATTAATTAAAAATGTGCATTAACGATATTACTAGGTTTTAGTTTCAGAGGTTTTCATAAATGTTTAATGAGTGATTTTTGCATGAAGATAACTCGAACACCACTAAATGTCTTTCTCTATTGTGATTTCGGAACTAGTTCTTGATATGCTTATGATCAACGTAAAATTGTCGATTTGAGAACCAAGGTACACCTAAAATTAAAATCAGCCCAATTGGTAAGGTATTATCCGAACATTCTTGACTACTTGCAGTCAGTTTGATAACTTATTCTTCAAGGTAATTTAACTTACTCAAGTTACATGTTAATTGTTTGGATAGTAAATATGTAGTGCTCTATAAAAAATGGAACTTCCTCTTTTAAAAAATTTAAGATACCTTCGGCAATATTCGAACAGATGAATTAAGAACGCAAATTGAAGTTTCTTTGTATTATTTTTTCTATCTAATATATATGTGAAATTAAGTGACAGAAGGGTTAGCTAGAGCCAAAGAAAGAGACTTTTGTATATTCTGTATCAGCACAAATTGCATATGAACCTTCTTAAATGCCTAGACGATAAGATTATATGCGCTAGCGTAATACATTATTAATCAAAACAAACGAATCATAAAACTGTAATTATTTTGAATACAAAGTATGTTGTTGATCATTTCTAACCTTTAAAGACAGTCATAATAAATTTGACAAACTTAAATATGAACAACATAAGATATAAAAATAATTTTTGTTCAGATCAAAAATGCTTGTAACCTAAAAATTATGTTTCTTAAAGAAAATAATCTAACCCCTATTGGTAGGATTTACTAATACTAAAACTACTAAAATGAAATATGATTATAAACATTTCACCGGAATGTCGTAGACTATCCACGATTGCTTGTTATATTCATGTTAACAAAAAAAATGTATTCTGTTTTTAGTGTAAACCTTTTGGTAACATTGATACAAATTTGGCCGTTACTACCAATTTTCCAATTGAAGACATATCAGACGCATTAGGAGAGCACGAGGTTTACTTATCACATTTGAGAACCTTCAAACAATAGAAAGAACTGAAGATATCGCTCGAAGCAAAGATCATTATTGATAATGCACAGCAGACCATATCTAAGATGGAACAAAAACAATGTTACCCTGTTATAAAAAGGTGTATCACCATTATCATATTCGTAACTACTTTTTGCTGACCGCTTCGGGGTGATTCAAATGTATTATACGAAAGCAAAAACGACAACTTTTTAAAAGAGGTAGAAACAGTCGCAAAATTTGATGGAATAATGTTAGAACATTCCAGACGCATAAATACATCAAGAGACGAAAAAGCCTAATGTCTTTTATTTAGGAGAAATATTTCAAAATGAAATTGTTTTTTATTTCCTGAAAAAATTTATAAAAAACAATAATAAACAACTTCAAAAATTGAAAACATTTTTCGATTATTGAGGATAGCACCCCTTATATAGTCATAAAAAGCAAATCACTATTACTTTAAAATTTGTCAACATGACGTACAAAAAAACATTCGTATTGGGAAAAAAATTTTTGGGTTTTCTGAAATTTTGGATACCACAGGATAGGACCTTTTCAATATTATTTTTTTCGCCTTAAATAATATAGATTCAGATATCAGTGATTTTAAAGAATAATGATTCTAATAGAGCCAATATAAAAGAGAAGCACATTGGTTTGTAAAAGAACATTTTAGGCATTGATTATAAAACCTTTTTGTGCCATGTACTGCATATCTTTTAAATCTAGTTGTGAATGGTGCATCAAAAATTACACATCAAGTTATAAATTCCTTCGAATTTTTTTCAAATTTCACCTACTGATGGGGCATACTAAAAACATATTTTAAAAATTGCATTTTGAGCCCGTAAGCGATGCGCAATAGAAGAGTTGTCTTTCGGGATCTGTCTTAGTCTGGTTCCTCACTAAAGACCCCACTGCTTTGGTTAAACCTTAGTTCGGCTCTTTAGATCACTGGAACTCTCAAGCCGTTCTATCAGTTCTAGTAATCTAGAACTTCTTCAGAACGGTTGTTTGTAATGCGATTATATTTTCATATAAAATATTTCAGTGTGTTATTATTTACTAAACGTTTTTTTATCTCTGCCACGGCAAATATTTACAAGAAGGCAAGCAAACCTTTAGAATTGGCCCTGGTATAAAATTAAATTTTTTTAAATTGGTTTACATCTTAATGCATTAGACCCTAATTTTCTAAACATTAACCCCTTTTTATTAAAGTAATTGTATGCAAGTTTATACAGGAGTGTTAGTGATCGAACTCTGCGGGTAGATTTTTTGTAATGCTTTGTAGAAAAAGTAATCTTGAAACAATATAATTTGTAGGAAACAATCTGAACACAAAATTTCCGGTTTATCAGAAATTTTTTTAAGGCTAACATTGACTTTTGTTTCAGTTTAGAGAACAATGAAACTTGCAGTACTGAAAACGATAATTTAATTGAAAACTCTGAGGAACACATTGATGAACACACTGATGCATCTCTTGATTTAAGTTTGGACCCAACCTCAGACACTGAAGCACCTCTTCATATAGGTTGCAAATTAGAACCCACCCCCAACACTGAAGCACCTCTTCATATAGGTTGCAAATTAGAACCCAACCCCAACACTGAAGCACCTCTTCATGTAAGTTGCCAGTTAGAACCTACCACCACCACTGAAGCACCTCTTCATATAAGTTGTCAGTTAGAACCTAATTCCGACACTGAAGCACCTATTCATATAGGTTCCAACTTAGAAACTACCTCTAACACTGATGCACCTCTTCAATTAACTAGCAACGTCGTGCCTACCTCTGACACTACATTGGAAATTCCAGAACCGCTTGAAGATGAAAATAATGTAACCTTTTGCGAGATTGATACTATACTACCAGAAGTCAAAGACAATAAAGTCATAGAACTTCAACAGCAAGATCAGCAACCGCAAGAGCCCAAAGAAACCTATGTGTCAATTGCTGTTCAAGTATTTGTACCAATGTTGATAGTAGGATTTGGCATGATATTTGCAGGGCTTCTGTTAGATAGAGTACAGGTAGCTATAGCTTTACTGTATAAAGTATACTTAATAATTAGAACGTTATAGAAATGGGATGTTTTTAAAAGAATTCAAGAATTAATTATCCTAGTTCCTGTATTATTAGGATTTAAGGGAAACTTAGAAATGACAGTAGCTTCAAGATTGAGTACTCACGCAAATATGGGGGAAATGGATAATTTACGGCAAAAAATGAAATATATGTTACAAAATATAATGATTATTCAGGTTAGATAGTATTATTTCCTACAGAAAATTATTCGTGTTAATTTTGCAGTGTCAAGGAATCGTTTGTAGTTTTTTGGGCAGCATAATGACAATTATCCTTGGAAACCTTAAAGGCATTGAATTTAACCTAAACTACGTTCTTGTTGTGTTTGCCAGTGCTTTGATAAGCGTTTCGATAGAGACCATTCTACAGTGTCACTTTATGATCTGTGTTATAATACTGGCAGGATCATGTAATATTAATTCGGACTACGTTGCTACACCTCTCACTTCAGGTATTGGTGATATAGCAGCTTTAGCATTGTTGGCTTGGACATCCACTGTGATTTATTATTTCATTGGTAAGTGTTATTTAAATTATACTACATACAATGAATGTAACTAACAACACTGAATTGCTTTGCTTTTTAATTCGGAATTATACCTTGGAGGTTTGAAAATGCGTGTCATTTCAATGAGTAGGTAATGACGTGCACATTTATATATAGGAAAATGTTTATCAATTTTAGCTAGTCTAAGAACCAGTGTAAGAAAATATACGGACATTTTTATAGAAGCTGGGTGGTTTACAAATTACTACCATACTATTTCAGTATATTATTAAAGTAAAATGTAAAAATAAATAGTACAATGATTAGTATATTCTTTTACAACCACCAATTAAAAACCCGGATTTTACCATAAACATACTAAATTCGACAAACATCAACATATTTTCCATGACTAATCATATTACAAACTTGGATGTTACAATATCCGTATGCAATGCGAAGATACAAAAATCACTATAAATTATTCAAACAGACAGAAGCTCATAAAATAATATATTTTAAAACGTATTGAGCCTACCCAATGGGCCAGACATTCAATAGTAGCATGGGACCACCTAATGTACCGAGAATCACTTGATCCCTAACCGTAAACTCAGTGCATATTGGACGAACCACACAAATAGTTAAAATTGAGGAATTCTCTAAAATAATTGGCTTACAAATACCACCATCGCATAGTGGAGAGGAAATTCGAAAAACTCACTCGCATTCATTAAAATTGTCGAATACAAACTTGTAGCTTCCGTCAAGCAGTTGAACCGGTTTACATTAATTCGCGTAACAGCAATGTTATAAACTAGGGCTGACCAATGCATAAAAGCTCCTGAACGCGCAGGTGATTGCAGAATTACATAATTTACCGTTACCTCGTAAAAATGTTTCTGTCAACACTCGTTGGATTATTGATTACTGTCATCCAAGTTTGTCTTGCTTTGAGCAGGGTGGTTGAATATTGTACGTTAAGAAAAGCTATAAGTGATAGAATTTTGAGTTGCTACCTGCTGCCTGTTCTATTGATGTGTTTTCTATTGTTTGTATAAAAGTTTATTACATTTAGACATTTACATTGGTCGTCGCTTAATAAAAGCGAAATGTATTAAAAACCACTACAATTATATTCGAAGTAATGTACTTCTAACTTGTTGCATAATTAAACTGAAATAAATTTAAGATGTCCTTTTATTTTAGATATACGCAAGTTGACCAATTAGGATAGAGCTTAGTATATTTGTATTCGTTGTACGACATTTAAGTATTAATATAGATTAGTCAACTAGTGTGAAGTATTTTTATTGTCTGTGTTTAGATTAAAGTAGTAGGGGAAGCCAGTGTAAATTGGGTTCCATCAGCCTGTCGACATCAGAAATAATCCTTCAATCATCTTATAGATTGTTCACCATCTATTCAAGGTCATACGATCAGTTCTAGATGGATTGACGTCCTGCATTTGTAATTAGACCAACAGTTCACACACCTTTCCAGGTAAGTAAAACAGAAAGTATTAAAGTTTGTCAACCCTTTTAAAGAAATTGCATTGGTTTTCATAGAATCTGCTCCCGCCACTGTAAGCCAGCTGATGCAATTTTTTTGTTTTTTCCGTGGCAAAGTAACTTAAAAAAATCATTAGCGTCAATTTTACACGTAACTGATTTTTTGGTGTCAAATGTGGTACAAATGCATACCAGTGGACATACAAAATGGGCGACTTACTTTGGTCACTAATTTCGAATTCTACTAATTGCATTTGCTCGACATTAGACGCAAAAATCTGCTGCGCGTGAAATTTACGCTAATTGCATTTTTAAGTTAGTTTATTATAGAAACTTAACAGAAAAATTGCATCAGCTAAGTTACAGACACATGGGGTAGATTTAAAAAACAAGTGCAGTATCTTAACTGTAACACCTGCCTTTTTACTTAATTGGAAAGGTCTCTGAACTGTCGGTCTAATTATAAATGCCGGATGCCAACCCACCTAGAACTGATCGTATGGCGTATAATAGATAATGAGTGACCTATAAAACGACTGAAAAATTATTTCTGATCCCGACAGATTAATGAAGCCATGTTTACATTGGCTTCCTCCTACTACTTTGACCTATGCAAAGATAATAAAAATAATACAGGCTAGTTGCTTAATTTATATTAAAATTTTAATATTATACAACCAACACAAATAAACTAAGCTCTAACCTAATTGGCCAACTTACATGTATCTTAAAGAAAAGAATATCTTAAATTTATTCTAGTTTAAGTATCCAACAAATTGGATGTATATGTAAATGACGATGAGAACAATTGCGGTGCTGATTTTCACTACATTTCGCTTTTATTAAGCAACCACCAACGTAAATATCATACCAATAAATTTTTACGCAAACAACAGAAAACACATCAACAAAACAAAGCAGGCAGAAAGTGAAAATTTTATTGCGTATAGCTATTCTCTGAATACATGGTTCAACCACCCTGTTTAAAGCAAGTCAAACTTGGGCGTCAGTAATTCATAATCCAACGTGTGTTAACTAAAATCGTTTGCTATTTGCTACCTAAACACTCTCACCAGGTAACAATAAATTATTTAATTCCGCAATCACCTGTGCGTTTGGGAGCTTTTATGTACTGGCCAACCCAAATGTATAACATTGCCACTGTGCAAATTACTGTAAACCGGTTCATCTACATTACGGGAGCTACAAGCTTGTATTTAATGATTTGAATTAATGCCAGTGAGTTTTTAGAATTACCCTCTTTATTATGCGATGGCGGTGTTTGTAGATTATATTATTTTAAGAAATTTCTCAATTTCAACTATTCACACGGTTCGTCCGATATGCACTGAGTTTGCAGTTAGGGGTCAAGAGTTTCTCGGTGCTTGGGAACATTGAGTGCTCTCGTGATTGCTATTTACTATTGAACATCTGCGTCATCGCGTAGGTCCTAAACATTCTAAATTATATTATTTTATAAACTTCCGCCTGTTTGGGTGATTTGTAGCGATTTCGGTATTTACACTTCGTGAAAATATTGTCATATTTAAGTTTATAGGATGATTAATCATAGAAAATAAGTTGGTGTTTTTCGATCTCAGTATATTTATCGTGAAATTTGGGTTTTTAATTGGTGGTTGTAATAGAATGTACTAAGTACTTTACTATTTATTTCAGTAGTTTACTTTAATAATATGATGAAATAGTCCTATTAGTCAATAGTAATCCACTCATCTTCTATAGAATTGTTCGAATATTTTCTTACTACTGTACCAAAGCTAGGCAAAATTTGTAAATGTTTTCTTATATACAAGTGTATTCGTAATTAATGCACTATCGTTAAAAATGTTAAAACAATGAAATCGAAATACAAATTTATATAACTGTTCGATTAATAATAAGTATGTCAGTTGCTACGAACTAATTTAATATTAGAGATTTATTAAATTTGGATTAATTAAACCTTCTCTACGAGTATTTTGATAATGACAACAACGTTACATTCATGGGTTATCCATTGGCGACGAGGGTTCTATTTGTGAGAATTTAATACAAACGCAAATTGTAGTAATTACCCTCACCTTCACCAATTTTTGCCTTAAGATATCTGTAGCTAGTAACTTTCTTAAAAGTATTGAGAGATGAAAGTTCTTCATTGAAATAGGCTTCAAAATTTATATTACTCTTTTGCCGGTTAATTAATAATTAAAAATTATGGTGAGTAGCTTGAATCACCTACAATGTTAAAGTTATGAAGTTCGAGACTGATTGGCTACAGTGGCTCTTCAGGGTATTTATGTAATCCCTGCTTTCACATCATCTTGCGGGAAATGCAGATCTCACCGTCTGCTATTTCTTGATAACATACAATGTCTTACTTCTTAGTAATTTTAATTAAGTCTGCTTTTATTGCAGTTCATTGTCCTGCACCTGCAGCATCAGGTTGCGTCTGGAATACAAAGTAGTTGCTTCCTTTTTCACGTCTAATATGAACTTTTGGTAACCTTTTATATTATTACCTTCAATTATACAATGTAACATTCTATTTCTTAAGACATAATAATTGCATTTAAATTTCTATACATATTAATTGGGGGATATGTAACTCCTCCCGACTTAGCTGAATATTATGGGTTTCAACTTAAATCCATTTACTTTGAAACCAAAAGTTTACCCTAGAATTTAAACAGTCGGTACCTTGTCAACGGTGTCCGCTGGCTTGTTACACATTACTATATCGTACAATCAAATTCTTATACTGTTATTACTGAAATATTCGTGGAAATAATGGATTATACTATTATTTGATAAGCGTGTTTCGAGTTTCTAATCACCTATGATAACGCGAGGGTTGAAATTCAAATTCTTGTTATTACACGAATTTAAATTTGATTTTGCAGCTAGTGCGTTAAGGTAATTTTCTACATTACTCGTCCTAGTACTTCAAGAGCGATGCACGTTTTTTTGTTCGACAAGTAGGGGGTGGTATCTTGATTGCATCGGTAAGTTCTTCCGCGCTTACCCATCCTAATAAGATTCTCTTTTTAGCTCTTAGCTGTGTTCCAAATTGGTTTTTATGTAAACCCGACTGTTCTTTGACACAGACCAACTGCTTTTACCTGTAAATCGCTGGTGCCGTTATGGTAACAGGGTAAATGGATCCCGACTACCGTGGCGATGCGGTGCTGATTTACTTCCGATGGCGTGCAAGCTAAGTATCCCGAAACGTGCAGGTATATCATTTGTTTTCTTTTTGTGTATATCAAGGGAGTATTCCTTATCAGCGTTTGGTGTAGTTACGTGACAAAAACGTGAAACTGTAGGACTATTGTTTGTTGCTGCGAATCGATACTAGAATCGCTCTACAGGTGTCAAAAGAACGCACACGTTTATTCTCTTTACTGATTAGTTTATTTTTCAACAGGTATTATGTACAATTTTAAAAATGTTTGACAAAAGCTCTCACGCGTTTATTTTCTTTACTGATTAGTTTTTTTAAGTAAAATACGAGATGCGCACTTCGTATCTAAATTACTAAAGTGTCCGTATAATATAATTGTTTGCTTTTCAATAATAACTCTTAATTTATTTTTTTGCTTGTTTGTATATAATCCTTTATTTATTCTTGTTGTTAATAGAAAATCGTTGGCGATGTACTTTTTGGTATTTATGTAAATCCCCTCCACTCTCCGTGTTTGGCAGTTAGCCTGGTATTTCTATGTTTCATTCGGCTACGCCTAGGTACGTAGCATAAATTCTGACTCCCTGACGTGGGGCTCCGAGTTTGTTTTGGTTAATTTTTGGCTCCGATTTTGTTTTGGGTAACTTTTGCTCCGATTTTGTTTTGGTTAGCTTTGGCTTTGAAATTTTTTTGGGCAACGTTGACTCCGATTTTGTTTTGTTTAACGTTAGGCTCCGAGTTTGTTTTGGTTAATTTTTGGCTCCGATTTTGTTGTGGGTAACTTTTGCTCCGATTCTGTTTTGTTTAGTTTTAGCTTCGATTTTGGTTTTGGTTAACGTTTGCTTCAATTTTATTTCGATTAATTTCTGGCCCGATTTGTTTTGTTATGGCTTAAGTTCCTACATTATCCACATTTCTCGACCTGATTCTGCTTATTTTTTTCTCTTCGCGCTCAAACTATTATTTATTTATTTTTTCTTTCAGTTCTTTGGTGTTCCTTACATGAGGATCGGTTTTCTCTATTTCTTGTGTGGGTTCGATCTTCTTTAAATTTTGATTTTGTTTTCTTTCTTGATCGCTTAATAGCCTTGGTTGGCTCATTTCAGATTATCGGAATTGTGTTTTCACCGATAATTCTAGTCCGTTGAAAACGCTTGCGCATTATTCCGATTCTTATTACTATTCCTAATTTCTATTTTGTTGCTCCACTTTTATTGGTGTACCCGAAGTTTATTCGTCGGATATATTTTAACTTGTCATGAATTCGAAAAAAAATTTGTGAGCTTTTATCGAGATATGGTTAGCCTTTATTTAGTTACTTTCTACCAATTTCTTTCTTGTTCGTATTCAAAATGACTGATCATAGGTTGGTGGTGTTTAATATGATCTGTAGGAGACAGCAGAAGTAATCCGAAAGCATTACTAACTATTTCGCTTGTATGACGGCCCTGTTTGAGTGGTATGGTTTTTTTAATGAGGATGATCAATTACATATTGTGCTTGGTAACCTTGCTTCATTTTATCGAGCCCATTTGCCTACCGTCCGCTCCTCACAAGAATTAAAGAATGAGTGCTTGAAGTTGGAACCGGCAAGGATTCTGGCCGATAATGTCGTATCACCTAGTCAAGACCAACATACTGTTACTGCTGAACCGGAATCAGCCCCTGTTACAGTGCCTAAGTCAGTCGCTACTCCCTTTTCGGCTTCCCACCAAGGCCTTTCTGTGTGGGAGTGGAATTTGAAATTTTCTGGTCACCCAAACACTCTTACTGTACCTAATTTCTTGGAACAGATGGAAAAACTCCGACGAGCTTGTCATGTGTCAGAACTGCAGTTATTTGAGTCTGCCGCGGATTTGTTCGAGTCTAAATCGTTACCTTGGTATCGTGGTAATCAGCATAGGTTTTCTGACTGGAGGTCGTGGTTTAAGTTACTGACCCAACATTTCGAACTCCCGGATTATAAACGTCGATTATTTCAGGATATTTTAACACGAACCCAGGACTCAATGGAAGGAATCATCAAACACCTAGCTTGTATGGCTGCCATGTTTTGCCGTCATGGGAGTATACCGGATGAAGTACAATTAGATGTTGTTTCCCGAAATTTATCTCTCTTCTATCTCACCCGGTTACCTCCGGTTCGATCTCTACACGAATTGGAAACCGAGTGTTTACAATTAGAACGCAAAAAATTTTGCGTTGAGAATTATGTACCCTATACCCAGGACAAAAACTCATACGCAAAACCAGATTTTACCTTCTCGCCCGTTTCGTTTCCTACTAATACACTCGGTCATCCTGATCGACCTATCAAGGCCCGTCCTACACCTCCGATTCGACAAAACGCTTCTGTTGCCGTATCGTGTGTCCCTGTCTCTACGTCTACCCTTACTCGTCAGGTCACCTGCTTCAATTGTGACCAAACTGGATATATTTCTACCCGTTGTCCTAGTCGGCAAGTCCGACATTGTTATGGTTGTGGTCGGAAGGGGGTTACCCGACCTAACTGCCCAAAATGTATGACGTCGGTAAACCGTCAATAGGGTTCTTAGGCCGGGGTAAAGACTATTCTTTCTTTGTCCTCGAATATCCCTTTTTCCGGTTTCAAAGACCAATCTCGATTGGTGTTAAACTATCTGTCCACAAATGTCCGGGGCGACCAATGCCCATATTTATCTGTCCAAATCTTTGGAATTCCCTTTATTGCGCTGTTAGACTCAGGAGTCACTCGTACAATCCTTGGTGGTCCTGGTTGGCATCGATTACGTTCCTTGAATTTTCCTCTTCATAAGTATTTTTCGTCTTTCTGCAACCTGACCGACAACTCTAAATGCCATATTCTAGGTTCCGTCTCTCTTCCCCTCACTCTCCCAGAGTCCGTTATTACCCTTGATATACCGGTTATTCCCGACGTCTCCCACCAACTTATACTCGGCATAGATTTCTGGCAGTCTGTGCACGGTTTTCAGGATGGTCAATAGACTTTTGCCCTTCCTTCCTCCTTGACCATCACTACTTCCGCTGCTACCTACATTATTTCCGACCTTGGCCCGAACAACTTCGACTCACTCCTTAATCGCTTCCTCCTTTTCCAAACAACCTCCTAGTCTCGGTTGTACTTCCTTAATCCAACACCATATCTGCACGTCAGCCGGGCTCATCAAGCAACGTTATTACCCTCTTTCCTCTCCACTCCTTGAGGTTGCCTATTCGGAACTCGATGAGATGCTCCGCTTAGGGGTCGTCAAACCTACTAGTCCATAGTCTATCCCCATTGTCCTAGTTAAGAAGAGAGACGATTTCTATCGGAGCTGCATTGATTTTCAGAAGGTCAACCAAGTAACCCAAAAAAGACGCATATCCTCTTTCGTTCATTTCTACCATCCTTGACCGGCTCCGCGATGCTCGTTATTTCTGCTCACTAGATATCCGTTCCGCCTATTGGCAAATCCACCTGTCCTCCCAATCTAAACCCATCATTGCCTTTACCGTCTCTCATCGAAGTTTATTTCAATTCTGCGTATGCCCTTTGGCCATCATAATTCTCATGCCACCTTCCAACGTCTTATCGATCAGGTCATCGGTTTTGACGTGGAACCATTCTGTTTCGCCTGCCTCGACGATATCATCATTGCTACTCCTTCATTCGAAGAACACCTCCAAATTCTTGACCTAGTTCTTTCTCGTCTCTTACTTGCTGGCCTTACCCTCCGTCAAGACAAGTGTCATTTCTGCCTTTCCGAACTCTGCTATCTTGGTTACATCGTTAACCAAGATGGTCTCCTTGTTGATCCCGACAAAGTTTCTGCAATCCTTAAGATTCCCCCTCCCTCCTTCGTTACCGCAGTCCGTCAACTGATTGGCATAGCCAGTTGGTACTGTCGTTTCATCCCGAATTTTGCTACCCTCAAAGCTCCGCTTTCTAACCTGACCTGCAAAAACACCCCTTTCTCTTGGACTTTCGATTATCAATCTGCCTACTTTTCCTTTAAACAACATCTAGTTTCTGCCCCCATTCTTTCCTGTTCTAACTTTGCCTTACTGACGCTTCTTAGTTCGGTTTGGGTGCCATCTTTAGTCAATTCTATCCCGACGGCGAGAAGGTCGTAAGCGATATCAATCGTTTACTCACCAAGCTTGAGCGCAACTACTCAGTTACTGAGAAGGAGTTTCGTCCGTACGTCAGAAGTCCTATTTTTCCGTTATCACTGATCACGATTTTCTACTTTGGCTCAATAAACTCTAAAGTCCTTCTGGTCGCCTAGCCCGTTGGTCCCTCCGCCTCCAAAAATATGACTTTGCCATTATTTACCGTTAGGTCAAAGATCATGCTGTTCCTGATGCCCTTTCTCGCTCTGTTTCGGTCCTTGAACCAATTTCTATTTCCACAGTCACCTCTCTCAAAATCGCTCTTCCTACTCCTGATCCTTAGTACAACGCCATGATCCGAAAAATTTCTACCTCTGTTAAACGTAATCCTTCCTGGTCCGTAGTGGACAATATCTTTTTCCGTCGTCACAAAACTTCTATCGCTGCCGATTCTTTGGATGATTGGAAAATCGTCGTACCTTCTGAGCAGCGTAAAAGTTCTGGTATCCCTCCATCACAATCCTTCTACTTTTGGTCATTGTGGCGTGACCAAAACTTTTGCTTGTCTCCCTCAGAAATATTACTGGCCCTGTCTCAGAATTGACGTCGCTCGTTACATCCGACGTTGTTTGATTTGTGCTTTTCACAAAATTAAACAGTTACCTCCTCCTGGTCTATTCGCTCCTTGGGTCAAACCATCCTATCCCTGGCAAGTCCTTTCCTGTAACATAGTAGGTCCTCTTACTCGTTCCACCCGTGATCATCCCTATATCCTTGAAGTGGCTGATTACTTTACTAAGTTTCCTCTTTTCTTTCCTTTACATACCACTGCACATGCCGTCACCAAAATCCTCGAAGATCATGTCTTCTTCCTTTTCGGCGTCCCTCAATATCTTATCACAAATAACGGTGTTCAATTCCGTAACCATCAGCTTGCTTCCTTGTGTGCCCGTTATCACTCCAAAATCCTTTTCACCGCCCGTTACCCTCTCCAAGACAATCCTGCCGAGCGTGTTAACCGCTTCGTCAAAACCATGCTTGCTTCCTATGTACGCGACGACCAACGTCATTGGGATGCGAACCTCCCAAAAATTTCTTATGCAATCCACACTTCCAAACACGAAATCATAGGCTGCACTCCGTTCTTCACGCTATTTGGTCGTTAGCATATTCTTTCCGCCGTCATCCTGCCTCATTAACAAGGCGATTCCGTTTGGCGCCGTAATTTCGCTCTGTCCGACGCTTTACGTCATTTTGACGCCAAACTTGCTTTTAGGTTCATTGGTCCTATTCCCATTTCTAAAGTGGTTTTTCCCTGGACCTATGAACTTACCGATCCTTACGGTCACAAATCCATTTGACATGTTAAAGACTTAAAACCTGCCCATCCGGATAATCCCAACGCCCCCGATCTTGCTTTGTTTTTTTCTGGCGGCGCAAACGTCTTAAGCTCAATATCTAGTCCTCGCCCCCGTTTCTTATGCCGATTTTGCTTTTCTTAGGACTTGACTTTTGGACTTTAGAATTCTTTTATTTACTTCTTTGTTTTTCTGGGTTTTCTTTCTTTTCTTCTTAAACCCCGTGTGGGTCCGGGAATAGAATAGCCCCATGGTACGACCTGCCTGTCGTAAGAGGCGACTAAAACGGTCCAACACATGCACACACACTTCATATACATACACACACACACTTCATACACACACACACACTCACACTTCATAAACGCCCATATTTCTGTTTGGTTTTCCTTTCTTTCGCTCCCTCCTTTTATTCCACCCGTATGGGTTTTCTTTCTTTTCTTCTTAAACCCCGTGTGGGTCCGGGAATAGAATAGCCCCATGGTACGACCTGCCTGTCGTAAGAGGCGACTAAAACGGTCCAACACATGCACACACACTTCATATACATACACACACACACTTCATACACACACACACACTCACACTTCATAAACGCCCATATTTCTGTTTGGTTTTCCTTTCTTTCGCTCCCTCCTTTTATTCCACCCGTATGGGTCCGTGAATAGAATAGCCTCATGGTACGACCTGCCTGTCGTAAGAGGCGACTAAAGCGGTCCAACACATACACACACATCTTCCACACACACACACACATACACACACATACTCATACATCAAAACACACACGCGCACACGCCTCACACGCACACACATACTCATACATAACTACACTGGGATTAAGTTTTATTTCCTTTTGCGCGATTCTTAAGGTTTTTTCTTTGTGGTTTTTGTACTTGTTGCTTGGTGTTATTCTTTTTGTTCTTTTCCTCGTACCTTTTGTTCCACATTCCTCTCCACAGCTTGAAGTAATTTATTTTTTGTCTATCCAGCATTCTTGTTGTTTCCTAGCTTACTGTGACGCCTGACACTTTAGTCATTTTGGCTGGTACTGTTGGTTTTCTTCCTCCTTCTTTTCCTCTACTTTTAGTTTTTTCTGCAGGAAACCAATCGCTCTTGAGGTGGAAGACTGCCCTGCTTCTTTGCTGAAGAAGCATCCGTCTTTTGACGACTATGACAGTATTGACGCCGTTCAACCTTTGTCCTCGCTCATTGCTATTACCTACCTATCGTTCCCTGTGCTTTTTTTTAAATTTTTTTTCTCTTTCTTGGTTTTGTCCAGTATCTAGGTTCTTCAAGCCGGATGAGAATTCTTTTTTTTTTATTTTGGAGTGTTTTCTTTTGTTGTTTTTATTTCGTTAAGCAAATTTTTTCTTTTCCTTCTCTTTTGGTCATCCTATTATTATATGTTGGCCTTTCGAGCCGAATATTAGTTGATTAGTTGGTTTTTGGTTTTTTTTTTGGAGTTTTCTTAAGCGAATTTTTTTTATTTTGTTTTCTTTTTGTTAGAACTGAGCTGTCGGTTTCATTACTTTTGTTTTCTTACTTCGATCTTTTAATTTTGCTGGGGAGGGAAATTTGTTAAGTTTACTTTACGATGGTCAATTAAAACCTACCCCTTTTTGGTATTTCATTATTTATTTACGTAGATTCTGCTTAAATTCTCCAACACCCGGTATATTAGACCTTCCTACAATAAGCATGCTTTCTAATAATTTTCAACTTAAATATATTTACTTTAAAATGAAAAGTTTACTCTATAATTTAAATAGCGTACATTTAAATTCTTATACTGTTAAGACCGAAAGATTCGTGGAAATAATGGATCATACTATTATTTGATAAGCGTGTTTCGAGTTTCTAATCACCTTTGATAACGCGAGGATTGAAGTTCGAATTCTTGTTGTTAAACGATGATTGGTTTTGCCTTCATGTTGGTTTCGAATTACGTCGTTTATTTCGCCTGTGTCATCTAAGGTTATTAATTTTTTGGTGTGCATCTGATAATGTCGGGTCCTGAATTATTAAACAAT
Organism: Platerodrilus igneus; assembly: GCA_036346225.1. Taxonomy (NCBI): domain Eukaryota; kingdom Metazoa; phylum Arthropoda; class Insecta; order Coleoptera; family Lycidae; genus Platerodrilus; species Platerodrilus igneus. The sequence goes on from JARFIW010001241.1 coordinate 672,320, forward strand.
CGAATATATAATTCGGAAAATCTTTTGTACAAATGTTCTGTAGTGAAATAAACGTAAAAAGGGTTTTTTCTCCGGGATATACTCTTTTAGAATTTTAATTATTTGCTCCTCATTGTCATCTTTCTTTATTTGGATTTGATATGTTTTCCGGTTCTGTTTTTGTATATTTTACAATGTCGGGGTTGGTTAAAATGTTAATGTGACAGTGACATTGGATGAAGTTATCATTTTGTGCTCCTTATAGTATTACTTATTTGATTGCTAATTTGTGCTATTTAAATATTATATCTGGTATCATATTGAAACTATTTACACAAGCATTCTAATGAAATGACTCTTTCATGAAAAAGGTGCATCACAACTATGAAATCATCGAATATCTAACAATAATTTTATACAGAAATTGATAATAATTATAAACACCTGGCTTTTATAACAAGTGTTAATTACAACAGCAAACTCTTATCTCATCAAACCTAAATCATATATTACTAGTTTGTTTTATGCTATTGTGCAGGATTGGATTCAGCAGTATGGATAAGTGCTCACATTGTAAATCAATTATTAGAGAAGATGATGAAACAATTTTGTGATAGTTGTGGAATCTTTTTTCACATTGATAAAAATTGTAGCAGTCTTAGCTCTACTACCGAAAAAAGGGTAATTGAGTTATCAAAAAGAACATTAATATTTTTCTGTGATGAGTGTAAATCTGCCTTCAAACAAACACCAAATTTATTACGTAAAATTGACTTTTTACAGAGTGAAATTACTAAATTAAAAGAGGAAATAGTGAAATTGAAGTCTGATGAATCTAAAATTTCCATTGACAATATGTGTGCTGAGATACATGAGCACACAGTTAGAGCAAACAATCTGATAGTTTATAATTTGCGGGAATCAACGTCAAACATTTTGGAGCAAAAGGTTGATGATGATAAAAAAAGCTCTTAGTTCGATGCTTAATAAAGTGGGTATCAGCTCTAACGATATAATAAAGGTAATCAAAGTTGGTCGTGTGATTAATTACAGGACACGTCCAGTTAAGCTAATACTCTCAAATAATTCCACTGTGTACATGCTCTGAAATTGACAGGTAGACTTATCTCAAAAACCATAATGATTGGCCCGGATAGAACTAAGCTGCAACAACAACAATATAAGGTAGTTTTTGATCAATTAAAAATAAGAGAAGCTAATGTGGAAAATAATTTAGCTATAATTTACAAACAGGGCATGCCAATCATTATTGAGCGCACTGACACAAAAAAACTAAATAAGCGTAGGCAATTGATTATATGTTCATTCCAATTACAAGTTTATTGTCATAATGTAGGTGGATTGCGTACAAAATGTGTTGAATTATCTAATGCAATTGCTTTATCAGACTATGATATAATTATTCTAGTGTAGAGCTGGCTCTTAAGCGACATCCTTCAGTTAGTAGTGCAATTCAAATCATTTAAGGTCTACAGATGTGACCGTTCTGATAAAACTAGTGACAAATCACGGAGTGGGGGCATTCTAATTGCCGTAAAAAAGCGCATAAAATTGAAACAACTTGAACTTATACAACAATCAGTAGAACAACTTTATTTATTATGTTCATTTAATAATGTGAATTTCATTATCGGTAGTGTATATATTCCTCCAGCTAGTCCTATTAAAAAGTATGTATGCCATATTGATGTAATGGAGGAATTAGTTTCGAAATTTAATAATCATACCTTTTGTGTGTTCGGTGACTTCAATTTGCCCAATGTAAAATGGCTTAAGTCAGAACCAGGTGTAGTAGTTAGTTGTTCACAAGACCCTAAGGCCATAGTTCTCACTCAAGAATACTCATTTCTAAATTTTACCCACAATTGTTGCATCCCGAATGGTAAAAATGTTTATTTAGATATTGTATTCTCAAATAAACATGTTTTAGCTATTGAGCCTGCAATAGATCTATATATCATGACTCGTACTCATTTGTAGTTTCTTGTTTTTGTACTACTGATATTAAGCTACAATATATTGAACCCTCTTACGATTTTAAAACCGCTGATTACAAAGCTTTGAATCTCTATCCTGCTTCAGTAAATTGGTCGACTCTCTTAAATATTTCAGATGTAAATGAAGCCATTTCTAAATTTTACAATGTATTGCGTACAGACATAACACTTTATGTACCTCGAAGACGTTTTACTACATCAAGCTTTCCTAAGTGGTTTACAGTAGAACTAAAGAATCTCATCTATCAAAAGAAAGCTGCACATGTGGCATATAAACAATATACAAATGTTGCTACTTAGCAAACATTTGCTTCTCTAAGAACACGATGTAAAATACTTGCAAAAACTGGCCATACGTATTATATTAATGATATTAATGACAAATTAACTACTGCTCCTAGAGCCTTTTGGGCATTTTTAAAAAACAAAAACTCTTCATATGGATTACCGCATAGTACGTTTCTTGAAGACCAACAAAAAACTCAGGGTGAAGATATTGCAAAAACTTGTTCTGTGATTACTTCTCAACTTTATACTTTCAAGAACAAAATTCATTAGATACGAGCACACCAAACAACATAACTCAATACGATATATCCTTCCCTCAAATTACTAAGGCTATTATATATAACAAAATATCAACTTTACCAAATAAATTAACAACAGGACCTGATGGCGTCCTAAACATTCTTCTTAAAAACTGTATATGTACTATTATTATCGAACCACTATTTCTAATCTTTAAGTTGTATCTGAATTGTAGAACTTATCCTGATAGTTGGAAAGAGAGCTTATTGTACCTGTGTTCAAATCAGGTCTAAATTATTTGACAGTATTATCTGTGACCAACTAGGTTTCAGTTGTTCAGCAATCATTAATGATAATCTTCTAATCTAATCCTCTATCTCCGTAATTTTGAGTTTGGTTCTTTAAGTTTGCATAACCATACTAATGGTTTATGGTCTTCGTATGTGTAAAATTTCCTTCCATAAAGATATGGTCTAAAATACTTCGTTGCCCAAATTATGACTAATAGATCTTTCTCAATAGTACTATATTTTTGTTCTGTTTCATTTAGTGTTCTTGATGCGTAGCCGATTGGTTTATCGCTACCTATTTTTCCTTGGCTTAGTACTGCGCCTAAAGCAACGTTAGATGCGTCGGTAGTTAATAAAAATGGTTTTAAAAAGTCGGGGTATTATAATAAAGGGTGATTCGTAAGGATGCACTTAATTTTCTCTACTGTTTTAACAAATTCAGGTGTGTGTTCGATCTTGTTACCTTTCTTTAAACACTTGGTTATTTGTGCGTAACCTTTGATGAATTTTCGGTAATATCCGCTTAGTCCCAAATATTTTTTTATTTCTTTATTTGTTTTTGCTAAGGGGTAATTTAATACGGCGTTTGTTTTGTCTGGGTTTGGCATAACACCTTGTGGCGTTATTATGTGTCCTAAAAATGCGACTTCCTTTTGTAAGAATTCGCTTTTATCTAATTGAACTTTAAAGTGTGCTGTGGTTTCCCGCGTTTCTTACTATTGCGCAATTGTTTAATGTAACGTATAATTACGCGGTAAATTACGCGCCATTTGTATCAAATACCAAACACGTTTAAAAGTGATACAATGGTCAAAGTTACATTTACAATATAAGTAAAACGGTTACTCACTTGTATTTTTAGCATCTCAGGTTGTCGTTTTTGTGGGTAGGCCATGCCATTGCTGAGTCAAATTTCCAATCCGTCTAAAACACTTTTCCCCTCGTAGCGGAATGATAGGAACACACCAGGTAAAGGGACGACAAAACGTAAGATACAGGAACCTATATGCCTACAAAGAGAAAAGACAAACTACAACCCAGATAGATGTTCTTGGCTTCAGGTCTCGCAGCTTAATGCCGTCTTATAACACCGCGCGCACTTGCGCCATTCACTCCGCGCAGGCGCGTCTCGGGGACGACGGAAATTGACATGTTTATTTAAAAATATCCGCAGGAATTTATTTACAAATTATAAGAATGTACATTGCCAAATTTGGAATGTAACAATCGCGACTAAGCCACAAAAGAAAAAAAATCTTAAAAAAAGAAAAAGACTTTTTGCACGGTAAAAACTTAAAATCTAAAGCCTGAGTAGCTTACATATAAACTAACTTACATTCTAGTAAATGTTTATTTTAGGCGCCACCACGTTTCTTCAACCGATAACGCGCCTTACAAGTAACCAGGAAACGGAATGTGTAGCCCCAAGTTTATCGAACTACATCTATAAGTGCACACACGAATCTTTGATGTGGCGCCGTTATAATCGACAGCACAAATTTGTCGGAGAGCACGAAACACTACTATAACTAAAACAAATGCGACAAGTCACCTAACATATATACAATAACTAAAGCTGACATTACAGATTTGTGCATAAAATGCGTATATAAGATTCTTTTGTTTCAAGTCTTACTTGCTAATATCAATATGCAATTGAAAATGGCTAGGAAAATGAATTTAAGGTACTCACAAAAGTTTGATTGCCAGTTCCATTAGCCTTCTTTCTTTATTGGATTTGCTTAATTTTTGAACTTTATTCAATTGTTTGGTTTTTGTTTCCAGTAAAGAATTGATTTTTACGGCTACCAGTTCCTGTATTTTGGATTTCCTAGTGCCCTTCTGGAATCCTACCGGCTGCGCCAGATAGATTTTAGGCCTTTGGGAGCTTCTTTTTAAAAAGTTTTCTTTCCAAAAACACTTCGATCAAATTAATTTTTTTATACAGTAATTATAATATGGTTTGACAACTTGTACGTTATATTCATTAAGGTCTTAATTTTAATTAACAATTAATCAAAGTTATATTTTAATAGTTACCAATGAGTTGCTGAACTACCAAGAACGTTCAAGTTATGAAGTTCGAGACTGACTGGCCATCAGGGTCTCCTCAGGGTGTTTATGTAATCCCTATTCTTGTATCATCTTGTGGGAAGTACAGATTTCATGTCTGCTACTTTTGATAATATACAATGTATTACTTCTTAGTAATCTTAATTATAACAGTTATTTTCTTATAATTCATTGTGACCTTCACCTGCAGAATCAGGTTGCGTCTGGAATACAAAGTAGTTGCTTCCGTTCTCACGTCTGATTATGAACTTTCATTAACCTTTTATAATGTGTCCTTCAATTATACAATGTAACATTCTATTTCTTAAGATTTAATAATTATATTTAAATTTGTATGCATATTAATAACTCAGTAGAAAAAAAAGGAAAATTAAAACTTATAATTTCCCAATCGCAAGTATGTTAAATTTCGGTATTAAATGTAAATTTACTCCCTAGCAAGTATGTTAAATTTTGAAGTATTAAAGACAAATTTAGGTTTTAAATGTAGTACAGGTATTAAACTTATGCATTAAATACAGCCCACGTTGTAGCAAGAATTAACAACGTATACCCAAAAGCACCAGCGCAACCAGCTGTTCAATAAGTATGGTGAACTGGTTTTACACCATCCACCGTTGATAAATAAAAACCCTTGACATGCATAACAGAATATAAGGCACATACCTCTCTGCGTCAAGATATTTAACTTGCCAACTGCTGGGAGGAAAAAGTCAGCATAACAACGTAGCTACCATCGTAATTACAGTAACTGGTACACGGCAGCGAACAGGTGAGCTACACCCAGAAAGAACGCCTTTGGCCTCTAGCAAAAAAAAGCTAAAAATAAAATCGGGTTAGATAGGGTAAGCGCGGGAACACTCACCAAATACACGCAAGACATCTCTAATTGATAGGACAACAATAAACGTGCATTGCTTTTAAAGTGCTAGAACGAGTAATGTAGAACATATTTCGTCGCACGGGCTGCAGAATCAAATTCAGAATGAATTTAAATGACACCAATTTGAAATCCAAACGTCCGTGTTATTGAAACGCGATTTTAAACAGGAAAACGCGGTTTTATCGGAGAATAGTGCGCGACCTTATTTCAACAAGTCGTTACTTTGTCACAACAGAGAAAACCCATTATACGCGATTGTAGTGTTGAACAAATTGAAGGTTACCTACAAACAAGCTATGAACTATTTAGTTATAGCATAATAAACTTTACGTTTCAAAGCGAATAGAATTAAATTGAGGAATTATTCGAAAGCGTATTTATTGCAGAAAATAAAATATACAGGATGTAAACTATTTAATTTCAGCCTAACCTTGTCGTTGTTAAAGAAAAAGGGATTTGACTTGAAAATTTATTGGACCGCGTATTGATTAGTAACCGGTAAAAATACACGGGATGTTCAAAATAAACGTAACAATTTATTTTTCCCTCAGATCACTTAGTACTTAGTAACTACTTAAAATTAATTATTTTCCATTAATTATCCAAGAAAGTAACAGGGCATTATCACATGTATTACTCTAACCGAGGTTTAATGACAGCTCCTAGTAACCCTAACTTCTCGTGCTACTTTTCGCACATCAAACAGCAAAAAGTCCCTTTTACTTTGAACAAACAAATATTACTAATATTCTAAACTTTTTTCTCTTAATTTAAATTCCCACATAAAAGTACAGTAAAATAATACAATATAAAAAAATACAATCAGTAACTCTTTCCAATTTTGTCCTTTTTGATCGTAGATTCCACAATGCACAAAAGTCACTGAACACCAGTTTATATACATAGGCAATAAAAGCAACGGCTAAAGCAACAGTTACCTGGATACAATTTCTGCATACAGTCTGCTATCATTCCCTCAGAGACTGCGGCATACAAGAACACCATGTTGACTTGCAATAACCATAATTGCCAGCGGCAACCACTTGACCAAGACATCAACTCGTCTACTACATTGAAGATGCATCCAAATTCCCCAAGCTCCGCTACTAATAACTTTGAGTGTTGATACACAACCAAATTGTCTAACCACTGATATCTACTCAATCTCGAATTGTATGATTTTGCACACTTAGTGCAAATTCAAACTAAAACACTCTTTACTTACGTAAAGTACTCTTTTATTATACTCGTAAACGTATTTTACTTGAAGCCATCAGCTGCTTGTGCTAAGTGAAAGCTTTTCACTATTCGAACTCGGAGACTCAGAAGAACTAAGAGACCTAAGAGCTAAGAACTAAGAGAGCTTTACAACACCCTGTTGGGGTTTATATCCTGTATCTCGCCCCACAAAAGCCTGTCAATTCCAGCAACTTTCCTCAATACAAACATTCACTTCCATGTAAAACTTTCAACCGTACACAATTCTTAAGATTCCACTACACAAACAATTCCAACGGTCACCGTTTTCCAGTAATATTCTAACGTACCTTCAAAATTTCTTGTAATTTCTCTAACCTCCACGATTTTTCAAAACATTTCCTTGAAAATTCAACTAACGCTTCTAACCCATACTCTTGCTCGACTTGTTTCCCCGTATTCAAAACATCTCCCACCAATAACGTTGTGTATATTTAAACCACAACTGACAAAGTTAACATTTAATACGCCCCGAATGCAACAAGTGTAGTATCTATCTCTCTTCAACCTACGCCCCAAAATCACGTCTCTCTCTTACTTTCTACTTACTCCATTTTGTATAATCACCCCTTTGTTATCACTCCATTACCTTATATTCCTAACACGTGTTATCCTTATCTTATTCTAACACACACTAAAGAAACTATCTTTTAATTCATCTGCCTTGTGCGTTGTCAACGAACGTTAAGCGTTTAATCTACACCTATCTCACTTGTACCTATTTTATCTAATACTCCCTCTTTGTTTTTTGTTGGCAAGTTAAATTTGTAACTGACAAAAGTTATCTACTCATTCCACTTATAAGTCTATTTAATTGACAGCGATAACTAATACTTCCTAGAATTTGCTGTTGTTTGTTCCGCGCTCCTTAAAATATACCGGGATGAGACGGTTACATTCGTTTATTATTTTATTGTTACTAGGAAAAGCTTCGACAAACAGTTTCAAACTTTTAACAAATATGATACGCAGAAACTAAAATGGTTTCAAATGCTAAAGCTTTTGACATTATATATCCACCTTTGCTATAACGAAAAATGAAGTTTAAATTGTTTTACAATATGAAATGTAGATGTTCGTACATATTCCTATACTGAAATACGACTGTTAAAATATGTTTATAACTATCAAATTTGAAAATGCTATCTTATATACCCTATACCTTATAAATATTTACATCTGCAAGCTTATGAAAATTAATTTTTAGTTCTCCAGAATATTATTAATTTCTACACTAACGATTTGATAAGCGTTTTCAAATTGTACTTTGTTGTTTTGGCATGCTAAGTAACGTAATAAATTGCAAAATAAATACTAAATACTCTTATACCACCAAATATCACAGTAATAGATATATATATATATATATATATATATATATATATATATACATACATATATATATATATATATATATATATATTACTGTGATATTTGGGGGTTATAAGAGTATTTTGTGAATGTGTGTGACGACACGACTAAAACTGTCAATTTTACACATTTTGTATTTTCAGAGGTGAACATGGCGGAATAACTAAAATTCAAATTTCTATCACTTTGACACATTATGTTTTATTATAACGTGACGTAGTAGGTTACATAGTGTATATGGTGTTTATGGTGGTAGTCCTGGTTAAGCTGGTAACTGTAAAATGACCATAAATCTTTGTTATCTCAATAATATCTAGTTAAGGTAAAAGTTATTACTAAGGTGGTAGTTCTGGTTAGGTCGGTAACTATACAGTGACAAAACATCTTTGTTCTCAAGCAAGATAGATAACAAAATGTATATGTAATATATCCTATTTTTCCTACACACATTGTTACGTGAATCGGGGCAGCCACGTTGGGCGCCAAGTTTATGCTACGTTGGCTCGTAGCCGTGCGTAACACAAAGAAAATCAAAGAAATGACCGGGCTCAATTGGAGATTAGGGGGGGGGTTGTAGAAAGCAGACCAACATATAATGTACGCGGCTGTAAGGAATTAGTAACAATACCTGCAATAAAAAAAATTAGTCCTGCAAACCTGAAATAAAGAAAAAGCATAGCATGCTGATCGGGCATAGATTGTTCAGTACTTTGTAGAGTGTAAAAAAAACTGTTTGGATAATCTATATAATATAACAACGGTAAAAGCAATACAAAAAATTTTACCGGTTATTAGCGTCCTTCACCTACATTTAATTATGTTGAAACAATTTAAAACTATTTCCTTAATTGTGAAGAACATGCCGAATAAGTAAATACACAGCTTTTTTTTTCCAAAGGAAACTCAACAAAAAAAACCCAATTAGTAAAGCACGCGTAAGCACTAAGTCCGTCCGTCAATGTTCCGTAAATAAGCACGTCAAACACGTTCGCCTATAAAAGCATCTTTCCTTCAATGTCATAAGAACTACACTACCTACAGTTAATATACAACTTTTATTTCACAAGAAAAACAACTAAAATCGTGCCGTGCTGGTTCATGAACAATTCGAAAATTGATACCGCATTAATTCTCACTATTGTCAAAGCAAAAAGAAACAGTATTTTCAACGTAATTAATATATAGGAACCAAGAACAAAACTACACTGCTTATCTGTTTATATCAACTCCTTGCTATTACAACCTCTTATCGTCTATTATCTAGACTTGTATATCCACATAAGCAACAAAATTTATACGAACGGCAAGACAAGAACGATGCAATCCACTCATTATAATACGACGCATTCGCCAACGAGTTAATAAATGTAAAATATAGAGATAGTAGTTGCAGAAATGTATTTACGAATGGCGTATAGCGTAAAATGTTAAACTACAAAAATGCACGTTACAACATATACTATATATAGAGACAATACCCATGTAAACCAAATGAGAGGAAAAGACTTCACTTACACATGTATTGTAATGAGAGGATATTTTGGTACAAAGTCTGCTGTTTCAACCTACTCATTGTCTCAGTTAGAGCTTTGTGGTGCACGAATCCTCGCAAGGCTTGTCAATAAAGTATACAATTCTTTAAATGCAAAATTCAATGTGTGTTTCTTATGGTCAGATTCAACCATCGTACTGAATTGGATCGAAACGTAACCAAACACTGTAAAAGCTTTTGTGAGCAATAAAGTAACGGAAATACAAGAAATTACTTCTAATGTTCAGTAGCGTCATGCACCGTCCAGCGATAACCTGGCTGATCTCTTGACAAGGGGTGTCGAGCCAACTAAGCTTATCGATTGCTCGCTATAGTGGCAAGGTCCACATTGGCTTACAAAATCCACAACGGATGCCCCTACTTCTAAGCTCAACATAGTTTGTGACTTGCCAGAAACGCACAAAAATACAAAAACATTAGTTGTTTCGGAGGAAATCAGATTATTTTCTTTCTAAAATCCTTTTTCACTAACGAAACTTATTCGCGCCTTGGTAGACGTCTGCAGATTTCTTAAAAACTGTAAGTCACCTTAAACTCGGCGGTCGACTCATTATCGGACTCAGAAATAAGCAGCGCATAACGGTGTTTGATCTAGTTAGCGCAACCTGAAACATTTTTCGCTGAAATTAAATGTCTTCGCGAGACTAAGCTTATACATAAAAAATCAAAACTTCTAAATTTAAACCCATTTTTAGACGGAAATAGTATCATTCGAGTAGGCGGTCGTTTTAAAAATTCACGTTTCGCATATAACAAAAAAATCCAATAATTCTGCCGAAACCTCATCATATGAGTATACTAATCTTCGAAAACGAACATAAAAGGTTGATGCATGCAGGTTTGCAGCACCTGATAGCTGATATAGGAAAAAATTATTAGCCTATTGGCGGTACGAATTTGGCGAAGCAAACGGTACATCGCTGTATAATATGCTTCAAACAAAGCCCAAGGTTAACCCAATCTATTATGGGCAATTTGCTTACTGAGCGCCTACAAACGGTCGCATCTTTCTAATACGTGACCGAATGTGTCTCAATGGTAAGTTAATAAAATGCTACATTAGTCTTTTCATATGCCTTAGCACTAAGACGGTTCATATCGAATTGGTGACAGAGTTGACGAAGGAATAATTTTTTTAGCTCTTAAGCGGTTCATATCACAAGAAGGTAAACCCTCACAAACATTTTTTGATAACGGCACAAATTTTGTCAACAAACTTTAAACTCAACGCCTTATAAAAATTGTTTGCTTGTATCAAATCCGATTTGATGACAAATATTTCTAAGGATCACATTTCTTGGTCATTTTGTTCACCTTACTCGCCTCACTTCGGGTGACTTTGGGAGGCAGGGGTAAAAATTGTCAAGTATTATCTCAAGCGCATACTTGGAAATGCACATTTGACATATGAGGAATTATATTCAGTATTGTGCCAAATAGAGCCAATAGCCAATTCCCGTCCATCATATTCACTGTCTTCTGATCCTAAAGATTATACTCCTCTAGCGCTGGCTCACTTTTTGATTGGTAGACCATTAACGGTTGAACTAAAAACACTCTCAGTGAATCGTCTGCCTCGTTTCGAATTGCTCCAACAACTTATAACGAACAACCGCCTCCCAATAAAACCTCAGGCAAGTACATTAAGCTATAAAAACACGTCCCGATATTTGAGTGGGCGCGACCGTTTTCCTCCAGGTCGTAATCCTCGTCGATCGTTGTTGTTGTTGGAGGTGGTGGTAGCTGCAGGGGTTCCTGCTGGTGCCTTGCTTGACGATACGATAAGGATAGAGTACAAAGGTGGGAACGGAAACAAAGCACTCACGACAGCACCACATGACAGGCGGTGGGTTGATGTCTCTTCTGCGGAGGTCGGTACGATAATTCTCGAGCTTTACTGCATTTTTTACCTTAAACGTCTCTACCCTTCAACCGAGGTTGACGCACTTTAGCTTGCATTGATGAAAGCCAAATCGGTGCCCAAATACAAATCCTTGTGTCAGCATGCTTACGACCGCAGAGATAAGCCAATATTAACACTCGCGCGAACACAAATAAAGCGTGGTTTTCACTGTGTCAACGAAATTGCGGTAATCAGCGGGAATTTTTGCACGTCGAATTCTAAAAAGTTCCTAAACCGATGCCTTGGAGCTTTACAAAATAAAGGGTAACAAACTTACTCAACACTTGTGGAAGCGCTGGAATAAAGAGTAAATATCTGAACTGCAAAAGCATATAAAGTGGCAACAAGCTTATAATAAAATCCCTTGGGGTTTGTTGACAGTCATTAGCGAAGATAATCTACCGCCATGCAGATAGAAAATGGAAGGAGTTGTAAGTGTGGTGTGCGATAAAGATGGTTTTAATCGCGTTTTTAAAGTGAAAACGCCAAGTGGGGTGATTGCTCGTTTGTTTGAAAAAATTTGCCCTCTACTCACTCTACCCACTGACTCTAATCTGTAAAAATATGTCTTAATTTTTTAGGCGTTGCTTCAAGGCTGGAGGCATGTTCACGCATATATTGCATTTATTCCTATTTGTTACAGTTTATTACCTATTTCGATGTTATACTTACATTATAGTACACGCGTCCTGTATATATTCTATATGCTCTAAGTGCTTGGGGCGTCATCTGCACCCTCGACCTGTATTTAAAAAGTAATTGGCTTTTTCAGCCCGCGATAAACGCATCTGCTACTAATCTATCCATTCTTAATATACGCAGTTTACTAGTAAATAGTGATTTTCATTATTTTACTGGAATTAATCCTAAATAATAGACTTCGTGCTAAAACACTAATCTTTCCTAACAAGGGGGGCAAATAATCGACTCATTCTTTCTATTTGACTGTTTCCTTTAGGGCTTCCTAATGCAATTAGGATACGTTTGGTATCGCTATTGATTACAAATTTTTTAAATAAATTTGACGTAAAGCATGATCCGCAATTAGAAATTAATGTTTTAGGCTTACTATAATTTCAAAAATAATCCTTTAAATGTTTGATTATCTCTTCTGCAGTTGTCGTTTTGCAGAAAGCCATCAATCACTTCAAAAATAATATATTTATTAACTCTTTTTCTTTGTAAAAGTCCATAATAGTCCATTTGTACCTCCTCACAAGGTAGATTATCTTTAGGGATACTATTTAAAAATCCTTCGACCAAACTTGACTTAGGGTTAAATTCTGTACGCTAGACAATTTTGTATAAACTTTTTAATTATTTTTTTTATGTTTGGGCACCAATGTATTCTTGTGATCAATTCTAATGTTTTGTCTTGTTAGGTTTAGTTTGTAAATCCTGTATATTTTATTTTCTGCAATAAATACGCTTTCAAATAATTTCTCGATTTGAATCTAGTTGCTTTGAAACAAAACATTTATTCGATAAATTAAATAGTTTATATCCTGTTTAGGTAATCTTCAATTTGTTAAACCTTCCGATAGCGTATAATTGCTTCTTATATGTTGTCCATCTAAACGTTCGTCTACATAGTGTATTGAACTATTTTCCGGTATAATCGTGTTTTCGAGTTTAAAATCGCGTTTCGATAACACGGATGTTTGGATTTTGTATTGGCGTCATTTATCCAACATATCTCAGAGGATTTACACAGTACAGCAAATCTTCGCTAAAATAATTAATGCACTCCTTAGTTACCTCAAACTAATTTTTAACCTCAATCCTAATATTTACATAAAACAAAATTAAACAAAACAGCAAAACAATATATAGTGAATTATTTTTAGCCACATGTTTACAATTTTTATATATTTGGCATTCCCTTATATTAAAAATGGTGGTAAAAAATGTATATATTTACTTAGTGTCTACAAGCACTTCTTTACAGCAATTCCTGATAAGTACCCACCAAAGAAAAATTTAATATAATCGTAAGCAACAGCAATAAAAAGAAAAAAAAATTATCTACTGGCTGAAATGCCTTTCGTAGCAGCTGTAACAAAAAATTATTAGGTAATAACGTCACACTTAAGCAATAGTATAACTCTAAATCTTTTATACAGAAAATTGTGGGGATAGTAGTTGTTAATCGTAATTTGTAATTCATACTCAGTCAATAATAGCTGTCGCATTACCATATTACGATGATTTGAGCAAAGTAAGTTCAATTTCTACTCCGAGACTTCTACAATTATGTGATGAGTAACCGTAAAAACTTAAAAAAGAAAACTCAGACCCAACTTTCCCTGAGGGAAATCATCAGAGCTATGTGGAAAAGAAACAGCAAACCGAATAGCTTGGCATGGCATTCCTGTTTTAAGCTTATCAAAGATTGGTATTGAATGTTCCAATAATTCACGGTTGGGGCACAACTTTTTGTAGTCGACATTTGCCGGATCACATTTTACGCAATAATTTAAAACTTGATAAAATTCAGTAAAACGTTCTGTTGTAAAGCATATTACTTAGTGGGTACTCTAAATGGAGCAAAATTCATTTTACTATCGCTTGACTGAATATGAAAATATCATCACAGGAATTAATCAAAATTGCCATCTGTGGAGGAAGTAGGAAAACGAATCCAATATTCCTATGATTTTTACAATCTACGTCACCGTTTCACTAAAAACATTCCACAAATTGCATTTTTACTTTATTGAAACAGATAGCATATAGCTAATTTTACACAAACGGAACTAACTGTTTCTTAAAAAGGAATCATCCGAGATACATGACGTACAACCAACTTATGGTTTTATTTTAACAAGCGAAACTACAATCGATAATGGTAAAATTCGGTTTACGCCTGTTAATAGAAGCAGTTGCAACGCTTCAAAACAACACGAAAGTTTATCAAACTGATAGAGATATTAAGTACCCGAAGGTGGGATCCCTAACTTTTCGTATAAAACTACAAAAATTCAATATAACAATTAATAATGCCGTGTAAAGATAAACAAAGCGAAAATTTTAAGGGATTGAAATTTGTGTTCGTAAATAATACCTTGTTGAAAACACGAACATTCCTCATGTAATATTTCCAAAAACAAATGTTCTGATAAAATACCACATTTAAATACTAAGTCAAATAAAATAGATTGCAGTATTATAAATTATAATTGTATATCCTAATAAAATCCTACAGGGTGATGAATAAGTAATCGTTCAACTTGAGAAGGTGGTTGAAATTGTTAATGAATATTCAAATGACCATGAAAAGAGAGTAAGAAATGTAAAATTTCATCATGAAAAACGATAATATTCGAGCGCAGGAACTGCACGTAACAAGTTTGATTTTTTCTGAAAGTGACTTTGTTTCTACCAATGTCATTTTAATACTCCCGTGTGGTGTACTATTATATTCCTTCATAAATTTAGAAAAAATATTTAACCATCCATTACTGCCTTGCAAATAAAATCTTCTATACAACTCGTTTTTTATCGTGTTAGGAGTGGTTTGCAAAACTGGTTTTAGTCGCAGAAAATTTAGAATATTGGTTTATTTTATACTTTGTCATAAATTTTTAAACGAGCTATTATAGAACTCTTTCCCAAAATCTGTTTTTAAGTTTACTTTCACTGCAATATTATACTGTAACATTGTTTTCAATATATTTTCCATTGCATATGCTACTTCTAATCCCATTATATTTCTTAATGGTTGAGCCAAGGGTTGTTTATTATAACAGTAGAGTGCAACCAAAATATAAGTATGACCATCGTTCTCGCGAAAGTATGATTGAACTTCACTTAGATCAGCTTGAATATATACGCGTTTTACTGGACTAAGTGTAGTATGTCTACGCAAGAAATCCTTGCGTGTTGCTTTGAATAATTCTTCTACGATGCCTTCTTTACTCATTGTTGCGTAATTTTTTCATCAAGATAGTGTTTAGTTACTGCACTTGTGTCCTCAACTGGATGACCAATCCTAGTTATGCACCCATAGTGTGCTAGCTTTACGTCATATCGGGGCATATCGAGCCATATCGGGGGCATGTCGGGTAATTTCTGGCCATACCAGGCCATTTCGAGCCATACGGGGTCACTAAGACTATGTTCCTTAACCAAACCAGATGTAAATGTACTGTATAATCTCTGATTGCTTAAAAAGTACCAAAAATGTTAAACATATGACTAAAGTCTCCAATGCAAACCATGAGTGTATAAATAGGATTGGTCATTCAGTTGAGCACACCGATGCAATAACTAAATACTACGTTGATGAAAAGATTGATAAGCTTATATGTTATTTATTGATATTAAAATTAATTTAAAATACAATTTTTCTTCTATTATATATAATGAAAATCTTTTAGAATATTGATTTATACGTTATACGTAAGTATATTTAATATACGATCTTTCAGTTATTAAATATAAGTAAAATTTTTTTTAGGATAATACTTTATGCGTTACATTTAATTAATGCATTTCAAAAATGCGTTTCTTATATACAAATAAATGACTAACTAATTGATGTTTTCACATTTTCTTGGTTGATACGAATAAAACCTGTGTCACACTCTATAATACGACCTTGCGATGACCTCCAATTACAGTAATATATATATATATATATATATATATATATATATATATAGAGAGAGAGAGAGAGAGAGAGAATTGAGTATTCTTGGAAAAAAAACAGCAATAGACACAAATAGTGGTTGTACATAATGGTTTATATTTGAATTACTTACGAATGTGAGAATTGGATAAATTGAAAAAAATTTTGGTTTGAAAATTATTTTGTGCCGAATGAAAAGTAATTTGTCGATGTCAAATTTTGAGTATTGTGATGTATTTGATATTTGAATAATTTGTTGATGGACATGAATTTTGGATCATGTATTATTTTTTTGGTTTTGAATATTAATGGGTTTTTGGTGACAGTGAAATTGTTTGTGATGTATTTAAAGTGGAAACATTGCTAAAAATTTTGATGTGTTTAGTTATGGGACGTTTTTGAATTGTAATTGTGATCAATTTGAGTGTATGGATGAATGATGAGAGGAGCTAGATACTGGAAACGTGTCAATTGTGGAAAATGATGTAGATAAGTTATATTTTTAATGTTTCATATTTTTGTCTATTTCTAGAAGGTAAGCATAGACGCAACTTAAATTGTCGATGTCTTTCCTTCGCTTTAACGCCTTTGGTTCTTGTCAAATTCTTACCATTTCAATGAATTTTCCTTTATTGGAATTTCTTTTAAAATCTATAATTTGACTATTTTCGTAATCCATGTTGTGACTAGTTTCTATTATATGGCGTGAAAGAGTTGAAGAATTGATATATATATAATATACATAATATATATATATATATATATATATATATATATATTAATATGATAACGCCGTACTCGATGTAATGACGTTTTTACTTAACTCCACCGCTCTGTGTTCTCACTTCAAGTTTAATCTTACTAATTTTATTATTATTCCACAGCTAGCCCTTTTTAATCTACGCAGAGTGCACAACGTTACGATGATCAATTTTTCTCTTCTCCACCCTTTTATGATTACGTATTTGTTTGAATTGATAAGACGAAGTCAATTACTTTCATATAATAAAAAGAAATATTATTTACAATTTTTGAAAAATATTCAAATACACCCTTCAATCAATTAATATCATATGTATCGTTTATCCCAAAATTTATATACTTTGAATTCAATCTAAAGTCACCAAAAACCTTTTTACCAAAGAAGCCTAGAACGTTCTAGACCCCTTTATAATATATTACGTAAGTTTAACGTATGCAGTACTTGTTGTTGACTTCATTACAACTTTTATATAAATTGAGTAAATTCAGTATTGAAATTTAAATAGAAAAATATCTTAAAATTAAATAGATCTGACCTGCAATATGTTGTTCGGGTTGTGGATCAAGACCCCTTTGTTATCTACCAATGCTCTGCTTAGTTGTACCACTATTTGAGTACAGTTACCTTTTGTTTTCCAAAAATAACTTCGTGCTTCTTTATTTTATATGCCTTGAATCTCGCCACTCAAAATTGTACCAAAATATAATTGTCCACGCTGATTTGAAATATTACATTGACCCAGATTTGAATTATTCTTATCGACGCATACTTAAATTATTGCAACTTAAAATGTTCAGAAATACACCACCAATTTGAAATGCTATGTCGATCAAAATTTGAATTATTATCATCAACACATTCGAAATATTCAGAAATGTACCACAGATTCGAAATGTTATATCTCAGATTCGAAGCCGTTAAACGGCAAAAAAAGTCTCGTAATTGTTGCACTATTATCACTGTAACATACACTTGATATTCTATTATATTTAAATTACGCGTGACTTTCTGATTAACAGTGACGCAGCCTCGCCCTGCATGAGTTGTAAACTAACTTATCTTATCATTACTCTGTGTTAATATAGGCTCTTTCAACTAACATGTGGGCTGGGTTTTCAAGCAGTCTTGCAGATATTTCAACCAACCAGGTCTTTAATATTCCCTGCATTTCGAAGTTGTTTCTGATGTAATTTCTTCGGTTTTCCGTGTAAAGTTTATTTGCTATTGTACATTGTTATTTTTGCCAGACGTTAAGTCTGTTGTTTTGTATAGATATCGCCTTTTGGATAATTGAACGAAATAAATGATGTAACTTCAATGCTATTTTCGTTTATGTATTTTTATGCATGTTTGAAACTGCGTTTTCTTATAAAAAATGTTTATTATTTCAGCGTAATTGCATAAAGCTTTGTTGGGTTTTATCTTTTATCTTCGGCGTCTTTATTTTACAACTAATTAGAACACTTCTCAACGCGTGTTTAATTACATGTACTATCATTTCTTCTGAATACGCGTTCTATTGTTGAAAGATATTCTTACTTGCATTACTTAAAATTAATAAAGGTCTATATACAGAGTGTTAAATACTTGCTATTTACATAATGTATGAATTACCTATTTTGCTGCTAAATACGCGTTCTATTGTCAGATATACTTCCTTGCATCGCTTAAAGCTAATCATGGTCTATATACTGGGTGTTAAATGCTTGCTATTTACATAATATTCAAATTACTTAATTTTCTGCTAAATAAATGCAGTTTTCTGATTTCTATTGCAATTTATGATTACTACACGACCCTTACTGCTCAATACACCCCTAAACAACCCCTTATCACAGCAATATATATATATATAATATATATATATAGATATATATATATATATTGCTGTGTATCCTCTCATATCTGCAGGTACTGGCCCTTTCAAAAAAAAAACATTCGAGCCCCACAGTTTGGGCGTCAAGAATGCTGTGAAACCTTTTAAATCACCTGGTCCGTTGATTCCTTCTGTTAATCGCCTCGGCTGCTCCTCTAGATAACTTCCATCCTCAATCATAAAAATTAAACAACACATTCCTACCACAAACATCAACGTTAACTCTATTTACATCAATATTCAGAATACATTAAATTTTCAAATTAAATTTCAGCATAAAATTCAGTTTTAAAAGAATTTCCGGATTAATTTTATTATCATTTTACTGTGCATCCAAAATTAAAGTCCTTGTTGGATGCCTACTAATTAATATAACAATATAAGCAGACCGGAGTCTGAGTATAAAGGAGCATCTACCACCCTTTACGTTAATTAACCAGGTTTGTCTAATTGAGCTCAAAGACATACCCAAAGTTTCATCATATTCCCGAACATCAAAACAAAATACCCTTTTACTTAAACAAGCAAATTTCATCTTAAAATTAAACTTTTATGGTTAGAACAATTTCACTAATGTTCATTTAAAGTAAATCAATTATAAAGTCATTCAATACACACAAAAATGTCAAACAAAATAGTATAATTTACCTGAAGGTTACTGTCCTCGTAGCTTCAAAGTATCGTTTCTTTAGTTAATCACACCATTCACCAGGATTATATTTACGGCTTCTGATTCTCTACGCTTTTAAATTTTCTCCATCACCATCCATTCAAAGTCGTTTCTGGGCCTTTCCGGAACTCATCTGTGTTTATCTGACCCTTGTTTCATGGATCCAGACACGTATTTGAACCATTTAATTATTAACACCCCCGAAAAATAGCAAAGAAATTCATGCTTCTGTCACCAATATATACGCCAAAACTGCCTACTTTTGTGTATACATTCGTCGTTGTAAATTTTGCTAATTGGTACAGTGAAACTAAATTTTATTACCTTGTATCTAAGTGCACTGAAGTACATTCATGTTAGCACGTAAATAACAAGCTATTTTAAATCA